>ML677333.1:63939768-64190480 GCA_007922305.1 Dermatemys mawii | reverse complement strand
GAAAGCTTATGCTTTAATACTTTTAGTTAGTCTTTAAGGTGCCACAGGACTTTTTGTCACTTCTGCAAGAAACAGAAGTTAGTTATAAGGAATAGATAGACCCAGCTGAGTTGTTCATCATCTGATTTTTTGCCCCAGTTGTTTCTCATTCTCCTTTATGCTTTGCAGAATTTCTAAATATTACATATGGTTCTGAAACATTGAAAAGACAATACAAGTTCAGTTCAAAACAAGTGGCACTGCATAGCTGTTTAGTAGCTGTACAAAGCAAGTAAGTACATGTAGCAAATGAATCATCTTCATGGACTCGTAAAGACAGCATCCCAGAGTTGGTCTGTGGTTTGATGTCACTGTTTCATAGGGTTCCCTGCAAATCACTCTCCCTTATAACAATTGCTTCTGTTCCCAAATTCATGCTGCTCAGAAAGGCTTTATAAAGCCTCAGATATCAGAGAAATGAGTTTATTTAAAGCAAGCAAAGTGATCTCTTGTTCGTATTCACCACAAACACATGTGCCAGTGGTGAATTATATTATTCATTGCACTTTGGGAAAGTGCCAGTCTGTCAATACCATCCAATTTAAATCCAAATCAAGTGGCAAGAGAAAATATGTAGTGCAGTAGAGTACATCAAGGGTTTGTGTGAAAACACACAAAAAAGTTTCAGCTACCATTTGGAGTGTGCAGGATAGTCCTGTGCCTCTGTCTTAGATTCACTGTATCATTGAATTATGCCATCACACAATCAGAGCCTCAATTGGTGTAAATCACAACAGCTCCATTGACTTCAGTTGAGCTATACTTATTCACTGCAGATGAGCATCTGGGATGAAGTCTTGGCTGCCCTGAAGTCAATGGCAAAACTCCAATTGACTTTAATGGAGCCAGGATGTTGCCCTGGTTCATTGTTTCTGTAGTAACAATGGTGTCCATATTTCGCCTTGGTAATGGTAAGAGAGCAATCAGCCTGTGCTTTGATTTCTATAACGCTAATATTCTATAGCAAGATGCCCACCTCCCTTGCTTTTAAATGTTTTTTTCCTATCAAAACCAAAAAGGTTCAAGCAATTTTGTATGATGTGTCAGTATTTTATACGTTCTGTCAAATCAACATCCTATCATATGCCTTGATCACTAATGGAGATATGAGTCTTCTGCATTTTTTTTTTATGGAAGGTATTTATCCATAGTAATGTGAAGGAAATCAGTGAAGGGAGATCAATATGTCAGTCAACATTTACAAAGCCAACAATTGCTTTTGAACTATGAATAATATTTTAGGTAGAACATGAATGGGTGATTTAATCTTTTTCAGATAGCTTCCTATGATGGATGTGCTGTATTTTAATATTAATCACATATTTAAAATGAACTTTCAGAACAATATTTTAAATGAAAGATTAGATACATTAAACTCTTAGCACTAATCATCTGATTTTTAGCTTTATTGTTGTTATTTAAATATATCCATAATACTGTAATAAAGCATAGCCATAGGAATTCCAAACAAATGAGATTTCTTACTAACAGGTTCTTTGCTATGGTTTATATATACATAGCATTTAACGTAAATATGCTGCAGTAAAAATCATAAGAAATTTGGCTTTAAAGCTTTCCTTAAGTAGTTGAAAAATTCTTAGCTTGAAATTGTCATTTATCTGGCATATTTGAAAGGTCATTACATTCATAACATAAACCACAATGTTAAAAATAAAGGCATTAAGCATTTATAATACAGTACAGAATCTTGTTTCCATTAATCTTGGTACATGTGTGTGTGGTAATTTTTTTTACCTCTGCTGATATGTATTTCATTTTTCTCTCATTGGTTAATGTATCCAAATCACTCTACTTCTCTTGCTTTTTTTATTTAAATTGATATTTCTTCCACATTTTGCCCTCCATATTTATTGTTAAAATTCTAATCTGAAGATTCCTTAGCTTGTAAAATCAATCATGTAGGCTTCCTCTAGCAGGGATGGAGAGTAGTGGTGCAGAGGGAGTTGAAATTCACAGCTCTGAAATAAACTTCTAGTCAGCTGTGCTCTTTGCAGTCAACTAATCTTCTGTTGTCCTGTTGGTATAAACAAACAAGAACACCAAGAGCCTGAGAAATGTTCTCTTTAGTGTTTCACCAAATGGCTGGAAGATTTTGTGCTTATTCAGTCTTTGGTCTCTGGGCTGAGGCAGCCAGAAAAGGTGTCAGTTGTGACTGTGTTCGTGCCATTTGGACATTTATCTACGGGGAACACAAATCAGATCATGAGCCCATTGTACATTTCCCACCAAACAACTATCAGATGGGAAGCAATGAGTTGAGATCATTCCTGACCTGAGCTCAGTTCAGACTGCAACTTAGATGGAAAAGACTGCAGACCATTGCCAATCCCAGATTCTTTACTGTCGTCCCCAGGATGTTAATTCCATAATATTTCATTGATGATTGAGGCGAGTTTTAGAATAACTCAGTATATAACTGACAAGAAATAGATTAAGAGCTAAATAGAAAAAAATGCTCTCAACCATGAGTATAGGGCAATATGAAGTCTCCCAAACTCACTGAGAAGCTTATTTTTGTATTGGGAATATGGAGGTGTTGATTCTTCCCTCCATTACTTACAGCTTGTATTACTGCTTGTTTTGTTTCATCCTTAGCTTTTTTTTCTTTCCCATTCATCCTGCTTTTGTGGTGATACACCACTTGATACCTTAATCACATGTATACGCTTTTGACAGCACAACAGTTACTAAGTGACATTCTGGCTGTAATATATCTGCATTGCTTGAATCTTAGAATCAAGCGTTATTTTCTTGGTGATCAAGACATCTTCTCCTAGGTGATAGTCTCCTAAGTGATTTCAAATATTGGAAATCACTACTTCACCTCATTCAGTTTAAGGCTGTTTCTTCTTCCATTCCCGGTATTCTTTGCAATTCTTCCTGAAGTTTGGCAGCCCCAGTCTATGATGTCATTGATGTATACTTTCACTCTTGAGAGACCTTCTTGCATCTGAGACCCTGTTCCATAACATAAAATACTTCTGATGCAGAACATTTTCCAAAATGCAATCTCAAGAAGTAGCATTTGGCAAATCTTGGACTAGTATCCTGGGCAATCTTCCCAAATCTGGCCGATGCACATAATTTGGTGAAGAATTTGGATTCTGACATCTCAACATACATTTAATTTCTTGGTGGCAAAGTGTTAATATTCTCTTTTAATGTTGTTTGTTCAGTTCTGTGGGGTCAATGAAAAGTCTGAGTCCACCCTCTTTTACCTCTACAATGACAAAGGATTGAATCCAGTTTGTTGGCTCTTTTTAAAAACCGGTGATGCCATTGACTGATCTGTTTTGTAGCTCTTTGTCCGCTCACACTTTCAAGGTCTTATGCAACACGTCAGGAGGTATGTATTATATAGACACTGAGTCCTCCTATAACCAAATCTTACTTATCATCAGAGGACATCCCTTCCCTGTGAACACATCTTCTTATGAGGTAACCAACCTGTTCACATCTAATTCAGGTTTGTTATTCTAGCCCTTTGTGGCTTATGGCCTCCTAACCAGGCCAAACACCTTACATATGTTCAAACGCAAGCCTGCTTGCTTTTCAGTTGTACCTTTATACCTCATTGAGAATTAATATTTGCCCAAGACTTTCTTTCATTCCTCACTATAGGATTTAAACATCACTTTTTATATTATACTTTCACTGAATTGCTTCATTTCAGTTTGTATTATTACATCCATGTGTGCTCATGTGCCTATTTCATAATAGGATATTTGTGCATGTTTTTATGATTTTGCAGCTTCTTTCTCACTATGAACAGCTCATAGCCTTCCCCTGAGGGAATATCACATTCTACCTTTAACCTATGCATTTTCATGCTTTGCACATTTTTTGCAAAGTTGGGCTGACTAGAGTTTCTACATATGTGCCTAAATGCTGAACATGTTCTACACTCAAGCCAGCTGTTAGATTACATATGCAATTTCTTGTTTGGCCTGTTTTTTCCCTTTGCTTTTTTATTTTCTGTACATTTTCCCTAACTTTTTAAACTATGGTGTTTTCAGTCATGTTTTCTCCTCTCAAAGCCTTTATTTGCATTTCTGTTTGTTCAGCTGCTTGGCATGTGAATACTGCCTCTTTAAGAGTCAGTTCCATGTCCCTGAGTAGCCTTTCACATACTTCTTTATTGTTCAACCCCAAATCTATTTGGCTGTGAATGAAGGAGTCTTTTGATGTTCCATATTCACAAAAACAGCTTTTTTACTTTTATGTCTGCCCCAAACTTTTCTGTTGTTTCCCCTTCTTTCTGGGTCCTCGTGTGAAAATTATATCTTTCATAGATAACACTTTTTTCTAGAGACACAATGATCCTCAAACATTACAATGCCTCTGTGACATTATTGACATGACCTGTGACCTTCTAGTTCATTGTTGCAACCAGGGTCCTATGATTGCACCAGGTCTTGTACACAGGAGATCAAGTGGGGTGTCTAGGGAAAGGTTGTAGTTTGCTGGTTATGATTATGCTGTCTGCATTTGTGTATCGGTTTTGTATTTTAAGTTATGAATATCGGCTATTTACTTGTATCTCAATGTGTTTGATTCTAAGTAGCCTCAATGAAGCATTTGGTCAGCTTCTTGAGAAAGGACTATCCTCAGTAAGTGCCCAGTCAAGAAACAGTTAACTGACAATGGACTTTGAGAGATGCCAATCCACATCTGAGCTTGCCTGAGAATGTTCAAACTAACAGATAAACAATGGCATTGGCCTACAAAAAGCTGAATGATTCATGGGCATGTGACTTGCCTGGTGTCTACAAACTCCATTTTGTTGCTGTGACTTTGCATAAAAGAACAAAGGGGTTTCTACCCACAAGAGGGAGAATACAAAAGGTCCTGGAAGCCTCTCCATTTTGTCTTCAGCTCGCTTAAGAGGTGGCCTCTCCACCCCAAAAAGATGCCTGAAAGAAACTGGAACAAAGGACAGCAACTATGGGGGTATGAGTGATTATTGAACCCAGACTAGGAAGGAATCTAGTCTGTGAAAGAAACTTATTGGAATATCTCTGAGGGTGAGATTTACCTGCTAAGCTGTTTCATTTAAGTCTGCAGCTTTTGGGGGATGTGGTTCTGACATGGGTCTATGTTTCAGCAGGCTAGCATGTCTGGCTCAACAAGACAAGGTACTGAATTCCCTAGATGGCAGGGAAAACGGGATCAGAGGTAGTGTCAGCACATCAGATGGCAGTCCCAAGGGGAGTTTCTGTGACCCATCCCACCACAGCCTTTTCAAAGTTTTCTTCTCCTTCCTCATCGTCCTCAACATGGAATGGATCATGTCTCTATAGTGCTTCTGTTCCAACCACCATCCAAAATAGTGCCATTTTAGCTCATTTTTCATTTTGCTAGCCCCTATGACTTTCCTATACTGTTCAAATTGCTGTCTGAACCTTTTTCAGAACAGCAAATTTAAAATTAGGTTGCCACCCATATATTTGCTTTACATTAACATTTGTGCAAGTAAAACTTGATCACTCAAACATTCATAGAAAATTATCTCAGAAGAGGTGAAGGGGTAATGCACTGGATTAATGAATGTCTTCCTGTCTCCCTCTAGTGGCTAAATGTATTAATGAATGTGTTCATGTCTCCCTCTAGAGGCTGGTAGTGGGGCCATAAAAGTAAAAGTTTTACTTAGGTAAAGAAGCCCTCCTTTAATTAAAGTGATAGGCCTTGTGCTTCTGGTGGTGAAGGTACTGAGTCTGAGCCCCATCAATGGCAATAATATTTGTATGTATATACATAAATTAACATAAAAATTGAGCAAATGTTTTCATAAACATTTTTGAAGCATTTGTTCAGACCTAATAATTTTATTCCAGCTTTTACAACATTTCCACCCTCCTGTGACCAAAAGCATTATATAAAGGGAGAGAAATGGCTACAATTTTCTCAGTAAATGGAGTATTTGTTACAATGATTTTGGATGGGATAGTAGGCAGATAGGACTGTGCAAAAACTTAGCAGGCCAATACCTAACGGTTCCTCATTTGCTTTCTACTGGCTTTACTCAGACAAGCTCCCGTTCAAGCCAGGAAAACGGAAACTGGGCAAAGACCTCAGAGTTTGACCAACAAAGAATAAAGTTCCAATGCTTTATAGTTTCAGGGCAGTACCCCAGATTCTTCCTCAAATTCTGTCCTGTATATGGTGATGATATTTCTCTTTTTCCATCTTGACCATGAGTCACCAACATGACTCACAGGAAGAGTTTTCACTGACTTATGTTTTTTTTCCATTAGAGCATTACACTATTAGAGCAAAGCATGTGGGTTTGCCTGACAAGCCTGGTCATGAGGCAACACTTTAATAAAGATATTTCAACAAGAACACTTCTTAATGACTTATCTGCTGTTTCATGTATTCCAGGTACATTTCAGTTGAAGTGCCATCGTTCCATGAAATGCCATCAGCACATGGAAACATTCAGTACATTCAAAGAACACTGTTCAACCAGGAGCCAGCTGGCAAAATGAGCTGGGTGATGTGTCCCTGGTGGGCATTGTTGCTGTGGAGGCACATTTTGGCCCATCTGATATTTTTACAAGGTCAGGCATTCATTGCCGATTACAATGAGTTGCAGTATCCCAGCCTAGAAGTAACAAACGTGGAGATCATTGTGGTCAGGCCACCAGCAGGGTTTGTGGCCTTTTGCTGCCAACAGTTCAAAAATCAGTTTTTGAAAAGCTATCTGAATTTCCACAATCAGTGAGATATCCAGAAGGACTAGGAACTGACCTCACTATTTGGGAGCCGAGTTACTTGCTAGTAGGAGATGCTAGAGCGGTGGCTAGTTCTTCACTCTTGCTACCAGCATGACCCCCATTTTGCTCCTGTTTAGTTGCAGCCAGCTGTCCTTCACCCAGTTGCTGATTTCCACCAAGCCCTTAGACTGTTGGATGCTATCATTATTGTGAGTGAGTGAAACATAAAGTTAGGTCATCTGCATAATATTGACATTTGAATGCATGTTGTCTTATGATTTCTTCCAATGGTTTGATGTAGATGTTGAACAAGATGAGTGAGAGTACTATGGCTCTGATTTTCTGCAGTGCTTCCTATTTTGGTTGTTATGTGAATGGGTCAAAGACTGGGAAATGGGGAGGAATGTTTCTACTCCTGGACTTAGCATATACCTCTTGTTATCTTCAGGAGACATTTCTGTTTCAGGTAAACTCTGTAAAATAGGCAGAAAGCTTATATGATGTTGTCTTGTGGGGTATTGGCAATCAGCACTGATGATGCGATTTACTGTCTTGAAAAATTCTGGCAGTGACCTGCTGTTTAATGTAGAAAAGAATGAGTGAACAAAGATTAAAAAACATGGTCCAGAAAGATAAAATAACTAACTAAGAACATATAAAGCAAATAGAAAGTCTTAGGCAAAACTTTAAAGAGCACAGATTTGGCATGGCTGTAATGGTAAAAAACTGATGGCTGGATTTGTCAGTGTTAGAAAAAGCTAGAAGGAAGAATGTCTCAGGGATGCCAGGAACTGCTGTCCTGGAGTAACTTTTGTTTATATTGCATTAGCGCCTAAAGGCCTTGGGACTCATTGTGCTAGTTATTGTAAAATATATGGTAAATGGCAATCCCTGATCTAAGAAAGGCAAGCCATGGCAGATGGATGGGACGAGGAAGTGGGCAGGTGGGTGGATGTTTTTGCACAGACAAACTGCATGTGCCATTCTTAGGCAATCAGCAGCAGCAATGATATCTCACCGCCTACCTAGACATTATAAAATGGTAGTTTTTATGTATGCATTATGGCAGAGACAAGTTTCAACTAGATTTGAAGGAGGATAAGGTGGAAAGCTGGCAAGCCCTGGTACGCAGGTAGCTGCTGAGTAGCACATCTCCCAGTACCCAGGCCTTGAGTAGGGAGAGGGTGACAAGGAAATGAATCGTCTTATTCCAAGCTGATTTGTGGCTGCATAAGATTTCTTGACTGGGCTTGTTACCAAATGGCGAGCCAACTATTGCTTGCTTGCATTATTGCAACCAGATCAATGTCAATATTTTCCTTTGAAAATGTTATCAGTATATTCTGTACTCATAGATGTGAGATCATGCTGCTCTGAGTATTTTGCAGGTTCATGAGCAGTGTGAGTGCAAGAGTGAAAAGGAACTGTTAAAATCAAGAGATTGATAATACGATACAAAGTTTCTAAGTCCCTGGTTCAAACCCAGATCATATCTGTTTTAACCAAACAATGGCTATATTATAATGGATGTAAAATGAGCTGGTCATTGTGTCACTCAACTTGCTAGTGGATAGGTGTCCTAACACACAAACTAGACTAATTTGGCACAATGTCTCAGCAGATGATAAGAACTGCATTGACTTTAAGATTGCTCTACTTCTCGCAGCCCCAAAAGGTAGTGTTGAGAACCGGGAAATATCTGTATTATTTTGTATGAAAATGGTGCATGCTTTGGTATGTTTGTTTACGATGAATTACTTTCTATGGGGTTAGATCAAATGTGGTTATTACAGGAAGCCAGCAGGAAAGGTAAAGCAATGGCCTAGATAAGGAGCATCCCAGCAAACACTCAGACACAACAAATAAGATTATAGCAATGAAGAGGTGACTCTCAGCCCAACCCTGGTGACTTAGCTGTTTTGCCAAGGCTGAGAACTGGGAGATCAAAAAACAATGCGTTGTTAAAAGATCCACCCTGCAAAAAGGGAGGGGAAAAGTTGTCAGCAGCACACACACTGACTGAGCCCTCGTCTACACTGGGGGTGGAAAGGAATCAATCTAAGATACGCAACTTCAGCTATGAGAATAATGTAGCTGAAGTCAGCATACTTAGATCGACTTACCACGGCAGTGTCACTGTGGTAAGTCTACTGCTGCCACTCCCCCGTTAACTCTGCCTGTGCCTCTCATGGCAGTGAAGTACAGAAGTTGACAGGAAAGCGCTCGGAGATTGATTTATCACATCTAGACTAGACTAGATGCAATAAATCAAACCCCGATAGATTGATCTCACAGTGCTGATCTTCGTTGTAGTGTAGACCTGCCTTGAGAGTGTACAGCAGGCAGGCTGTAACTTACTTTCCAAAAGAATGGGAAGCACCATACCTAGGAGTTTGAATGGAATGCCAGGAGCGGGTGGGACCATCTGTATATATGTCTCTTGATTGTTTCAAATCCATTTCTCCAAATGTCATGCACCTTTTGGCAAATAAATTCTACTTTGTTTTGAAGAAGCTGCTGCTTCTGTGTTACTGCACATTGTTACTGTCCACAGACTCCCAAAGGGAAATTCATGCAGCTGTCAAGCCCAATGGGCTTGATAGGTACCATAGTTGTCACCAGTAGGGTGTATCCTAGACACCATGTCAGAGAATAGCTAGATCAAGACACTCACCCCAAAGAGAAGTGGCGGAATGGGCTAGCCATTTGAAAGGGATACACTCAGGAGACTGGAAAAGGGTTTTAGAAGGGGCAGCCTAACCAGTGACCATGCTCCCTTCAGAGTAGGGCTGAGGATAAGGCAATCTGATAGATCAATACAAGGAGACTTGCAGCCACTGCCTGTCATGCAACTAGAATATTTCTATCTCTAGACCTGACAGTCCATAAGATTGTTGCTAATAAATGTATTCACTGGAGACGTTGATAACATTCACACAAACACTAACAAAACCAGAAATACTGTTATAATGATAATGGACTTTGCGGAACATCTGTTATAACCAGCAGTCATCCTACCAGCCTTGCCGATAACACAAAACACTTTAAAGAGTCTCTTTTCTTTTCCAACCATTGTGTTTTCATTGATCACTGCTTAGTATGATCACATTTCTTCACCCATGATCACCCATTATTTTTTTAGTATATGTATCATTGTAACATCTGAGTGCCACCTATGTCAAATAGATTGGCAATAGCCATGTCTCTGTTGGATTTTAAGGTCTCTCTGGCTGGGGTTATCAGAAGCCCTGTCTGGATTGCGGTTTTCTTCCCCGTTTGCTTTAAATGTAACTTAGGCCATGGTTACACTTACAGGATTATAGCGCTTTTTGGTTATAGCGGTCCCCGGATACAGCAATAGGTATAGCGCTATCACGTGTCCACACTGAGACACGCCAGCGGTATAGCATGGCCACATTTGCGGCACTTCAGGCGGTATTAAGAGCAGTGCATTAAGGCAGGTATCCCACAGAGCACCTCTTCCCGATCTGGCGCAATGCCTTGTGGTAAGGGGGCGTCGCTTGCGGGGCATTCTGCATCCTGTTCCAACTACCCATGATGCTTTGTGTCATATCCCAGCAATCCCTGTGTTTCCGTCCACCATCTTTCAATGGTTTCAGCAAGGCGTGCTCCGTCGTCCATTTCCGTGTGCCACAATGAATCCCCAACTGCTGAGGAACATGCTGACGACTGTTGCCAGCACATCTCAGTGTGCAGTGGAGTTAATCCTTGACATGCAAGGTGACAGTGATGGGTCTGAAGACGAGATCGAAGTGGTGAACGCATTTGACATGAAGCTCCTTGTCTCATTAATGGACATGCTCATGGCCGTGGAACGCTGCTTCTGGGCATGGGAAACGAGCAGTGACTGGTGGGATCACATCATCATGCAAGTCTGGGACGACGAGCAGTGGCTGCAAAACTTTCGCATGAGAAAAGCCACTTTCATGGGACTGTGTGCTGAACTCGCCCCCGCCGTGCGGCGCAAGGACACCAGATTGAGAACTGCCCTCCCGGTGGAGAAGCAGGTGGCTATTGTGATCTGGAAGCTGGCCACCCCAGACAGCTACCGATCAGTGGCCAACCACTTTGGAGTGGGAAAGTCGACCGTTGGAGTTGTGCTGATGCAAGTGTTCAGGGCCGTTAATCGCCTCCTGCTACGAAAAATCGTCACTCTTGGTAACGTGCATGACATCGTGGCTGGCTTTGAAGAAATGGGTTTCCTTAACTGTGGAGGGGCGATAGATGGGACCTATATACCTATTGTGGCGCCTGACCACCTAGCAGACGAGTACATTAACCAAAAGGGGTACTTCTCCATGGTTCTCCAGGCGCTTGTGGATCACTGTGGGCATTTAACTGACATTAACGCAGGCTGGTCTGGAAAGGTGCCTGACGCACTCATCTTCCCAACACCGGCCTGTTCAAGAAGCTGCAAGCTGGGACTTTTTTCCCAGACCAGAGGATCCCCGTGGGGGAAGTCGAAATGCCCATTGTGATTCTTGGCAACCCCACTTACTCTTTAATGCCCTGGCTCATGAAACCCTACACAGGGAGCCTGGACAGCAGCCAGGAAAGGTTCAACTACAGGCTTAGTCGGTGTTGAATGACTGTGGAGTGTGCTTTTGGGCATCTCAAAGCGCGCTGGCACTGTCTTTATGGGAATCTAGACTTGGCCGAGGGTAGTATCTCCGCGGTTATTTCCGCATGCTGTGCACTACATAATCTTTGTGAGCGGAAGGGCGAAGGCTTCACTCAGGCATGGTCCTCGGAGGTTCAACACCTGGAGGCCACATATGCACAGCCAGCGAGCAGGGCTCTTAGAGGGGCCCAGCATGAGGCTGTTAGGATCAGGGATGCCTTGGGGGAGCATTATGAGGCTGAAAGCCAGTTCTAATGGGAAGTGCAAAGGGAAGGAGGGTGCATTCTTTTAATAGGAAAGGGCATTTGGTTTTCTGTAGCCATTAATAATCTATGTACATTGAAAAAAGAAATTCATTTATTAAGAAGACAATTCATTTATTCAACAGCTACTGCAGTTGCTGAAAGAAAAGGTTATGATGCATGTGTGGAGGAAGCGGGGGAAGGTGCAATTGGGGTAGGATGGGGTCAGTCAGATTGGAATATGACCAGATCTCAGACTCTCCAATGCCCTCCGAGTTGCCATGCCCTCCGAACCCCATTTGTGGAGGACAATAAGGCATGTTATTAGGGGTTGAGTGCAGTGGATAAGGGTCCTGGGTTTGGGGGTTGGTCGGTGAAGACACAGGGGTTGGAGGCAGCTGTGGGTGGTAATAACCAGATAGCTGGTGATAGTAGCCCAGAGGGGACAGAGGGCCAGAAAGGGAAGGGTTTTGGGGCAAATGATAAAGGGGGTGGAGAGCGCGGTGCTTCTCCTCCTGAATGGCAGCAATCCGCTGCATAATCTATAATTGAAGCTGCAGTAATGAGAACAGCTTATTGGTGGTTTCCCGCCAGTGAATCACGTTCTCCTGCTGAGCCTTCTCCCTCAGCTTGCTCTCATTCTCCCTCCACTTCTGTGCAATTCGATTCTCCAATACAGACTGTTGCATTACTTGCTGTACTAGATCCTCTTTGCTCTTTCGTGGCCTCTTCCTCAGTTGCCTCAGCCTGTCAGCTGCTGATAACAGCGATGGCACAGGGCTCAGGGTCGATCCTACACAGGGAAAATGAAACATGTAATAGAGGCTCCCTTTTAAACAGCAGACATGCCGATGATTCCCCCGCATTCCCCATTTGCCTGTCCCACAGAGACCACACAGACAACAACGGAGCCCCTGCCATGGTGAGTCCTCTCCAGATGCAGGTGGAATGATTGTTTCCCTGCCATGCCGTGCTGTGGCTGGGAAGGAGTGCAGGGAAGTGGCGGGAGCCCTACTCTGAACACTGTCCCAACATTCTCCGCAGGTGTTCGTCCTGGAAGATATCTCGCTGCTGCGGGTGACCAAGGAAGAAAGGGAGGGCATTCTAATGAGATGCAGCTTCCTCCCAGGGCCATATGCAGCTTGCCTCTGTGCAGCAATGCTCCCCCCGCCCCTCGTAGCACAGTGGCGGGGACTAGTGACCGTGACCGGGACAGGGGCCACGCTGGCTCTCCCGAGAAATCTGCGCAGCCGCATTGCAAGTGCTCTTATTGAGACCTTTGAAGAGATTACTGATGACGATTACTGCGATGTGATAGACTACATCAGTGCACTATTCCACATGTAAGCAAGCATGCAAGCATCCCTTTCCACCCCAAGCTGCCCACCTTACCAATAGAAAGCAGCTTTACCTCTGCAATCTGCTGCTGCGCTGCCCCCTGCAACCACCGGACGCTGCGGCTGGCTGCCCTCCTCCTGGCTTGAGAAGAGCTCCTGGCTGCATGCGTCCTGGGACTCCTCCATGCCCTGGGTCGCTGCCGCCTCCTCCTCATCCTCCTCCTCTTCTTCATCCTCCTCCTCTTCATCCTCTTCATCACCCCTCCCTTCACTAGTGGGCTGGGAAGTGTCCGTGGTGGTCGATGGAGTGCACGTAGGTATTGCGTCCAGCTCCTTATAAAATCTGCACGTCACCGGGGCTGCCCTGGAGTGGCCGTTTGCCTCGCGGGCTTTGTGATACGCATTCCTAAGCTCCTTTACCTTAACACGGCACTGCAGAGTGTCCCGCTCATGGCCTCTTTCTGCCAAGGCCCGTGATATCTGCCCATAGGTATCATAATTTCTGCGGCTAGACCGCAGCTGAGACTGAACAGCCTCTTCACCCCAACAACTGATGAGGTCCAGCACCTCGCTATTGCTCCACACTGGGGATCTTCTATTGCGAGGAGGCATGGCACGTGGAGTCATGATCAAGGAGAACGATCACCTGCAAGGATTTCCTGAGAGCACGCCATGATTGGCTGGAGCAAACAGGAAGGGGATTTTCAAATTTCCCTGGAAATTTAAAGGGCAGGTCTGATGTGTGGTCACCTGAGGACAGGACAAAAGAATTTTCAAGTGATGACCAGAGTGGCTCAAACGGGAATTATGGGACAGGCTGGAGGCCAGTTAATGCGCTGTGGGTGTCCACATTCCCATTGTAGCGCTAGAGCAGCTGCGCTACAGACCTTATTCCCGTGCAGAGGTGGATTACCACTAGCGCTATAACTCCAAGGTTATAGCGCTCTACATGCCTCGCCAGTGTGGACGGGAAGCAGGTTATAGCGCTCCTGGCAGCTTTATAGTGCTATAAAGTGCCAGTGTAACCAAGGCCTAAGTAAAAATGTGAACAAATGAACAATGGCCTGATTGTGACCAAATGTAAAATCTCCCCACCACCACCACCACCACCACTCTCAAAAGAGCAATAAGACACCACCTTGTGATGTAAAAATGTGTAGCTCTAACCTCCAGTGAAATCAATGATAGTCTTTTGATTGACCTGAGAGGGTGCTTGATTGTCTCAGAGAGAGGAAGAGGTTCATTGTGTATTGTGCCTCAGTACCTCCTGTGGGTCAAAGAACATGTTATTGGTAGTCATGTTCAGCTGCAGAGGTTCCTGTATGGAGATGGTAGGTATGCAAGACACACCTAGAGATGCACGGTGCTTTAGCTCTGGGAAGAATTCATGACAAACAGAATGAATACCAATTAACCATAACTACATGTGAAAGAACCCTAGGGAGTTAGAAGATGCCCTGAGTTTCTTACCAAGTTTTAAGAACCTCATAATGACTAAATGTAAGAACCATTCCATACATGGCAAATGAATAAACTAATGACTTGAGAAAGCAGTAAAAAAAATTGAAATGAAATTCTAAAAAATCTATGGGCCTGATTCTTCACGTACTTAAAACAGTGTAAATCATTAGGAATTCCACTGAGTAAACACAATTATTCCAAGTAAAACCAGTGCAGCTAGGAGAAGAACCAGGCGGTGGTATCTGTAACAACAGTGGTAAGCTGTAAAATTCAAAACTACTGGACTGCAGTGGAGTAGAGAAAGGTTATGCTTATGTTCCTTCCCCCAGTTATGTGGAAGGGTGCGTTTAAAATTAAAACATGAAGTCTTTAAAGTAACCTTTAGTATACAGTACTCTGAGGATGTGTATAGAATGAATATCAAAATAAACTATTGGTGTTAGTCTTCTGCATCTATTCAAAATGAAAATTTCAAGGAAATTTGCCATGTATAAAAAATAAACATTGCTGGTTAATGTCCCCATACAGAACAAGCTCAGTATGAAGAGATGTTATTTACATAAAGTGCGGAACCAGGTTCAATTTGCTATTATGTCTACTGAAGTAAATTTCTTTGTATCAGCTATGGAGTCTCCCATTAAAACAGCAAAGATCTGAGAATGAAAGCTAAAAAAGAAGGGTTAAAATCCAAACGAGGGCATTCATTTTTCAAAACACAATAATAATACTATGCAATCATGTAGCTCTGTTTATTCAAGGATCACAAAACACTTTTCAAATATTAATTCATTAAGCCTCACTATAATTCAGTGGGCTTAGAGGTAAGCAAGTAGTATTCCCTCATTTTACAGATGGGTAAACTGGGACAGAGTTTTAAATTGCTTTCCCAAAATCCCAAAAAGAGAAAGGGACAGAATTGTGACTAGGACTCAGAAATCTCCACTCCCAATCTCTTCCTGTAGCCACTAAAAAATGTTTCCCATATATAGTTAGAATGAATTACTAAATGCCAGGAGATTGTGCATTCTTGGGCATTAAATGTAGTGCAGGTAGATGAGATCCAAAGACTATATAATGCACTAATTCAAATCAATAATATCATAACAGTGATGATACAATCAGCAGTAGGACCTGTAGGGACTGGTTTGCTTAAATAAACAGAATAACACACCCATTCAGCTCTACCCACTACAGGGATAGGCACATTGAGTCGAGCTGCAATATAGAGCAACGTGGAACTAGACTGAATTAATTATTATATTTTGGTTGTCAGATAAATATATGGGTTTAGATTATTGGCATTCTGATGATATCACCTCTGTGAGTTCATTGCCACAGGAATCTCTGCGTTCATTTTAGCAAGGAATGAGAGCTAATAACATTAACTTCTGTGCAATGTATTTTGTGGTAATCACATACAGCATGACTTGTCAATGCAGCAGTCTGCTGCCTTGCTTTTTTAAATATGGCAAATGTTAACCCAGCTACCAGTATTGGGAGTCATATGAGTTAAGCGACAGTGCTTGAAAAGTGACACATTCACTTGAATGCAAATATGGAAACAACTCATACATGCCAGTATTGGTTTTGGATTTAGCTTGCATATTTTACCAGTGAGGAACTTCCAGAAATGCACTGAATATATAATTCATGATTAAAATGCAGAGACTGAATAGAGACCGGGAGGTGCAGAGAGCAAGCAAACTGAGTGGTACTTATAGAATGAGGGAATAGAGCCAGTGGAAGCCCATTTTCTCATAACAACTCATGCCCCTCCATGCCATGAAAGTGTGATTGACTCTTCAGTAGTCTCTAGGGGTACTGGCTGCCATGACATGGGCAAAGCCCAGTGAAAGGCACTTCATTTGGCATCTTTCCCTGACAAACCACACAGAATTTCCTTCAGAAATTCCTCTGTGAGTTAATTCTGATCATTTCCACATTAACATCAGTTCCTGTGTCTTCTTCCCTCCTTAAAAAGGGGCATTCAGGGAGCCAACAGCAACCCTAAGGGGGCCTTCTTTGCAATGGAAGAAAACCTGAGGAAAAATCTGAAGAGTCAGACTTCTGTACAAATTCCACCAAATCCAATTACCAGTAGGTTGATGAGTATCTGCAGTTGAAGGGCTAAGCCCTTTTACTCCTTCCATGAGCCCAGACATCCTCCTCTCAAACAGGACAACGTCTTCCGTTCACCACAGACTCTGTTATTTCCCACTTCAGTGTGATTTGACAAGGGAGAAGATGCTAACCATATACAGCCAACAGATTCTTCTCTAAGCTTACTTTTGAAATAATCAGTTACTTTATTAAAGCAGCTAACCATGCATCTTTTCTTCTTGAGATGATTGTTTTTCTAAGCCACGTCAGATAGAATTTTAACAACATCATGCTGACTGTTTATCATTCTTCCTCCTATTTTGTCACTTAAAAGTATTTTTTGGTGTTCAAGTAAATTGGGAAGTTTATGTTTATCTGAAAAGGCCATAAAAACATACTTCAGCATATCAGCATATATGTGAAATATTTGTAGGACCTTCCTACATGCTAGTTTTACTGATATAAAACTTCATGCTTTTTCCTCTCCGTGCCCAATCACATTAATATTCATCTAAAATTGCAACACGGTCTAAAGGGAATATTTTTCCTGTAACAGTAAGGGGAAGCACCAGACAGTTAATGAAAGTTGTGTAAGTTCTGCTTTACTGAATGCATGAGCTATTCAATTTTGGAGGAGAAATGTGTGTCAATTGTAGTGCAATTTTTTTTGAGAAGCTATTGAAAACCTTTTAGAAAGTCTGTTTACTAGGCTGGTCTCTTTGACTGAATTGTTTCTGAGGTGCATTCAAGCAAATCAAATATTAAATATAGAATCAAAACACAATAAGCGACACACTTAGAATTTGAACATATCTGACAGCTGAGGATCAATTTACAGCCAGAGATCAGAAATTCAATTTCATTCTGTCAGCACTTGAGTGCACATTCTTACTGGGTATATTTGCTTTTATAAGAGTAAAAGTAGAATCCAAAAGTGGAGCATAAAAATGTTGCTTACAGCCAATGTACACTGATGGATTAAGATCATAATGATATGCCCCAAAACAGTGTAAGCAAGGGTAGGGTTGATGAGGAGGCAAAACTGAGGCACTATGGTGCTGTACTAGACACACTTCGTGCAGCATTTGACACAAAATTTGACATGAAGGAGAGTCCCTGAGGAGACATTCTTCATAAAAAAGTATCCCATATTACGTGCTATTTCCATTTCATTTCAACCTATATTTCCATTCAAGGAAGTTCAAAAAGCAATTGAATTTCTGGAGGATTGCAATTCTTTGTGAGGGTAGTTCTAGTTTCATCCTGGCTGACCACCTTGTGACTTGTTTTTACTTCCTCTGATAAATACACATATATGCATGTTATGCAGCAGGTTGGCCTTTACTGCAGCAGACTGTGAACACGGAACATGCCTTTGTAAATAATACTCCTGTAGCTTCTGTACAGTTTAAATCCAGAATGTTATACACTATTTTATTCTAATGAGCTACATTTTGTAATTAACGAGATCGATAGTAAATATAGTCTTTCGGCATGTCTTCTATTTGCGCTTGGAGCAATTGATTCAGACTGTATGAGCTTGAGTGAGAAATACATTTCCTAAGATTTAGTTGCTCTTAAGAATTTACAAACCCTTCAGTTGGTCTCTAAGTTGCAGTTTAAGAGTTCCAAACCCAGGTTTCATTAAGAGATCTTGACGTAAGACAGACTGTGGATTTAAATCATTTTATGAGACTTGAAGCCTGCAGAGCAAAATGTTTCTAAAATGCCTTCCTTCCTCACTGTTGTTTGTTTTCATCTCTGGAGACAGGGATATTCTTGTACTCTGCAGCAGCCGCAGCCTAAGTATTTAAGAAATTGCTTCACACATTAGCTCAGTTCTTTGGCGCTTTGGGTCAAGGCAATGCTTTTCATCACAACCTGCTCTACCCATCAACCCCCAAGGAACATCACATAGTCTTCCTACTGTATTGCTGTAAAGTTTTATGTCGTTTGAAGTCATTTATCTATTGTTAGCCTTGCATAGCATTTCTGCACATTGCTAGGATACGGTAAATGTTTTTAAAGGCAAAAGACCTCCCCTTTTTCCTATTGGTATCTGCAAAATAAGGCCAGATTTTGTCCTCAGATAGGTATGTGTACCTCCCAGTGGAGTAAATGAGAGTTCTACAGATGGATTGGAGGACAGAATTTGGCCCTAAGGATTTATACAGCTATGAAAATACAGATAGATAGTAATGATTATATTTTCCAGAACTCTGTGAGGATTAGACCTCACAGAGGTCTATATCCTTATATAAGATTAATCTTAAAATAGCCTTAGTGACCCAAGAAATATAGCTTTTGAGAATTACTGTACTTTTCTGGTGTTTAAATTCATTTGACTTTCAGTCTATTCCTTCTTCTGCTCCACCATGAATAGAGGAAGCATGAGTTGAATGGCCACATCAGGTGTCTCTGAGACCCCTTTGAGCTGCAAGGGGAATCTGCGGCATTCCAGGGATGCAGGTCCTAGGATTTGCAAGTACACCAGACCCAGTGGCCTAGAAACTTCAAATCACAGAAATAAAGACATAGCCTGTGGGTTACAGAGATAAAATACTTCAACTTTACCTCAGTGAAGTTGGAATTTGTAATAGTTCCCACACTGCCCTGCCCATCTTGTTTCATTGTTTAAAACCATTATGCTGGCAATTTCAGTGGCATATTAGGAGAAATTGTGCTATTGGAGATGATAATGGCAGTTGGTGCTCAAAATATATGGTGGGGCAACAGGAAGCAAATGGAGAAACACCATATGGCACTCTTTACCTCAAAGCAGCATCCTGGAACACCCATATTCATCCCTGTCAAATAATTATGATATATTTTTCCAGAAGCTGGGAATAGGTGACAGGGGATAGATCACTTGATTATTACCTGTTCCATTCATTCCCTCTGGGGCACCTGGCATTGGAAGAGAGGATACTGCGCTAGATGGGTCTTTGATCTGACCCAGTCTGGCTGTTCTTCTGTTCTTAATGCAAAGCATGCTATGTAAGATATCATATGAAAGGTCATGATCTGCTAAAACCCATTGTTCTGTCAAAATATGTATATTGTTCGGGTGTATGAAGTTATGTGATTCTGCTGTATAGTTGTTACTGAAATATGTTGTAAGTTTGAGAGTCTCTATGATTTAGATGATAAAGAGTCTCTAAGATTTAGGCACTGAACTTATTGTTCATTTTTCTTTGGTAACTATCTCTGATCTTTTGTGCCTACCACTTAACATGTCTCTTTCTGTAGTTAATACATCTGTTTTACATTTTACCTGAAATAGTGTGTTTTGCTTGAAGTGCTTGGGAAATCTCAGCTCAGTTTGCAATGGCTGGTCTATGTCCTCATCACACTGAAGGAGGGGCCAGGGCCGTCCTTAGGATTTATTATTATGAAATCTGTATTATTAATCTGGTTCCCCTATGCTCCACTGAAGATGGCCCCCAGCCAGTACCGCTGACTCCAATGTGTCGAGGTGGCACAGCCACCACCCCTGCCTGCGGACCCCCCAGACTTCCCCCCATTGCTGACACACACCGAGCTTTGTACGCAGCAGGCACTGCAGCAGTGGCTTAAGGCAGGTGTTGCACTGTCACATGAGGGCTGCTTTTTGCCAGAGCCCACGGCCCTTCTGCAGCCCCTCACCACTCCTGGCTCACCATGAGCATTTTGACAGGAAGTACCAAGCAGTAATAACAACAACAACAATAATACGTGTGTATGTGTGTGTGTGTGGCAGAGTGTGTGTGTGAGAGAGAGAGAGCCAGAGAGAGAGTCAGTGTGTGCGTGTGTGGCAGCATGTGTGTGTGTGTGTGTGTGTGTGAAAGAGAGAGAGAACCAGTGTGTGTGTGTGTGACTGTTGGTTGGGAGGCTGTGTGATACAGTGAGTGGTGAGGAGTCTGAGACTGTGTTTGTGACAATCTGTATTGCGGGACTATGACTTGTAAGATACAGAGTACATGTGGGTGTGAGAGTCAGTCTGTGTGCGAGAAAGACTGTGTGTTGTGTGTGTGTGTGTGTGTTAGGGAAGTGTGAGAGACAGTGAGTGCACTGCCACTTTAAGTCCCCCCATCCTTTCTTCCCTCCCCTGCTTGGCCCATCTCCCTCCCCCCGAATCCCATGGAAGTTTCACTCCTCATGTCCTGGTCCTAGCCCTGTCCCAGCCCCTGCCGGTGACCAAGCAGCAGGGGCTGGCGGCAATGGGCTGGGCCGCTGTCCTGCCTGTGACTGGCCGTGCCGCTCTGGGAATTGAATGGCAGAGCCGGAGGTTGGAGTGAGGGAGGGGTCAGGGTTGGGGTTGGGGAGAAGTCCACTGGTCCAGCGCAGGGAAGGGGCTAGAGATGAAAGAATTCCAGACACGGCCAGTGAGGGGAATGGTGCCCAAATGCAGCCATATACACTGCATATGCCTAAGGACGGCAGTGCGAGGGGCAGACTGGGTAATAAGTTTACACTCATCAGGCTTCTAACCGGGACAGAAAGGTATATTCCAGGGGTGCAAGGCTGGGGGCTGGGAGATTTGTTTGTACCTTTCTTTGCGTGATTCATGGGGGCTCAGGGAGCATTCATACAATCACCTGGGGCTTCACATTCATTTCAACTGAGTGATAGCAGTGCTGGAGGGGTTTGCTGATTGTCACTAGCAAAGCGTTGTGAGAGACAGCTCAGGCTGGTGAGTTAAGGGGGCAAAGGAATGTACCCAGGGGATCACAACACACACTCACGTGGTGTTCCGGGAGTATGCAGTATGACCTATTACCGTAGGTCACTATTTTACTCAGAATGTAATTCCTCTTACCCCCCCAAAAATAGCACCTATCCAAAAAGACCCACTTGCCACAGACCCAGAGCCACCAACTCTCTCTGCCAGGCTGTGTAGCAGCTATGCTTTTTAATAAGGATTTGCTACATTTTGTTACACACTGGCCCAGGTTTCACAAGCAGAACAGAATCCAGGGGGTTCTGTTCTGCTTGTGAACCAAACAAACACCAAACAGAAACTGGAATTACAATTAAACAAACATCTGTAAAAGAGTCTTGATTTCATTTTACAATGTTCCCCCCTTGAAATGGCAGTCTAGGTAGAGTTAGCAACAGGAGAAAAAACAATTAATGTTTTTGTAGAGAACAAGCGCCTGCATATATGTGAGATCCAATTACTTTGTACTCTTGGCCATCAGCCATACCACCTAGGGCTGTGATCATGCCAGATCTCATAAACTAAGCAAGGTTAGGCCTGCTCAATAAAGTATTTGGATTTGGGGAATTCTCCAAGGAAAACCCAAATGCTGAAAGAAGTGATGTTGGTGATTCAGTAAATAACGCTCTTCTTTCTGAGTCAATTTTGAAGCAACATCTCAGCTGGGGATTGAAATAAATTGTGCTATTGGAGGTGGCAGTGTGGAGCAACAGGAAGCGATGTTTACACATGCACACATGTACATGCACGTACATGTAAGTTGATCAGTCTGCAAAATGAAAACGGGGTCATCCTATAGTTCAGAACAGTGCAAGAGAAACTAATATTTATCCTTCTGTGATACACTCTTATTCTTTTCTCATCCAAACCTGTCTCCCTGTAGTTTAGGTCTTACCTTACAATCCCCTTCTCAAAAATACTACCAATACACCCACACCCTTATTTACCAATTGACTCCATTCACCCTGCACTGGACCCTGCCAACCTAACATTTTCCTCTCCCAGTTTAGAACCCTACTAACCTCCTCAGCTCCCTCTAGCTTCTATCAGCTCAGAAACACACCTATGAGAGGAGACTCCTCTACATGGCTTGAGCTGCCCACTCAGCTCTGAACCCTCTCCCAGCCAACACAACCAGGATCAGAGAGCACCCATCCCTGCCACATACACACACACTCCTCCAAGATCAGAACCTTTCCCCTTCCAACTGGATAGCCACCATCATACTCCAAAAGTCACTTCCCCACACCTCAGAAATCACTCACACCTCACTCCTACACTTATTGCTAGGTTTCCAAAAGCAGGAGCAAAGGCAGCAAGGAGCATGAGCATTTGATCAGAAACAGCCCCAGAGAGGGTTGTTTCCTTGCTCTGTGCCTCCTCCCTCTGCTGCCTGCAGTCTGCTTGCCCTCTCCCACCCCCACACCCTGCAGTCCTGGTTCTAGAACAACTACTGCCCCAACAGGAATCCTCCAGTGGCAGCAAGTGTTAGTGCAACCTGCAGTATATCAGCCACATTGCCAATGTGACATTATCGACTGGGCTCTAGCATCCTTAGCCCATAACAAGCGTCTTTTGGATGGGAGATTCCTGACCACTAATGATCATTAAACATTTCATGATACTTTTCACAAGAGGAGTGTTATCCTCTATGTCTTGTCCAAATTCCAATCTGGGCAAATACATGCTACCCAGCTAAAAATTCAACCTAAGGCTTTCTCACACTCCTGTTTTAAGCAGGCCTATATTTTTCTGTGTGTTATTAAATAACTGCTGTGTTCTATTCCAGTTGTGGCTGCATTTTATTGGTGATTAAAAAATTCCTACATATAGAGTATATATTCTGTAAAATGCTTTGGGATCCTTCTAAACGAAATATATTAATAATATTGTAATAATAACTAGAGACTCAATTGTTTCTTATATTAGTAGCATTCATGTCATGCACTGATTAGATAACATATGCAATTACTGTCATAATTTAATGACAGGGGTTAACTTGATTACCAATAGTCTATAAATTAGTTTTTCAAAATGACACAATTTGAAATCTAGTCAATTTTTCAAAACGAGTTAAAAGTATTTTCACTTATCATATCTGTCGCTACCTCTCTCTACCATCTTTATAATGGTTTTACAGTTTTACAACCACAGTCTCCTGTGTTTAAATGCTTCTCTCTCTCTCTCTCTCTCTCTTTCTCTCCCAGCTGCTGTGTGAAAGACTCATACAAAGAGTGAACAAGTGAAATGATCATATGGAATGTTACGACAAATACAGGAAACAAACATAATATTAAAAAAATCATTGCAATCTTCAGTTATGACAGTCTTGTAACTTGAAACAATAGTAGGTATAACTGCTATTTTTATACAGTAGTAGGAATTTTTGTTTATTTTAGCTGATAATGTCCCTTTAAGAAACATTCTGCACAAAAGTGTTACAAGGGAATGTGCAATACTCATTAATATAGATAAATGTTATCTAATTAGATCTTGGAAGTAGTTGTTTTCTCTTCTAATCTAACACATTTGATGTGTCTGTGGTTATGACTACAAAATGTATACTTGTATTTCTCTATGTTGTGAGGCATTTTTTGTTAGGAGTTTAGGAAAACCTTTGTTTCATTCAGGTTGAAAGCAACAGCCCACAATGCCATATTTCACAGATAGGACTAAGTGGAGATGGGAAGTTTAGATTAAAGAGAACACTCTCTTTAGCATTTCAATAGCATTTCTATTGAACCACATTAATGGCCTGATCCCACTCAGTGACAAAACTCCTACTGAGGTCAATGGTGGCAAGAACTAATCCTGCCCATTAAGGATCAGGTTCTGATACCCTTGCATGTTGAGTAACACTTCACTGTTTGTGGCTGTATTGATGTTAGTGGGACAACTTGTGGAGTCAGGTGCCGCTGTGCATCAGAATCTGGGTGAGGGTATCAGAATCTGACCCTAAGCAGTCTTTGAGGTGGGTTAGTAAACCGAACTCAGCTATTCATTGCAAACAGAATGTATTACTAATCTAGCCTTGACAGGTTTAAGAGTGGTAGCTGTGTTAGTCTGTATCAGGAGAAACAAGGAGGAGTCCTTGTGGCACCTTAGAGACTAACAAATTTATTTGAGTATAAGCTTTTTTGAAAGCTTATCCTCCTTGTTTTTGCTAATCTAGCCCTGGTCTGTACAGAAATCATTTGTGAAGCATTCCTGATTCCTACTAATAGGTTTGTTATTTGTGAACTATTTTGATGAATAATATTTAACCTTTGAGCTGTTCAGGAATTGCTTATATCAGTTCACTTTCATTCCTATTGTGTGACTGAATGGTCATCTAAACCATTAGTATAGTTTCTACTCAGTGACTTGCTGCCCTGGAACTTTTTAAACAGGGCACTGATTGTAGTGAACAACAATTGTCTGGTATGAATTTTCAGATGTCAAACGATTTTTGTGTGTGGCTGTTGGGATCTGCACATACATCTTCATGAATAGCTGGAAATCACGTAAATATTTACCTAAATCACCTAAATAAGACCCTGCAAATTACAGTGAACTGTACTCAGTGCTTTTATTCACAAGATATTTGTGAATCAGCTCCTTTCCCTGTATGAGTATGGTAGCAATTTTTGCCTTTAAAACTCTCCCTCTGTATTGGTTAGTATTATCTCCATTTTATATACAGTGAAACTGAGGCACAGAAAGGTTCAGTGATTCATCCAAAGTTGTACCAATTGGTGTCAGTCAGTCAAGGTACAAGGTCTCCTGTTTCTAAGTCATATATTTTAGGCTGTATTCTCTTTCTCGGGACCTGTGTATAGTTACCCACACCTAAAATCAAACTGGATCTTTGCTGAAGTTTTTTAAACAGTTGACTAAGATTTTTCCTCCCACTTCCTGTTTAAAGCCAAAACCAGAAATGGAAGCACTAAAATATTGAGACAGAAGCTTGTACTTGATGGTGAAGATTGAAAGCAGAAGTGAGAGAAATCTGATGAGAAGGTATATGTTGCCAGGTGTCCAGCATAATTTTGCAGAACACAGGAGTCTATATAGTTCCGATAAGCTTCAGATAACCATCCAAAAGTTTGCACACTTGGCTGAACTGAAACCAAACTCTGAAACTTTCAAGGATCACCCATCACTGGTATTAACAAAGAAAATGCCTATTTATCTTTATTATGACAGATGTAGATTCACAATAGGGAGAAGAGCTGAAGAGACCAGAATAAACTAAGGCTTATCACATAAAAGTTGTGGATATTTTCACAAACTAACCAAGTAAATCTGACCAGTGCTCAGTGTGAGTCACTTTACTTTCAATAAATATTTATAGTAAATACTGAGTCAGCAGGGTCTGGGAAACAAGCTGCCCCAGTGTCCTACTAACAATCAATTTATTTTGATTAAAAAAACCAAGATCAACAGTTTCTGTGATTTGCGCCAGCTAAAGTCATACTTCTGAAAGCCAAGCAGAACAATTACAAAAAAAAATTCCTACCTGGCTCCACAAACCACCACAGAAGTATACAACACAATGTTAAATAAATGAAAGTCAGTGGGACTTGGGGTCCTAAATCATTTAGGATAAGTCTATACAACTCACAGCAGGGCGTTGACTCACTCAGAGTCTGGGTTGATGGACTTGGGCTCATAGGCTACCACTATCCTAAATGCTAAAAAGAGCTGTGATGAGCTCAGGCTCAAAGATGGGCTCTGAAGCCCACCTCCTGCCTAGGCTTTAGAGAGTCCTAGTTTGAGCCCAAACATCTACACGGCAATTTTTAGCATGGTAGCGCAAGCCCAGGTCTGTCATCCTGGGCTCTGAGACGTGCACTGTGGGCTGCCACTCGCTGTATAGATGGTGCTTTGAAAATTGTTACCCCAATCTGCACAGTAAACACAGGTTTTATACCAGTTCTACTATTTCAGTTCGAGGTGTGATTTGCCACTGAAATAACTAAATCAGAACAACCCTTAAACCTGGTCATCACTAGGAAATAACGATGTGTTCCTTCTAGATTAGACACTTGTAGTGCATTCTATGTGGGCTGTGTCTTAAAACCAAACCATTCAAAGACTCAAGCTGGTACAGAACACAGTAGTTCTCTTACTGAGCAAGGCTTATGGCAGGGATCATGTGCCACCAATGCTTAGGCATCTGCACTAGATGCCCATACTTAAGGTCTTCATGTGGAGTTTAAGGTGTTGGTCATGATCTATAAAGCCCTAAATGGCCTGGGATCTCCTCTCTCCCCATATCTTACTGCCCCAGCTGTAGTCAGCATGGGTGCTCGAGCTAGCTCCCTCGATCATACAAGAGAGGGAGTGGCTGGTGGGGTGTTCTCTGTTCAGGCTCCAGAACTCTGGAACTTGCTCCTCCCTTGGTCTGAAAAAGCCAAATTTAGTGACCTTCTGGGCATGCTGCTAAAGATACCTGTTGGGCAGTTTTTGGAGAGAGCTGAAAGCAAGCTTCCTAAATGATGAAGAATTGGAAAAGGAGTTTTGTACATGGCTGGCTGGCTGAGTTATTGCAGAACTGATTCTCATAATGCTGCTGAGATCTGATTGCGCTGCTAGTGATATGTTACAGTTCCTAAAGCCCTGATTAGGCATCTTTTCAATTATTACTCAAATCTAAATACTACCTGGTAGCTAACATGTGGTAACTAACATGAGGGAAAACCCAGGTGTAGACAAGTAGTTTACCCCACCCTGCTAATATGTGTGAAAACTATAAACTTCCTTGTCTTCTCTAGGATTTATCAGGTAGAAGTTTCCACATATTAGCTAATATATGGTAGATGTAGTCAAAGGAGTTATGACAGTTTACACCATAGGATCTGCGCCTATGCATTTATGTTTGAGAAGCTGGGACAGTTCTGATGATGCACAAAAGTCACTTAAAAACTTGTAAAACTCGTTTTCTAGCCTTGGTATGTACATTATACTTGGAATTCAATAGGTTCTATACAACCCTTCTGTGTGTGACGCTTGCTGTGTGACATACAAATATTTCAGTAAAATATTATACCAGCTGTGACGTTGCACTCCATATGAGGTTATGAACATATGCTAATGAGTGTGAATATAATGTAACTGGATTATGCTTCATGCAAAAGGTCTCTTGTAAGGTATCATTACAAATCTTATAATCTACTGAGTGTGATCATCCCATTTATATAAATGTATCATTCTTGTATCTGAAACTAGAAATATGAAATATAACTCTGAGGTCCTATTGTAATTATGCAAAGTGTGGACCATTAACGGTGGTTTGGAATCTTGACGGCTCCAATCAGCTAGGACAATTGATTGTAAATGGCTCTGTTTACTTACAAGTCTTCCTGTGAGTCAGGCCAGGAAGAATGAAGATTTGGGGGTCTCACAGGACATGTGACCATGTCACATGGTACTAAAATCCATCTTAAACCTGGTGTTTTTCCATTTAGAAGGAGGGGTGAGGACCCAGAGAGACAAAAGATTCCTGCCTTGTGCCAAAGTCATGTAAGGGGGTGGAACAGACCAAAGGAGGTTCCAGTCATGAGAAATCCCCTAGCTACCACCTGAGCTGGAACTAACAAGAACTGTACCAGGAGAAAGGATTGGGCCCAGTCTAGGAAGGAGTCCAGTCTGTGAAAGAAGCTTATTGGAACATCTCTGAGGGTGAGATTTTATCTGTAGTCAGTTTCTTAATGTATTAGGGTTAGATTTATGTGTTTTGTTTTATTTTGCTTGGTAACTACTTTGTTCTGCCTGTTGTTACTTGGAACCACTTAAATCCTACCTTTTATACTTAATAAAATCACATTTTGCTTATTAATTAACCCAGAGTAAGTAATTAATACCTGGGGGGAAGAACAGCTGTGCATATCTCTCCATCATTGTTATAGAGGGAGGACAATTTATGAGTTTACCCTGTATAAGCTTTATACATAGTAAAACGGGTTTATTTGGGGTTTGTATCCCAGTGGGAGCTGGCTGTCTGGGTGCTAGAGACAGGAGGACTTGCTAAGCCGTTTTCAGTTAAATCTGTATCTTTCGGGGGCGTGAGGTAGATCTAGGGTTCTGTTGCAGCAGATTAGTGTGTCTGGCTCAACAATACAGGGTTCTGGAGGCCCAAATTGGGGAAAAATGGGCTCAGGGGTATTCTCAGACACCAGATGACCATCCCAAGGGGGTCTCTGTGACCGAACCCATCACACCAGCTTTACAATATTATTTCAATTGCAATTTGGTCAGGTTAAAATATGGCATATAGTTTTCAAGTCCAAAGATATAAAAGAAGTAAGATAAGATGGGTTCAGAGTGGAGGGGTCTCTCAAAAGTATATTTAAAGCAACTTCATAACTTTTTTTGTTGTTTTGCAAAACACTGGCTGGAAACTGTCTTTTGTTTTTTTAAAAATTGAAATGTTACATGCAATCATTCTTTCATATGGGCTGATGCCCTTGCCAAAACCTGAGAGTGCACTGACACATCGATCAGCAGACAGTTGGAAAATGTTTGCCGACCTTTTAAAAAAAAATACACGTCATTAAAAATCTGAAATTTCTTCACCACTTGGCTCTTATACTCCCTTTTCAACTTGCACCAGCTTGCTTCTGAAATAGCATTATTCATTATTGTCTAGCCACTATCTCTGCTGAACATCAATGTCTATCAACTCTTTCTCCTTTAAATATTTTATTTCAATATGAGATTTTTTTCCAGATCACAAATGAAAGTGGAACTGGAGTCTATTTGCCTAGAAGAGAAAAGGTTCCATGCCACCAATTCTAGGGCCCTGAGTTAGTTACTTTGCTTAACTTTAAACATGCCATTTGTCTCATTGACCGAATTCAGGTCTAAAGTCAGAGCCTGTATTGTAGCAAGGAAAAGTTAAATATGATATATGACAATTTACAGTGCATTTAATCCATTTGCCTGTACTGACACAGAGTTATCACTGCTATATATGGAAAAGAACTATTAGGCTAATTGGTGCATCCCACTTTCAGAGAAGGATCACCCCCTTCACAATTTTGTTTGCCCAGCCTACTTTTAAGTGTCCCCCGGCATAGAAGAATGAAACAGTTAAAAGAAAGGGTTAAAAAAATTCTGATGAGCAATAATAGGGTTAAGATATTACTAAAGAGTGGATAAAAGCTGGAAACTCTATGGTTTTATCTTTTTTCAAAAAAAGGCCCAACCCCCCCCTTTTTTTTTTCTTCTCACCTTTAAGACTCTGGAGTTTTACCTGCATACCCTTAGGAACTGCATTATAAGTAATGATAAGGAAGCCACTTTCTGAGATCAAAACAAGATGAATCAACATTTATTTAAGTTAAATAATGCCAGCCTTTTTCATCCTCAGAAAGGACCTGATTCAAAGTCCAGTCTTAGTCTTTCTATGACTTCAGTGGACCTTGGAATGGGCTGAAACAGATAAAGTGCAAATACCAAAATAATGTTATAATACTAATTAAATTTCAAACATCAAGCAGAATCTGTTTAAGGCTCCTATCAGAATTTCAAATCAGCATCCTTTTGCTAGGATATTGCATGTCCTTTAGCACTGTGACATTACCCAGGGTACAATTTGGACTAATGAACAGCTGTGTCTCCTCAGTTCTCCAACGTGGGGTGCCTTTTACACTGCTTTGCTGTGAGAGTTACCACTCCTGGTCTGCTCAGACACAGCCTCCAGCATGTAAATTAGTCCCAGTTATATTGCAAGAGTGATATGCCCAGTCACCCTTGAATTACACTGAGGAGCAACACCAGCAAATTCTCAGTCACAGACTTTCCCCCCAGAAATATATGTCTTATACGGCCTAGCTCTCTGCTGGGCAATACAAGCTCATATAAACCCTATCATGTTATTAATAGAAAATGATATGCACAAATCCTGTTAGTGGAGTTTCCCAAACACTGCAAGCCAAGCACACAGGTTTAGTTAAAACAATAAAACAGTTTTATTAATTATAGAAAGGTAGATTTTAAGTGACTAAGCTCCTGAGGCATAAATGTAAGAATTGGTTACAAGAAAATAACGTAAATCACAACTAAAACCTAATTTAACAAGCTAGAGTGAATTCAAAGCAAAATGTCCCTCTCATCACATGTTCTAGAAGTCTTACCGGCTGAATTCCTTTCAGCCAGGATCCCTCCACAGTCCAATGAAGCTTCCTTTGTCCTTCAAGTGTGGGTCGATGCCATGACTAGAGATGAAGGAAGAAATATCTTGGGCCATCTGTGCCCCATTCTTATACCTTTTCCTTTCTTTGAGAATCATCTCCAGCTGGGATTCAGGAGACCAGAAAGTCTGTAAGGACAGAAATCTTTAGCCGTTTCTTTGCCAAGTTCTTTGAATTTCTTGCTCACGCCATTTTTCTTGTCAAAGAATGGCATATACCTGTTCATTTTGCCCTTCTCCCTTCTGGCTCGGGAAACCAAATTAAAGATTTTCCCAGGTGTCTGCCAGTGAGATGGTATTTCTTATTGCGCTCCAGTCCAGATCATTGAAAGATATGGATTGACTTCTCTCCTTTTCTCTCAACAGCTCCTTTTAGGAATGAGACGGTGAATAGTAGAGGTAGTCACATAGGGGAAAAAAACTATTTTTCAAATATAATATTCATTGTGTGTCACCGGCATGTAAATAACATGTTTGCCAAACAGTTTTCTACAAAATCCTTTAAGGGGTATATGACCTTTCCACTAGCTCTTTTATTTGCTACTTACTGTTAATTTTCAGAGGCTCTACTGGTAAGGAGATCTGCAAGAGATGCATGGCGATAATGTGCAGGAATAATTGCCTCTAGGCTTTAAAAAAAGGCAGCATTCATAAGCCAGCATCAGTACTATGTTTGGATCTTTTCTATGATCTGGAAATGGTTGACATGTTTTAAATTACTTAGTAATGTGAAAATATATGACCAGCTGAAGACTGTTGACTGTGTAAATATTTCATTGGTAGGGTCACCAGCACTTGGTTAATAAAGCAATACTTATTCAAGGCTATTTATGTTGATTTTTTTAATAAGATGAGTGGATTTAAAGTTGACAAAACCTGGCACAGAGGACTAGGACGTAAGATAGTGGCTCACTGTTTGCCTTTCACATTTCATTAAAAAAAAATATCCTGAATCACTAGTTAACAGAAACAAAATTCCAACATTTCCCAAATGTGAAATATATTAAATACGTATTAGAGTATAAATATTTGTCAATGGTGTAATACACTGAGGTCATTCTCATGAACCATCCAAAGTTAAACAAAAATAATTCCCTGCTTTCTGATAAATATAACAAAAGCATCCTGTCAGCGTTCCCTTCTGATGTATTTGTTCCAACACTATTGAACAATCATATCCTAGTGTATAAACGACAGAGGAAAGACACATGAACTCTTTTAACGTCATGTCTTACTGTAAGGGCTTCCTCATTCCCTCTGACATATGGCTCACAGCATTGCTAATGGGAGTGTGCTCGGTGCCAGCAATGTGCTCAGCCCCAGGAAACATAGAGTCGTAGGCTTCAGTCCTGCACTGAGTTCTATGCAGGCACATCCCTGCGCCCATATGGAGCTTATTGCAGAATCCAGCTCTACATGCGTCAACCTTAAATTTGGGCCAGATTATGCCTGACCTGTATGCAAGCGTGCAGAGTGGGAAGGGTGCTCAGCCCCGGTTCAAGGACTGGGCAGAATTACAGTTCTGAGCTCTGGGAAGCACGTGCACCATTCCATTTCTATCTCCCCAGGGTCAAACAGCACCCCAAAGAAGGAGAGGAGGTGAAGCCATGGCCCTGCAGTGACCCTGGCATGCAGTGGGACATATCCCACACCACTAAAGGGATGTAGGAGCAGTCACATCACACCCTATGCAACAGGGAGCTCCAAGAGGCATTCGTTCTCCATAAGGAAAAACTTAGGCATTGTAACTCTGTATTACCCATTCCTCTGGGCTACTCCTAGCAGACCCATTTAAGCCCTTTGCAAGCAAGTTGGGGCAATGCACATAAATCCACAAGAACTGAAGCTGATTCTGCGAGCTACCCAGCTATGCTCATCCATGTGTCATCACAGGACAGGATTTAGTCTTTAATATTTATTGCAATGTAAGCATTTCCACTAGCTGATCACAAATGTAGCCAAGAGCAAGGAAGCTTCCTTCTAAAGTCTCTGCTGCACGTTTCAGACAATCAGAATCCTTGTTTTGTTTAAATACTGTACCATATGGCCCAATTAATATGCATTCTAAAGTATCTGCAACTGGGCTAATTACAGGGAGGTCCTCAAGCAGCATTTTAGTTAAATTTTATAGATCTCTTATAGTTTTGCTGCTCGTCATTACTTTCAAGATGAAAATCTTCTGTTGCACACTCATTGTATGCAGCAAGGTGAGAGCTGTTCAGAGAGCAATTGCTTCAGAAATGGATATTAACTGATTAGAAGTGATGGGTGAACAGGGTCAGATTATATCCATATTAGTGGTCCTATTAGTAAGGTGCCCCAGTACACTCTGGAATTTCAATATCCCAGGATGTGAAAGCCTTAGTCACAGCTGGAGTAGGAGTAGCGGCTCCTGTTCTGGGAGTAGGCAAGGCTGAAGTTCCCACGGGCTGGGAGTAGCTCATTCAGCTGAGATTCATTTATGTGCTGCAGACAATTATTATGTAAATCACACACATACACCTGGCAAACCAGGACTATAACTCTTGCTTTTCCGTTCCCCAAACGGCATCTACCATTTAAACTAAAGGAAAACTGCTAACGCTGCTAGCAGTAGCAGACACTTGTACCTCTTGTGGGCCAGTATCTGGAGAGCAAGCATAAATTATGCATCCACGTATGTCATATGACCAGCCTAAAGATCTAGGAAGCTGAAAAGGGCCACCTTCTGCCCCTTATGAGCTTGAAGAAGTGTGGTTAGAAAGCCACAAGATTCCCCCTCCAGGAGATATTTTTGGTTAAGGGCTGCTGAAGAAGGGAGAAGGATTCCTGTGGGAAGTGGGGAAGGGATCCAGGTCCGCAGAGAAGGAAAGAGAGTTCTTGACTGACCAGCCATTTTTAAGTTTTCATGAGAGATGAGTCCATCTGAGTTGTGTTTGCTTGTCTAGCTCTAACAAGAAAGAGAAGTTGTGTAGAAACCATGAAGAAGTCAGAGGAGGTCTGGTGGTATTGAGTGATACTGTGGGTCGGTCCTACCAAAAGCCGGGTTAGGCCTATGGGTAAGCAGTGAAAATCTTTTCATGAACATTTGTGTACACACTTTTCCCTTTTACTTTAGGCTTTTTCACACCCCGAAATTTTGGTTTTCAGTGACATTTTGGTCATTCCCTCCCCACTTCCCAGGCTGAAGCATCTGAAAATGTAAAACACCACTTCTGCTCATGGTTTGGTGCTATGAAACTTCAGGTGGGAATAGTCAGTTTTCTGGGCTGCTAAAATAAAATTCTAGCAAGATGGAGTTTATGACAAATGAAACAATGTAAATGATCAACTCCTGCCCCTCCATTGTGCTCCATATTGTTGTCTGAAGCCACAAACTCAGGGAGATTCATCCAGGCAGCCACTGATACCCCCACCCTATCAATTTATGCGACCAATTAAATGTAACATGTAGTATTTGGAAACTGTGTCCTGCTGTAGGCCGGTCTAGCTCCACTCCTTAGCACAACACTTTGAAATGACTCAGCTCCCAGAAGATGAAGCTAACATGCTAGAGGTGTTTAAGCTGGTGACAGCTTTGTCCTGCTGACAGTGTCAGCTTTCTGCTCTTGAGAGAAAGGTGTAAAGCATGATGTGCATGGTATATTACCCTTCCAACGTACATTAGTGCTCTCTGAGTACATACATGACTGCCTGGTTAGAAGGGCAACAATAATAAGTGTTTATACTTGGTCCTGACATCAGTGGGATTATTCACATGCATATATATTTGCAAGGTTAGAGCCCTAGATGCAAAATACATTTTATTCCAATTCTGAGCTATCCAGAGTGTGTGTGTGTGTGTGTGTCTATGTGTGTATCTACACACACATAAACACATGCGTACATATATGTTATACCCGCATAACATACATACTACTTTTCAAACTTAAAAATAAAATTGGTTTGAGTTTAGTTTGAGGGATGGGCAATAATCCAGACCAGTTCTTATTTTAACTGAAACAGTTTGCCCAGTGCTAATTTTAGCCCATACGATTATTTATCTGCCAATGGTGCTCTCATTCTCCCCACCCCATTACCTCACCTCCCACCACTGGAAAGTGTGATATCACCGATTTGGTTAGATGTACTCCTTATTTATAAAATCCTGCTATTGAAATATGCATATTCTTCTTACCAGGCTTAGCTATCTCTGCAGGGAGATAGTGGATTTAGGTCTTGAGCCTAATTATGCAAGCCTTTCTCTCCCATTGATGTCCTACATGAAGGGCCTGGAATCTCTATCAAAGGCTGTGTAAAGATAAGTATGACACCTTTACCTAGGGTGAAAAAAAAGCAAAGAAATGCTTTTTGTGTGTAAAGTAGAAAACCAGTGAGAGACCTCTGACAAAGCTGTTTATCTTTTCTTATTAAAGTTCTTGCAGTTTACAAAAGAATGACTCTGTTATTCTGTACCAAGCTTTGACACATGACCCAGACTTTTTTTGCCATTTGAGGAATGTAATTTAAATTAGATTTAGAATCCTCCATGTGCCCAATCATGTCACCTGCTGGAATGTTCAGATTATGTAGAATTAATTTTACATTTTGTTTTATTTAAATAAATAAGTAGCATTCAATTCCAATCATTTGAGTGTAACTTAAAAATAGAACTAGGACTAAATTCCTCCAGGGGTCTAGAACGGTCCTGGCAGAGGGACCCAGCAGTGGACAGTTTCCCCAAGAGAGAAGGCTGCGGAAGTAGAAAGCGAGTTCATACTGGGGTATGCATAGGAGGCCAGCACAACCCTAAAACTAACCCACATGGGCTGGAAAGTGAGCATGGCTCATGCAGCAAGAGTCAGCACTATCCTGTAGCTGGAGCTCCCAGCAGCAGATAAAGATGCTTCCTTCCATTTAAACTGCCTGCCTAGTCTTCATTCAAATGCCCTGTGGGACACAAAGTGCCTTGCTGTGTTACCTGTAGCCAGTCAGGCACACCATATTTAATGCAAATATGAAAATTCTGATTCCCCTGTCTTTTCTTCTCTGGTGAAAAGAGCCATGAAAAGTGAAATGCTATTGGAATTGATTATCATGTTAAAAGATTGCCCTGTTATGAATGATGATAATATCTTTCTACTGTGTTAGCACTTAGTGGCCTCAGTCAAAGATCGGTGCCCCATCCTGCTAGGCACTGTACACGCAAATAACAGAAAGCCAATCTCTGCCCTGAACAATTTAGCTTTACAGTCCTTTGTTGCACATGACCATAATTAAGGCTACAATTTTGTCATGGGTATTTTCAGTAAAAGTCATGGACAGGTCACAGTCACTTAACTAAAATTCTCGGAAGCCTGTGACCTGGTCCTGACTTTCACTAAACATGTCCATGACAAAACAATGAGGGAGGAAGGTCAAGCACCTTGCCTGCTTGTGCCTGGGAGCTGGGAGGGACACCCACATGTGGCGCCTGGGGAGAAGCAGGAGATTTCCCCCACACACACATACTGGGGAGGTGTGAGGGTTCCCCTGGCACTTGCAGTGGCTAGGGAGCTTCAGGGCTCCCCCACATCCGCAGGGACTGGGGAGCTCCAGGGGATTCCTCCACTGGCAGCTGAGGTGCTTCAGGGGATCCCCCACCATCTGCAGAGACTGGGGAGCTGCCAGGGATTTCCCCCCACAGAGGCTGAGGAGCTGCAGGGAACCCCTGCACTCTGGGCAGCAGGGGTAGCCCACAGCTCCCAGCCACCACAGGAGATGGGGGAACCCTGCAGCTCCCAGATGCTGCAGGCTGAAGTCACAGAGGTCTGTGGAAGTCATGGATTCCGTGACTTCTGTGACCTCCATGACCAAATCATAGCCTTAAAAGTAACAAAGAGCACTCTCAGTTGGCGCTGGTTGAAAAGTTTCCGTTAACATTGGATTTGATGGAAAATTGGGTTTTCAGCGAAAAAGGCTTTTCCATAAAGGGTGTCTGCTTTCTACATGGAATTTCGATATTTCATTGGAAAACGGAACACCCCAAACTCAAAAAGCACATCTCCTATGGTGCACCATGGTAGCTCAACATGAGGGCCAACCATGGTATGTTGTGGGAGAGATAGTCTGCCCAGGCAGAGAATGGTGACATAAGGTGACTCACAACTCCCATGAGGCATTGTGGTGCCATTTTTGAATCTGAATGTTCCCTTTAAAGCCAAAAGCTTTCCGGTGAATTTTTGTAGGTTTGGCTGAAAAAAATTGACTTCTGTTTTTTTGCCAAAAAGTTTAAATTATCTTGGGGGCGGGAGATCAACACATTTTCTGATGAACTCTGCTTTCAGTTCATTGCCTACCAGAGAAGCCACCAACACCACACAGATTTTTTATTATTACCCTTTGTATTACAATAACACCTATGCGTCCCAACCAAAATGGAGGCCACATTGTGATACATACTATACATGCTAAGAGACAGTCTCTATCCCAGAAGACTTACAATGTAACTAAACAAGACAGATAGCTGTGGAAAACACCTATATAGGTCATCCAGTTCATCCTTCTGTGAATACAGAGTGGTTTCCTAGAACATATACTTGCTGCAAGTAGTTTTTCTCATAGTCTAGTGCAGGGTTCACAAACTTCATTGCACTGGGACCCTCTTCTGACAACAAAAATGACCCCAGGAAGGGGGACTGAAGCCTGAGCCCACCCAAGCCCCACTATGTGGGGGTAAAGCCCGAGTCCTACAGCTCCAATGGGGGGGGGGGGGCTGTAACCATCAGGCTCTGGTGGTAGGGCTCAGGCTTCATCCCCAGGTCCCAACAATTCTAAGCCAGCCCTGGCAACCCCATTAAAATGGGGCTGTAACCCACAGCTTGAGAACCACTGGCCTATAGTTAAATATCTAAAGACTGGACTATACTCTACTGTCTAATGGCTCTCACAGTTGAAGAAATATCCTTTTTCTTAATTTATACAGTGATATAAATGTGCATCTCTATTTACATTAGATAAAGCATGCCAAAGAATGGAATTCCTATCCTGAGTTGCTTACAGTCTAAAAGAAATAGATGAGTACAATACAGAACAATGGAAAACAGAACAAACAGAGTCGCTAGTGACCTTTACAGCTGGAGTGCTTCAGAGAACACTGCAGTTTTGCGAAAGTAAATGGAAGGTATAGCGTGGAAGACAGTGTGGATTTACGAATGGAAGGAGACAGAGGAAGCAATCAAGAGGGAAATATAACAAGAACATAGGAGGAGATAAAAGTAAAATGTGAGTGGGCTTGATTTTCTTAATTACATCCCTCTTACTTTTAGCTACACTGTTCTCTTGTATAATCGCGTACAAGGTTTGGCATCGTCCTAAAGTGAACCTATCATAGCTGTTACAAGCCTAGATGTTGAATGTCAAACATTTCAGAAGGATGCTATATTAGGGTGTGACCAAGCCAATCAGCCCTAAAGTCTTGAGTCTCTGCCACCTCCCATATTTTAACACTTTAGTACCAAATCCCAGTGCATCACTTTAGTCTCATGTTGAGGACGGCTCAGCACTTCCACTATATTGAAACCCTTTATTTTCAGAGAACCAGCTCCCTGTGGTCAACTCTGTTCCCTAGCCTGCTTCTCCTGTGCCTTAAGCCTGCCTCTTCACTCACTCTCCTTCCTCCTGCCAGCCAACATGCCACAGTGCACAGGGTCAGCTTCTCCTGTAAGGCAGCTGGCACAGCAGTACCTCCTAAACTCATGAAGGTCCAGCCCACCTTGCTCCACTGCCCAATGCTGGCCTTTCTGCCTCTCCACAAGGGCACCTGTTAGTCTAATCATGGTTGGCATAATTGGTGAACATGGCCGTATGCACCAGGAGACGAGAAAGGAAGTGAACAGAAAGTTGAAGCCAGAGCCACTTGAGGTCATCCTTTGACTTTTTCTCCATTTATGGTCCTCTAAGCCTGACAACAGCTACAAACATGCTGAATATGAGAAACAGAAAGAATACAGTTTTACCAACTATAAATGGAACTCAGTGGTCAAAATAAAAGCAGGGAAGCAGAGTCTCAACCGTCAATCAGAGCAGAACCCCACTCTGACATATGGTTGAGTTTATGGTTTTGTGTGATACTTAAAAAGAACAGGAAAGGACACAACTTTTAAAAAAACACTGACTCTTAAAACAGAGTGTAAATGAAGGTATATGATGCATGCTTTCATTAAGAGCATGGGAAGCATAGTTACTTCTGTACAATCACACCTTTTAGCCTCCAGGTTTAAAATTATATCTCGGCTGTCCATTCAACACCCTTCATGATTTAAGAGAGCATTACAAAATATTCTTCTAGAATTACAGCATTCTGATGTATGTGCCCTATTAATTCTATGTGAATAAAAGATCTCTGATAAAAGCAACTTTCTGCTGGTGAAGTATGCAGAGTAGGAGCCTTAGGGGATAAAAGTCCAATGATGTTCTGAGTTCCTCTTGATTCAGAATGATCCGTCTCTTTGTACCGAGTTTATTCTCAGATAATCCAGATTTCTTAATGCACTTTTAAAAAATTTAGTCCCCTCCAAGAGTCAACAGTCTTTAGGAGGGTGGGAGCCAATTGCTAACCAATGACAGAGTGATCTTCTTAGGCAAATCTTCACCAGGCTGAAAAAAAGTAAGCTGCTGAGGATGCAACAGGAGCTGTAATGCACATGCTAGAAACTCTCTGAACAGTCTATCATGATCTAAAGATGGATGTTAACCACGGGCCAGCTTCTGATGCCCCACTCATGTTCAGAAGTACTTTTCTGCACCACCTTTGCCTGTTTATTAAAAGAAAGGTGGACATATTAAATCACATAGAGATGGATAAGGTTTAATATTCCATGTAAATGAGATAACCTACTTGTGATCTGCTACCAGCCTAATTGAGACATAGGTCACAGTTGAAATGAGTTTGGAGACCTCAATTAGCTGATTGCCAGCATAGCAAATCCACTCATTTTCTTAAATTGGTGAGCTTGGTTTCCAGCTAGCTCTACATTCATTAATCACTAAAATGCTCTTAGTCAGCCTTTTCTATTTAATTTCAGTATAGTGCTGATGGTGGTTATATGTGAAGTTTTCTGTGGCTCTTCAGACTCTCTTTGCTCCCACAATGGATACGAGAGAAGTTCCCAGATTATTAGAAGAGATGACACTAGACCACATTAATGACATAATGTTTGCAAACCGCTTTGAAGATGAGAAGTGCTGTATAAGTGGAACTCTAAGTATTACTATTATTTATATAGAGTGCATAGTCACTATGGAAGCCTGGGTTTAAGTCCAATTGGGACAAAGGTGGAAGGAGACTTTGCACAAATTCTAAATTTTCACTGCATCTGTGCCGCTGGGAAATGCAGATAACTAGCACCTTCAGTTACTCTGCTGTCTATCCAAAAAGAAAAAGATCTGGGCAAGTGTAGACTGCTGAAAAGAGAGATGTAAAATGAGGTTTTCAAGTTGTCCAGCCCACACTCCCTCATAACAATGGTTAAAACTGGCAAGATGCATTCAAACCTAGGCAGCTCTGAAATGCTTTAAATACCAATTTGTTTATTAAAAGATATTCAGAGGAACAACCTATTCTAAAACTTTTAATGGCCCCTTGCCATAATATGTGGGGAGGAGGGAAGGGGATGTTTGCTACTGTACAAAAAAATGGAATGCCTCTGTATGGAAATGGAAGCGAATGCATAAGGGTAAAGGGTTATGTGGGTAAGTAAGAGTATGGGAAGGGCTTTATGAATGGGAAGAGGAGTAGGAGCATTTATTGAACAAATAGGTAGATTTTAGCTATCTCATTGGGTCCCAGCAATGGAGATGAACCAGATGGAGTGGATGGGAGGAGTATAGGCTCTGTACCTTTCCCCTAAATCCCATGAAAGCCTCTCCATAGCGTCTCTGTGGATACAGAACTCTGCAAAGCAATGCCATTTGAGTAGTTGATCTTCAGAATATCTTTCTTTCAGACCCCACAGGAAATAAACCAGATGATGCATACAAATCCCATCAGGATTATCTATCTAGTTTTCTCCTCAGCACTCTGAACACCACACTCACTCATTGAATGATCGAATGCCATAGCCGGTACAGGGGAAAGCACAAAGTCTACAGAGATTAAGGTGGGGAGAGGAGGGGTGCAGTACACAGCATGGAGGTACTGGGTTGCTGGGGAAATGGTCCTGCTCTCAAGCAAATCTCAGAAGATCCATGAGTTTCATGACCTTGATCCTCTTCTCATTCCCCAGGAATCAAATCCTCTTTTAACTGTAAGGCAAAATAATTTACTAAATAAGAGAAGAGAAATAGGCCCTGGTTGCCAATTAAGCTGAATATGCATAACCCAGCACCCATACAGAGCTTCATCAGCTTTGGGGACTCTGTGCAGGTTCGTTGGAGCAGCTAGATTTTCTGGATCCAGGCCATAGGGTGTAAAGCATTTCAAACATTCGATTTAGCCTGGGTATAGATAAGGTACATTTGAACCAGTACAATACACGAACACATACATTGTACACTGGGGTAAGTCATAGAAGCACAAGCACCAATTTACACAAAGCAGTGTATCTGCACTGGGGAGGTTGTGATAGTATAGCTACATTAGTTTAAAACCTTAGGGAAGACAGGTTATTGAGTAGAAGAAGTTGGGGGAATAATGCACAAAGAGATATAGACATGACTTGCATCTCCAGCCTTTTAGTTTCTTTGACTTCAGCGTAGTTATGCCAGTTTATACCAGCTGAGGCTCTGACCCAAGAGAGATATTTTTATCTGCACCAAAGTATAGATGGCTGTTTGTTGGCTTTATATTTAGCTTTCAGACAACTACCATGAGACGCCAAAACACAAAGGCATATAAATACAGGCTGAGTGCTGGAAAATCTTTTAGACTATTGGCAACAAAACACATTGAAGCAATGTTAGGATTATGACGCCCAGACAAAAGCTAGGAACATTCCAAGTGAAGGCTGATGCTGTATTTTGAACGGGTCCTGCTGGTGTGTTTTTGTGTTGCAGAATGTACCCCAGTGAGATGCAAATGACTTTGTGGATGGTATAGAAAATGTTGTTCTTGTGTTTAAAGTGTCAGTTTGTGTGATTCCAGACCAGCTTCAACTTTGAGACAAACTACTTCAGAGGCAGCAAACTCCATGACTCAGCAGAAGCTGAGCCTGAAAGTGCTTGTTTCAGTAGGGACTAGTGGTATTAAGATCCTAAAGTATCCAGAGGTTTCTATAATCCCTTAAAATATTTTCCATGCCATTTCCCTCCATTTAGTTCTTGTACACTTATAAGAGAGGCCAGTGTCACTAATGAGTTCCAATCCGCATGTTTCATGATCACACCAGCTGGAGCCTTTTTCATCCAATGTGATTGTTCCCTAAATCTTATTTATTCTGGGCCAGATTATGGATTCCCCTTACATAGTTATCTATGCTGTGGGGAAGAGGATGGGGAAAGAGCCTCCCCACCCTTGCACAGCATATACAGGAGCTGGAGCTCAGGAGTCTGGGACTACTGCTTGAGTATTTGATCAGGCCCTTTGTAAGCAACATTCCAAACCCCAGAGAGGGCAGGGAGGGGCAGAAAGGGGGCAGAGCCATAGCTCTGCCACATGCTACACAAGCCAGCAGGGCTAGGGAAGTACACTCTGCCCTGGCACCTCTTAAAGTGATGTTGCAGAACACCGCACGGCACTCCCCAGATTGGCACAGGATGGCATTGCTTCAATGCAGGACTGTAACAAACTGTCCCAATTTAGCTCTTCCTAGATTGGACACCAAGTTCTCTATTTATTACATTTAGGGTTCTTTTTTTGTCACAAAGCAGCTGCTAAAGTTTTTAAAAATTGTTTTGCCACTGAATTGAATTACAGTGAAAAGTCATGTGGAAGCTGTATGACTCTGAGTATGCTCACAACTCACTGAAGCAGGACTAAACAATTTAGCCACACAACCTTTCCTTGGAAGGAGGTTAAGTTCATATCTCCTCATGGGCCTGATCATCTGACCATTGAAGTTGAGAGAAGCTTTTATGTTGATTAAAATGTGTAAATATTTTGTCACTGTCCCACCAGTTGGAAACATGCAACTCTGGACTAGATCTGTCTTGAGGAAGAGTTTAAATGTCTGCCATTCGCCCCCTTAAATAGGTCTCAGGTCCTACATCTTATTTTATTATCCAGGTACTTCTGCCACTTCTGTTTCTCAATAATGCAGTAGAGATTTTACTTTTCATTTGGCATGAGGGACTTTAGCCACACAGTATTAAAGGGGTAGCTGTGTTGATCTGTATCTGGTGGCACCTTAGAGACCAACATTTATTTGGGCATAAGCTTTCATGGGTAAAAAACTCACTTCTTCAGACTCATGACTCCATAAATCTGTTAGTCTTGAAGGTGCCACTGGACTCCTCGTTGTTTTAGCCACACAGATTCCACTGGCAGTAATCAGCAATACGATTCCATTTGCAGTAGACTACTAACCCCTAACAACTATCCTAATAATGGTTGTCTCTGGGTGTTTCTCTGCCAGTACTCGGATCCCTCCTCCACCAAAATTACCTCCGCCCTAAATCCCAACATGCTGGGGCATTGGTGGCCGATTGGGATCATTGTGGGTATGGAATGACATTAGCATTTGGCACAGTCAATGTTACAAGAGTACACTATCACTGTATATACTTAGATAGTTAATAGATAGGGTGCCAGTAATGGTGATCAAGGATATGTAGCATAGCTCCTAGGTTTGACAGGACCAATAAAACTTGTAGCTGTGCACTGTAAATGGCTTCTCTGATAGCTCTTTACACCAGCTGTTAATAATAAGCGTTCAAGGCATGTTTATACAATGCTCCTTTAGCTTCTACCAAAGGATAAGGGTACATTTAAAGTTCTTTACTAGGATCAGAACACCATTGCTGTTCTCACCCAGTGATGCACCGGCATCATAGAATTTGAATTTGAAGATGTTTTCAAGAGAGACACAAGTTTGGGGAAAGGTAGATCATTGGCTATGGCCAAGAAGCACACAGTACAAATCAGAGGAGGACAAAGGCTATAGTGGTGGTAAAGAGCTTACCCTGCAGTCTCCTGATCCCGGGGCAACATATGTGCTAATCCTCAAGCGTAGGTTACAGTGACCTGGAGGATCCTGGATCAGCTCCAATGGGCAGAAACCTCAGCCAGAGACTGGCTCAGAGTAGTGGTTTCCCAGCCAGGACCCCATTCTTCTGGACACACCCTGTATGTTAGCAGCAGAGAGAAGGGCAGTGTGGGTGCCTCTATACCAGCTCTGTGTCACTAGAGGATTCTCAGTATGCTGGAATGATCCTTGCAGGGCCAGATACATCAACGCTATGGTCAGAATTGGCTGGAAGATCTAGCTACACATGTCTGAGCTGAGCAGCTAGTAGAGGAGTGGGCTAAAACCCTTTAAGAAAGTTTGGGGGCAATCTTCACTCAGAAAAACATTGTGGACATACACCACTGTATATCATTTGTTGCAGTCTATTGCATTTAAAAAAATGCTCTTCACAGGCAGTTTCTGAGTCCAGGATAAAAGTGAGCCCTGTCAGGCATATTTAGAGAAGTGAACTCTATAGAAAAGAAGGTAAATGCTGTGCCTTACACTGCAGAAGTTGGTCCAATAAATGATATTACTTCACCCACTTCATTTGCCCTACACTGTTTAGTCTGAATACTGAAAATGGGACTGGTGGAAAAATTGTTAAGGATAAAGAAGAGCTGGGCCTGAAACAGATCCTGGAAATAACACACTGTTAGATTTGGGGGAACTTTGGATACATATGTACTGAGTTGTTATAAATATGAAGTGCAACCTATGACACCATAAACAGGTTAATTTTCATTGGCTGCAACATCTGTCAATTATGCTTCATGGAATCTGTGGTTACTCTCTGGGTAGTGCCTGCCCCATCCATATTTCAGGAGCAGAGACAGCTTCTAGTTTCCCTAGTAGACAGGAAAATTAGAAAAAAATATTTTAAAGTGAACTAAACTTTAACTAAGGGCAGATGCTCCCAGCTTCTTCCCAGCACCATGAGGAGAAAAAATGAAAAAAAATGGGAAGAAACCTCTGTAGAATTTGGTCAAGCTAGACATACCACATGCTCCCCTACCTCTGAGCCTGTGGAAAGGCCAGAAAAGGCTCTATAGAAAATTGGGGGTGATGGACCAGGTAGCTGATAGACATGTGCTATGTAAAAAAAATGGCCTATGGACAGATCAAATAACTGTGTAAATAGCAAATAAAGCTATTAGCACTGCTGGAAAACTCCCTAGAGAGGGACTTGAAATTATAGTGATATGAGAAGTGAATGGGGACTGGGAGAGACACTGAGTTCAGATCTGAACCTCACTGTTGGAATAATGTTTTTAGCAGAACCGGATATATCCAGGTGTACCAGGTCTGAAATGAATAAGATAAAATTCAGTAAAGACAAATGCAAAGTACTACCTTTGGGAAGGAAAAATCAAATGCACAACTACAAAATAGGGAATAACTGGCTAGGCGGTGGTATGGCTGAAGAAGATCTGGGCTTCTAGTGGATCACAGATTGAATATGAGTCAGCTTCATCTGCTCTTCACTATTTACTTTGAATACTGAAAATGGGACTGGTGGAAAAAGACTAATATAATTTTAGGGTGCATTAGCAAGAGTATCATATGTAAGACACAGGCCTGTCCTGTTCTACTCAACACTGGTGAGGCCTCAGCTGGGATACTGTTTTAGATATTAGAAAAAACTCTAACTATAAGGATAGTTAAGCACTGGAATAGCCTTCCAAGGGAGGTTGTGGAATCCCCAACACTGGAGGTTTTTATGAACAGGTTGGAAAAACACCCGTCAGGGATGATCTAGGTTTACTCGGTCCTGCCTTGGTGTGGTGGAATGGACTAAGTGACCTCCAACCTTGTATTTCTATGATTCTATTATTTGTCTCCTTTCTCTTCCACAAAGATTGCCATCCCCATCTTCTCAAAGGAGTGATCCACACAGAATATTCAGGGTGTCTTCCTCTTGCATATATTTTTCTGCAGGAATGACCTGACCAGAAGTGAAACTGGTTAGAAATTCTGGTGCCCTTTGAAGTCAGTGGCAAAACTCTCATCGACTATAATGGGACCAGGATTTTACCCAGAAAGTTAAAGTAACTAGTCTAGCTTCATTATGAGCAGTGCAAAAGTAAACAAACAGCATAGCTGGTGAAATGTAAACTAGAGTCTGCTTCTATAATTGAGAAATTAGTAGCATATATAAGAATTTTTTTAAAAGAATCTCTGACTTGATCTTTTGTTAATATTTTGCAGATAATTAAATGTATATTCCCAAACTATAGGCCAGAGTCTGACATTCTAATTCAGTGGAATAGCATCTTTCTGCATGAGTGGTCCCACTGATCCCATTAATTCAATTTCACTCAGGGTACCAGAATCTGATTCTCTAATTACTGTGAACTTTCAATTCAAAGCAAATTTAGGGCTTGTGCACATGAGGGGTTTAAATCAGATCAAACTAAGTTAATCCAATTTGAAAATGTGTGGGTGTCCACAACACAATCTATCACATAAACCCACGTAAACTGTTTTTATATGGGAAATGCTTTGAATAAATCCTTAACAGTTCCATCGCACCATAATCTTGAGACAAAAGATAAATAACAGTCATGTGTCAAAGTAAAAGACAATTAGAAAGCTGATTTTTACTAAATTAAAACTTTATTGACTAAAGTATGTTCTCCAGACAACCTGATCTGATGGACTATGGCTGCATACATGCAATGAAGTTGAACATGACGGTAGTTTAACATGGAATGTCAAACAAATTAGTATAATGTATTATACAAAACCCTTTATCTGTGTTACTGCGCAATGAAACCAAGCAATGTATTCCCTTGGTTGATCTGTGCTGAGCTAAAAGGCAATGTGGTTGAAGAAACTGGTAGATTTCTTTAGCATATATTTCAAATAAATTAGTTAGAATTGTACTCTTTAGAAACCCTTTCAGCTTCACTTTCATTCCAAACAAAATCTAAGTGCAAACATCAAAATTACTGAATTCATCTAGAAAGATTTAACTGTCAACATTGGATTGAACCAGACTATTACAGTTGAGTATATGATTATGTGTAGGACAAAAAAAAAAGTTGCTGAAAAATTCATGTAGGCACATTTTATTATTAATCCAACTCAAAGCATTTCTTCTAAGTTTCTCACATTAAAGACTAAAGCTTGCTTACAGTACTACAATCTCTATCATTCAAGCATCAATTATTACATAACAGGGAGAAGGACTAAATGATCTAATGGGTTTTTTCCATCTCTAACAGCTACAAAAGAAAATCATTCATGCCAGCAAGAGTATCAGAGCTACTTTTTGGACCTGATCATACAGTCCTTGCTCAGGCAATACTCTCATTGGCATTCGAGAGAGTTTTTCCAGAGTAAGATCTACAGGATTAGGTACTTTTTTAAACAAAAAACCCTCTATTCTTACCTAACAAAATAATAGCATCCACCATAGGATACATGGAAAATAAGATATTGAATTAAAATAAAAAGTCAGACATGTGCTTTACTTGCACTGCAGGAATCATGTAATGTAAACACCATAGTGGCCCACATCTCCACAAATACCATCAGAAAATGTCAACTATAAGTTTGCTGTGTGTTTGTCTCTCAATGCTCAATGCTTGTGAGTGTGTCTTGTGTATACATGCCTCCAGGGAACCCCCTTCCTCACACACATCCCAAATGCACATACATGTGCGATAGAATTAACTGAAGATGCCTTGATTGTCTGACTCCAACTCTTAAATCTGCAAGTGGTAGCAAAATGTTTTTTTTTTAAGGCTTTCATTATACTGTATGTGTGAGCTGTCAAATGTGAATATTGCTTTAGAAAACAAAACATGGATGATACTGTAGGAATGATGTGGGTGTGCAGAACATCCAAACTCCACACACAACAAAATCTACCTGAAAGAAGAATCAAGAAGCCTCTGATCAATGTATTTTGGGGGGCCTTGTTAGAAATTTTAGCTGATGGGATTCAAAGGATGTAGAGTTATCCATGCATAAGTCTGTTGACGCCAAGAGGTTCAAAACAGGAAGTTTACCTTCAAAGTGCAATTTTAACAATGGAATGTTCTTGACAGGGAAATGATCAAAGACAATCCTAGGTCTTTCACTTGTTCAAGGGGGAAAAATATCTTCATCTTCAGGCAGCATTTCAATCTGAAAAAAGTGATTTATCTTTTTTTTTAGTACAACAGAAGTCTTTAGAAATGAACACACTAGGCACACACAGACTTAGATATTTACATCCTTTCTGAAAAAACAAAGCCCTACCTTAGTGTTGGCTAATCTTCTCTTCTTTCTTAGTATTTAAATTCTTTAAATCAGCTGCTTTAAATACCAGCATGTACTGTACCACTCCCATGCCACCCCTAGAGCCCCAGAAAACACCAAGTAACTTAAAAGTGTTTATGATTGTTAAAAACTCTTGGTTGAGACTATTTAGTACCACCTCCACTGGAACAAAATGAATGCTGCATGCACCTTCCAATGCATTTCATTTCAGAGTTGAGCAGCTAGGAATGGTTAGATCTCCAGGTCGTCAGGTCTAGGTCTACTACTGGCTAGGCTGCTGGCTCTGCTAGGTGGCCTTTGGTCCACGAGGGTGAGGGGCTGCAGCTCAACCCCCGATGCCAGTTTTTTAGTGTTCTGGGGATCATCGTGGAAATCAAAGGGCTGGGCATGAGAGTTGGAGATGGTGCTGCCAGCTTGTCCCATTCTGTTCTGCTCAGCACTGTAATTTGCCCAGTTTTGCTCACTGGCTTGTTTATTGTAGTTACGACAGGAGGAATTGTTCCTGTCACCAGTAACAAGCTTGTAGCCTGGTGGAGACATGGGTGATAAGGGGGCAGTGGGAGAGGAACAGCCATTGAAATAAGCATATTTTGTGGATCCACATTCCTTGGCGGGACTCACAGTACTGGTGGGAGAGTAGGGGTCTGGTTTTCCTTTCACACGATCCTTGACACCCTTGAAGAACACATAGAAAAGCTCAATAATGTTCAAGGCAAGAGATACTAAAGACACTACCAGCATGAAGATAATGAAGATGGTTTTCTCAGTTGGACGGGAGAGGAAGCAGTCCACTCTGTGTGGGCATGGCTCTCGCTCACAAGTGTAAATAGCATTCAGGCTAAACCCATAGACGTACCATTGTATCACCAAGAAGGCCACTTCAAAGATAGATTTAAAGAGAATGGTGATGATGTAAGTACGGAGAAGTCCTCCTCTCATTTTAACTTTGCCATGGACTTCAATTCCATACTTGAATTTCTTCATCTCTATTTGTTTGAGGTGCATCTCCACATTCACACCATCATTTTGGACACCCTTGAGCTCTTCTTCTCTCTTGTTCAGTTTCTCTTCTTTCCGCATCACATAGAACACATGTGCCAGATACAAGAGGGTAGGCACAGACACAAATATGATCTGCAGAACCCAGAAGCGCACATGAGAAATTGGAAAGGACTTGTCATAGCAGACGTTCTCGCAACCAGGCTGCTGAGTGTTGCACCGGAAAGCAGACTGTTCATCTCCCCAAGCTGATTCCACTGCTGTCCCCAAGAGCAAGATGCGGAAAATAAAGAGGACAGAGAGCCATACCTTCCCTCCTGCAGTAGAATAAGCTTGAACCTTGTCAAGAAGTTTGCCCAGGGCACTCCAGTCACCCATCTTCACAGGATGCTGGCTAAAAACAAAACAAAAATAGTAATAATTAAAGCTATGTTAACTGTATTCACTCCTGTAGGGTTATAATGCATGTAAACTACCATAACACAGTACTTATCTTCGTTCATGCATGTTAGTCTAGAGGGGGATAGATAGGTGACCAAGAAAAACTTTCTCCTTCTACAACAAGGAGAGTATTTCATAGTAATAGTTCCACTGATGAATGTGTTAAACAGAAGTCACTATAAGAAGTTCACACGCACAAAATATAGAGCCAGATCCTCTGCTGATAGTAGAACTGTCAGTCTAGTATAATGTTAACTGGTCTAGCTAGAGGAACTTGGATTTACACTGATTTACACTAACTGAGGAGCTTACCATAAAGTATTTCTCTTCTATTTGTAGGCTTGTGTTTAATGTAACTAAAATATATGACAAGTTAAATATTATATTGTATTTCAGTGTCCTATGGGACATGTGTTTGCCAATTTCATTCCACTTTTCAATGGAAGCAGTCACCACCACAAAAGTTGCCATATGAGTTAGCACAAATTGTCATCTGTGTTGTCACAGTCTCAGTGCAGATGCCAAAGCCCGAATGAGCCAGATCAAAGTGGAGGTTCAATGGGGAAGCAGTCTGAGGAAGTTTGCATTGATGCTGCCTGAGTATTCTCTAGATAAACAGATTTCAAACACCAGGCTAGCAATCTAGATCAATCTTCATAAGCACTACATTCAAACTTCAGTCCAAAAGAAAAGAAAACACATTGCAATATCATGCAAAAGCAATGGTAAGGTTGTACAATTAAAATAATAAAAATTACAAAATACATATGTTAAAATTCTTTTTGCATGGTTAACTCAGCCAACTTTCACATCCAGTATACTGTATGTGATATGTTTAAGAATATAGGTCCCAAAGCTGAAAATATTTGCACATATGCTTAACTTTAGGTGCCTTGTAGTATATATATTTAACACAGAAAACAGGAGCAGAAAATATTAAATATATGAAATGTAGCCAAACTAAGGTTCTCATAGTGAAGAAACCTTAATTTTCGCATTTCCTGACTTATATGTGGCTTCCTTATTTTGTGTTGTTTTTAGCATTGTGTTTATGTCATGTTTGCATTTAAATTTCTATATATTGCTTTGAAAGAGAAAAAAGAAATAATGGAACAAAAAGGGACGCAAATCCTTCCTATCTCCCCCATTGTTAGCCATATAAGTACCACATGGGTCTCTTCAACAAATGTGCCATCCCTGCAGTAAGTAAGTAATAGGTATGCATTTCAAGAAGCATGAAATAAGGCTAGCTTAATTGTCTCTCTCAATTTGATATTGAAGTGTCTATTTCTAGATTATGTGTACCTTCTGCAGCATATCTGCAAATATACAAATACCTTAAAATGTATTGAAACGGTCAATTTTGCATGCTTGATTCCTGGCAGAGATAACAAGCATGTTGCCTTTGGCCAAATGGTAATCTGCTTAGAAATCTGTATGCTGGAACCGCCACTGACAATTTTGCACCTAAAAGAAGCATCCCTTTGGAAGCATGAATTGTCAGATATAGTGACATTTAGTACCAAGCAAACTGAGCTTTTCCAATAGCCATAACTTTATTAACTCCTAACTAGTTTCTTTCACACTGGATCAGGGATGTACTCCTCAGTGGGGGCTATTTACTTGCCAAGTTCTACATTTCACATACTCATAATACAGAAATGATTGAAATTGTTTTCTTTAAACTTTCTCAGGGGATGGCGGGTGGGGGAAATCACCATAGACTTAGACTAGGACATTTCAGCCCCTAAAGATAATTTTTAGGAAAGTTAGGAGTGAATGAAAACAGGAGGCTATAATGGAAACTGTTTGACAACCTTAACCATAGTAATTGCTCTTAAATAAATGAACTGCCACCACCTCTTTCCTACAGGCAACAGACTGAGGGATCAAGAAAAGACAAGAGTTTAAAGGACCTATTTGTGGTTGCTGTCTCTTATCCTTGAGTGCCTTCTAACCTCCTTAATCCACTTGGACATATCCTCCTTAGGGTAAGAAGAAGGACTCCCCATGATAACCTTTAAACCCACTGACATGATTAGCCCTCTCTCATGCAAGTAGTCCTTTGAAGGATCAGGCCTCCTTTTAGAACTTAGCACCTAGAGGCCATGTATCAACCTCTACAAGGGAGATTCTAGGAAGTATTTATTTGCCTTCCCACGTTAGTTGGGGAGAAAGATGTTTGTCCTCATTGGTCCATTTTGATTGAGAAGACAGGCACATTCAGTTAAAGGTCTCTGAAAAAAGATTATGTGGCCAGCAGCAAATTTTTTTTATCATAAAAGCTGGCAGGTTATGCTACATCAATAAAACGCTACTTCTCAAGCTAAAATTGTTGAACCAGAAAACAATCTGTTGTGGCATATAATATATGAAATTTGTTTAAAAGGCAAACTCCTTTCTTCATATCCTATCTATGGAAATGGACAAAAGCAAGGTTGTGGGTTTGTTTGTTTGTTTTTTCCAAATAATAGCTTCTTGATTTTATTCGCCAGTTTTTGAATGATTTGAAAATACTGCATTAGCAGGCTTTCCCCAGGCTCAGTGGATTTTGTTACAGTGTAAATGTTATTTCAGATTGAAAGTATGATTAAAAAAACAGAAGAGGTGTTATTTCTAGGCAGTTATAAGCTGCTTGCTTTTTAATTACACTCCACTTGGGTCCATTAATATAGGATGATATACTCCAGTTTTGACTTACTTAATCCCACACCTGCAGTATTTTTAGAATTTATCGCCTATTTTCCAGTTTGTTTCAGCATGCAAAATTGTTAAGTTTCATTATATCCTCTGGCAATACAAACTCCAGGAGGACACATTCCTTGCTTGAATTACTCATACTTAGTTCTGAAAAGCAAACTTTTTTTTTTTTTTAAAAAAGGAGATCATTTACCCTCTAGCATTTGCCAGTGCTGAAACACCTACCGTACATCAATTCATAACACTGTGCTATTAAGCAGATAACCTTGAAATGGCACAAACATATTATTCCTTAGCTTAAGTAGAGACTATTGTTCTATGAGGCACAGTATTTCAGTTTGCTGCAGAGAAAATTCATTGATTGGATCTAAGCTGCTTACTTTCAGTGTACCAAAAAAGCATTTCTGTTAATGAATTTTAAATATCTGTTTACCAGATATTATAAGAGTTTTTCTCTATTTCTGCAATGAACAACTATTTAAATGTTCTTACTGATTTAAATTGCTTTAAAACCAAAGATCTCCTTTAGTGAACAGCCTCTAACATCTCTTACCTTTTATGATTCAGACTGCTTTTAGCAATGTCATCCTAATGGAATGATTGCATCATAACACAGTGGCTGATATAGCTAATAAATAGTCAGACCCCCAGATTCAGCAAGGTACTTAATCATGTGTCTGACATGTAATTAGCCTAAGTTCTCACTCATTATTATTTTATATGATGATAGATGCTTATATGATGGTATTGTTTTGAGATGGCTAATACAAAAGTTGGACAGTAAAGCATTTTAGTAGATGGATTTCTTCTCGGTTCTAGTGTGTATGTGTGTGTAGATACAGAGAATATGCTATACAGAAGAAAAAAATATGAAAATATTCATCTGTATGAGTTTTGGATGGCCATATGTAAAAGAAATTTGATCTATACGCCACAATTGAGAAATTCGAGAACTTTTTTTATGGAAGACATTCATCATGTCATGTGGTTCATATTTTCCAGAGGGAATAGGGTACTCTGAGTGCCCGGCTAAAGAGTCCAATTCTGACTACAGTGTCAGTAGGTCACATGGTAATGAATGGATCAGGCATGGGGCTGCAGTGCGGTAAGTGTGTGGGATCAGAAAGGGGGCTGTACAGCTGCAAGAGCATTTAGGAAATGGGCCAAGAGCTCTGGCCCTCCCCTAAACTCCTGCAAAAGCCTGCCAAGTAGAAGTAAATAACTAACAAAACAGAGCTTTTGAGAGGATTCCTGCCCCTTGAGCACTGATTGCCTTCCTCAAGAGCAGCTAACAGCTGAGGGAAAGGAGCTAAGATGCATGAGACTTGGGGTTGTGGATTTTTTTTTAAAAAAAATGTTTGTATTCAGTCTCCCAAAGGTTAGGAAAATGGTACTCTTACATTGCACTGGGAAGGTAAAGTCCATCTGTAGGTCTGTAGATGTACTTCAGGGATAGGGAATTTCACCCACAATACAGTGAGGGTACCCTAGATGGTTGCACAGTAATTGGTGCTTAACAGTCATAACTGGTGTTCATTTGTTTTCTTTTCCAGGCTTCCAGTACTAATAACCACTTATGGTTTCTCTCTTCTACCTTTAGCTGCTCTCTTTTCATCTATCTCATTCTTTTCTACTCAACCTACTTCTATGGAGCTTTAGAGAAGGACCAAATGCAAGATAGAAAAAAATACAAGAACTTCCAGTTGTACAAGTCAGGTCTCCAGCTGATGAAACCCATTAACAGCCTATGAGCCATGCACTCGTGTTTTGGTTCAAATGTATCTGTGGTGTAAGTGGCTGCAGATCCCTTTGAAATCAGTGAAAGCTGCATCCACTTACTGTAGGAATTCTATGTTTAACATGTATAAGTTTTCAAACAAGGAAGCCTGCAAAGAAAATGTGATATAAATGTGTATCCAGGTGCCCATATTCAAAGAGTGGAGGGAATATTATTTGTTTCACGAGGAACACTGCATAGACTTCCAATCCCACCAGTGTCTTTTTACCTAAACTGAAGTTCATTTGATTTCAGTATCAGACTGCACTCATTTTTCAGGCTAGATACATATATCTGCTACAAATCAAATCCATTGCATCCTTCCTTTTCCCCATTTGAACTCAGCCTGTTGTTCATCCTTCTCTTATTTGTGTGCTTGTTAGGTATCCTGGGTCAGTGCCAATGTTTAGCTTTGAAGGTTTTGAGGGAAACACTTCAGTAAACATTTCAAAGTCAGGAGACTTCAGGAGTTCTGCAGCGCAGTGTGTGCTGTCCAGATGTTAAGATGGCAAGATGAAAGGCTCAGTGCAAGTTTCCTCCATGCACACAGACACAGAGAAATTGGAGACACGAGTTGTTTCTCAGGTCAGTTTTGTTGTTGGTTTTGATTAAACTCTCTTAGAAGGCTCTCGGTGAACATACTGTTAGGAAAATACCCCAAACTGCAGGGCCAGTCAGTTGTATTAGGACAGATGGGGGAAATCCTAGCTGGGCACAATAAAAAACAATTGTGATGTTCCACTGAAGCCCCTTCTTCATCCCCCTTGTTTTGTTCTTTAATTACTGGCAAGCACCCAGGCAACAACAACAATAAAGAATCACACCAGAATCTTGCAATCTACTATAACTTCAGACGAGTCAATTTTGTGAAAGATGCTGCCCAAGATTTCCGTTTCTCTTCAGTCCTGTACTACAGCATTCAAGGCAGATTATCAGAAATGTATCCTGACACATGTTGGGACTATTCTCAGGCTGTTTCCCTTAAAGAACTTTCACAGGCATTGCCAGCGTGGTGAGGCGGATGCTTGAGTGCTGTAGGGCTCCTCTAAAATCCCTGACTGGGGTTGCTAACACAGAGTAACTGTATACAAACTGGTTTAAAGAAATCCTTAACACACTTCTGGATTTTATCACATCCATTTAAAAGTAGGGGGGAAAAATTCAGCAAGACCACGTGAAAGTCATCAGATTAGCAGCAGCAGCAGCAGCAGCAGCATTTTAACAAAGCAACTAATTAAGAACCTTGCTTTGCACAAACTATTAAACATCAGTCAAGATTTCCATATGAAAGCAAAATGTGTGGGGGACAAATGGGAAACACTTAGGATCCGGTCTCTCTGTTATTAACTTCTGAGACCTTTTCAGTAGAACAAGGGATTCCGGCACCCTGATTACTTTTAAATTATTATTTGTTCTTAAACTAGCAAATTAAGACCTAGAAAATTGTGCACATTGATTTTTTTTACCAAAATCCAATAGAGAGTCTCATAATCCAGTTTTGCAGATGAAGTTTTGCCATAGTTTACCTGATGTAGAACTTGGTTAGTAGTTGAAAATTAAAATTATTTAGAGACATGTTCAAAATGTACCAAAAACAAACAATAAATCTCCAGAAATGTTAACTGGATAACTTGTTTAAAAATGTTGTGCTGTTTTGTACAGCTATGGTTTAAATACTTCAATAATGGGGAAAACAATAGAAAACTCCTGAAATTAAACAAAGTAAAAACTTTCCAACTTACCCCTGCTGATGATCAGTGAAGCAAGCAAACAAGTGCCTCTTTGGAAGAGTGAGCTAAAATGGAAAAGCAAGTTTAGGCTTTCAGACCTGTCTATTTAAACTTTAAAAGTCTACTGCTGTTTTGTAGTTTTCATCCTTCCTTACCCACTAATGAAAGAAAAGTGCTGATACCTCGTAAAAAGTTTTTTCTAACTTGGAACACTGGGAGAGCTTTTAACCAGCCACTGAAGGGAGGAGGGGAGAGGAGGGAAGGCTAGGGAATGGGGAGGAGAAAAGGGGGAGGAGGAAAAGCAAGAAGAGACAGCAGAAAACATTTCGGAATAAAGGAGAGAGTTTCAGTGTATTGGAGTTGAACAAATGAAGGGTCACTCAGTAAGGAATATTTGAGATATACTAAGTGATACTCTGAGTGGTAGTTTATCCAAAATGGGACCCGGGGTTACCTGGGACAAATGAGGTGGTTTAACTTTCATGAAGAGTGTGGAGTTTTAGGAAAGGGAACAAAGTGAGAGGAATTAGTTTGTAACCTGAGACAGCCTGCCAGGCTCTGCCTTGGGATAGACTATTTTGCCCTCTTCATTCTCCTCCCTGTGGAGTGGTAGTCACTACATAAGAGGTTTATCTTTAGTTTCTTTGCATATATTTTGTTTACTTGCTTCCATTTCCTTTAGGTGCTCAACAGAAAGTACCAGTGTGTTTGTTAATATATTTTTTCAGCTCTCAGGTTACCTCAAGAGATACACAGCCAGTATTTTGGGGAAGATTCCGGGGAAGCAGCGAACTTACATTCCAGAAAACTCATGCCAGGAAACTTCAGTACAACACTCACAAAATAATGGAGGGCATTCACTCTCAAATAGTGAGCAGCACTGAGTAGTCGTGGTATTTCAGTTCATTTCATTGAATGCACACAAGAAAAAGAGAAAAGACCCTTCCAGCTGGATTGAAGCCAAACTGGTTTTTGCCCCAACCTCATTGTGATAAACTTCCTTACAACAAATGCTTTCTCTGTAAAACACAGCGAATTTTGTATTGTCCATTATGGTGAGGTTTCTCAGCCACAGAATCAAACATAAGAACTGGACCATTCTGGACACTACATTAGGAATTTTATATGTATTTTTCTGTATCGTGTGGTGTTGACTCCTTAATTGCCCTGCCCTGGGCAATGACTAGGATGGTTTAACAACTACTGAAACAGCTCCAAGTGGTTGGACAGCTCCCCATGACCATTCTTCTGTGATGCTCTGCAGCTAGGGTTAACAGGTTCATTTTGGGCCCTAATCCTCAGGAAAAGGTACTTCTGGATTTATTCAGGGTCCACAGCTTCTGGACTCACTTAAGAGACTGATAACAGGGAGAAGGTAAAATAATAACCATTCTGGTGTTCATCCCTGATTTTGGGTAAAGTTCTCTACTCATCTTCTTGAAACTATTTATGTCAAACCATGTAACCCTAAGCATGGAAAATGTCATAGTCTTTTGCCTAGCTTTTATATAGTGTTTTTTGCCCATACTTAAAGTACTTTATAGATTAACATAAGCATCATTACTCAGATGGGGAAAATAAGGCAGAGATATTTGTCCACAGACACAGAGCAGGTTAGTGTCAGGACTGGCAAAGGAACCCAAATGTACCGACTCCCAGTCCAGAGTTCACACTGTCTCCTGTCTTAAAAAGATAACATACGGGTTATCCATACACCCCTAAACCCTCTTTTTCCTGAGGCCACAGCTTGCTACACTTGATTCTCCATCTTGTCTGGTTTCCCTTGATATTGGTCTGTTGTGTGAGATGTTTTTCAGTTATTATTGTAGTTACCAAGCCCTGTGAGCATTGTTTTTTCTTCACTGGGAACTTTAATTCTGGAGCGGGAGAGAAGCTGGGAAGCAGCATGGGAGCTATGTGCATCAGAAGGCCCTGGGCCCTCGTTGAGAGTTAAAATAATATACAAGCCATAGGGTTGGGTCCCTTCTTCCCTCCCTCCCTGAACATGGGTGAGGCTTGCCACTTAAGTAAATAAAATGTTCCAAGTATAGACTTCAGTTATTAAGTGGAGTAAGGATACAAAGCTCATATTAGGTGACCACGGGATTATTAGCTGGATCCAGAAGGCCCCACACCTACTAAGGTAGATGAGGAGATTTGGAGTGGCTTGTTTGCCACTGGTGGCAGTATTGTTCCTCCTGAAGATTGCCTTAATTTGAGAGGGAATCAAATTCTCCTCTACAGTCCGGCATGCTGGAGTACAGTGCTGTAACTTATATGAGATACTTTCAGGGTCCTTGGGCCTAAATTTGATGTACCTTATTTTTTTCTCCTATATCTGTCTGGAAGGTCTTTGTAGTTCTTCATGCTGTTGTTCTCAAAAGAAAAGCTTGGAAGTGTTTCCCCACCTAAATAAACCAACAATAAATGTCAGCAACCCAACTTCATAGTGCAACCATACAATAACGAGCCAGTGTACAAAAGCACTATAGGAAAAAGAAATTTGATAATAATAGTAAATGTAATACTTGGCATTTCCCTCTGAAAGGAAAGTGTTCTGTTTCAAACTTTCAATAGGACATTATAAAGAAATAAGAAGGATAATTATTATTGTTCTTTTATGGTAAATATTTTGCCTATGTCTCTTTAAGAATTAGACTTGTTTGTCACTGAATTCGTGTTTCACAGTTCGATTTTACCAGCTCTGCCATAAAAGGGGCCAAAATTCCACTCACCTTTATTTGTGTGACAAAGAACTTCTTCAACACAGCTGAACATTTTCACACAGCTGCCCTCCAGCCAGACTCCTCAGTGTCCAGCAGAAATGTTGAAGGATGTCAGAGCTGTGATATTTGTAAGTCTGTTTCTAACTAAGAAGGACTAGGGGGTGAGTGAAAAGATGGACGTGGGCTTTCACATGGAGATTTGATGTTTTTGAACCCAAACATCTTTCACTGTTTTGGAATGAGATCTTACAGCATGGAGTATTGGAGCCAGTATTACTATCTGATGATGTTTGCATTTTGAAGCAAAAGTCATGCTGTCATGAAGCAACACTTGAGCGTGGCAATGCTATTGCTGTGGAACATGTCTGGGTTTGATCTGGCAGGCTTGAATGCAACCAGTGCAGGCAAGTTCAGGTCCCTACCCAAACATTTTATCCCCACTCAGCTTCCGCTACATAGATCATTGTGACTAAAACTCAGAGGCGATTTATGCAGTATTTTCTTTAATTCTCTGTTCAGTCATCACAGGAGTAAGATCTTTTATATTAGGGAAATAGTTCAGAGACGACAGTTCTATTTCAATTTTTTCTATCCAGCACTCAGATTTATCAGAGAGACGAAATTAACTACACATTCTGACAGTTTATTTATTATTTATTGTCTTTAATACAGCACTCAGTCCAGTATTCCTTTTCTATTTATTGCACACACATGGGGTATGGTGAACATATATAATTCTACATAAAGGCTTTATTCTGCAAGATGCTATTTTTAAAAAAATAAATGATTCACCAGGAAAGGCTGAATAGCGGAGTTTCATTTGAAATATAGCATTAATATGTCTGTATCAGGTCACTGATGTTAAAAGCTGTGCATCCAAAGTGGTGGGCATTACAGAGGCAAAATTTCCCATTGACTTCTCAGACCCACTCAGAGTGAAGGGGTGTCACTTTCCTATTGGTGCTGTGGCTGCATAGCACATTCTTCCTGAGCTGCAATCCAAGCACGCGGCTTTGTCTGCACTGAAACTTCTTTGTCAAAACTTTTGTCATTCAGAGTGTTAAAAAACACCCCCACTAATGACAAAAGTTTTACCGACAAAAAGTGCCGGTGTGCACAGCGTTTTGTTAGCGGGCGCACTCTCCTGCCAATAAGGCTGCAAGCACTCATTGAGAGTGGAAGTTTTTTGTTGGCGGGAGAGCTCTCTCCATCCAGGAAACAGCAGATACACTGCATGCCTGTGAGCGGCACCACTGTAGTGGCACAGCTGTGCCGCTAAAAGGTGGGACATGTAGACAAAGACTGAGTGTGTTGAGTGCAAATCTAACTCCCCTGTACTCCTCAGCCCTCCTTGACTGCAGTTCAGAGAATGAGGCAATTCAGGGCAAAGTACACTCTGCTGTGCATACAGGCACAGCACCAGTTTTCTCAGGTGCATTAGAGGGGAAATAGGCCTCTAACCAGGAAAGTAGCTTAACTATGACCCTAGATTACCAGAAAATTTTCAACATAATTCTTTGTTGTATGCTTAGGGTTATGGCTGGTGCAGAACTGCAATGCCCCATGTCTTGCTGATGGAGGGTTGCTGAGTCAGAATGCACGTTACCATAAACTGCATGGGATCTTGCTTATCTTAGTGCTTAAATGTGCAGCCTTAACATTCTTTTAGAATAGTGGGGTTTGTTTTTATTTTGTGAAATTAACAAAAGAATTATATTCTTCATAGCTTTGAAGTTCTGCTTGTGTCCAACAAATTGGCCGTTGCTCTGGTAGTTTCCATAATCTAGGACCATTGGTCTAGCCCCCCTCCGCCACCCCCAGAAGACCTTATCCCACACAATTTAGGACTGCAGGAGGAAGCACCACAAAATGCACAGCATGTGAATTTTGAAAGGTCATTACTTGGTCAAATACAAGCCAAAAGTCTTAAACTGTAAACCCAGGGGGCTGGGACTGTCTCCTTTCTATGCTGGTACAACACACTTGGGCCCCAATCCTGACTGAGTCCTTTGGGTGCTACTATTATATAAATATTTACTGAGAATGAAAAAGATTCTTTCTTAGCAAGCATTAGTCACTCCTTTCCATCCCCGAGGTGTTGTGATCATAGGGCTGTCCAAAAAAAAGGTAGCAACAATCTTTTCTAATGTTTTTTACTCTCCTTTTACTCAAAATCAGGTGCACTATTTCTGACCAAACATTACCACTAAAAAAACACAGGATATCATCTCTGGGAAGAGCTTAAGATTGAAGAATTTCAGCTGAAGGTTTCCAAAAGTTAGAAGTGACTAAAACCAGGTGGTTGGAATAGAATTCATTATTCAACCTTAACTACAACAATCACTGTCACTTCTGCTGTAGTATTATTTTGCAATTTTATCCTGAAATCTGCCTAGGATCTCAGAGTGTTTTACAAACAGCAATGAAAGGTGAGCCTTACTCTATCTCTGTAAGCTATATAGTATGAAGTATTTTAACACATAGGAAAACTGAAGCGTGGAGAAATCAAGCAACTTGCCCATGGCCACACAGCCAGCCATTGGCAAAGACTAGTAGCTCCCATCCCTGGACTCTAAGTGCAGCATCTTTCTCTAGTCTTTCTGAAATACTATTTAAGCAGTAAGAACAATTAAATCCAGTTTAAAAAAATTACAGCAGGTGTTACTGAAGTAAATAGAGGTGTGAAGTGAGGACAGGCTGCAGGGGATGTGGCTATCCCCACCCCACTCCTGGTATCACAGCATGCAACTGAACAGCGTTCTTCACAACTGACACGTCACCATTGCTTGATCATGGCAATCAGTGTACTCAGTGCTGTTTGCCCACTTCTCATGCCACGTCCTGAGACATACTAATTCACCCCAATTTTATTTGCTGGTTGGTAGACAGAATGTGGGGAGTGTAATGAGTGGTTCCTCTGATTCCTTTTGACTGTGCCAGCAGAACTTAATAAAGAGAACTTCAAGGTTGAAAAGTGGTGGCTTTGTTCAAATAACATAAAAAATTAACTGTTCAGTGAAACTCATTCTGGTTAATATAAACCTCTTCCCCCTCGAAGAAACAAACCACCCTCCATCAAAGCAGTTGTATAAATTAAAAAGCCAGTCAGAAGAGCATTTCAAGCAGGGAATGAAGAATGTGTCTATAGATACTTATGAATTTGGCTCCACCTTCTGTACACAGTGAAAATAAACATGAATTAAATTGTGTCTTGAACGCTATTTTCACTTGTTATTATTTTTACTTTCCAGTTCAGTTTTAAAAGCCTAATCAGATACGTTCTCAGGTGTTGTAGTGAATCTTCATCTCTACATGTTGAAGTAAAGGTTTTTCAGTAATTCAGTTCCAAAGAGTGGGAGTATTTTTTATTTGGGACTATTTATAATTCACTTACTTTAGGGAACTGAAGTCAGGGTAGTGGCTGGGACTATTTAAAGATATATGATCTTTAAATTCTTTTAGACTTTTTTTGGTGTGTAGCAAGCTAGTGACACTCATTTGATTAGGGTATGTTGGAATTTAGAGCAGACCATGTAGCACTTACTTACACTGGCAAGTATTTACTCACATTAGTAATCCCATATGGTAAGCAAGGGCTTCACAGTTGGAACCCTAACTAGAACCTTATGTATGAATAAAAGGAGAAGAGGTTGCAAAAACCCTAAAGGTTTAGCAGTTCAAGACATTTTTGAACTTATATTTAAAAAATGCTTTCATTATAATTTGAATGTTCTTATACAATATTATGATGTACAATTAGTCTGTGCAATAATCTGCATGCCCATGATAGTTATAATAAATTAAATAATTAACATGTAAATAATAATACTTATCATACCATATACATAGCTGTTTTTTCTCCAAGGATTGCAAATATTAATTAATAGCTTGTAACACCAATATCTACAATAGCTCACAAGGCTGGGTTGGGAAATCTGAGTTACAGAGTGTCCACAGTATGCCAAGGGAAAAGAACTTAGGAGAACTGATTCTTTTAACCCTGTATTTAGAATTTCCTGGATTTTCTGAGTTTCATTCAAATCCTTCATATTACTTAAACCAAGTGTTTTCACTGGGGCATCTGGATATATGAGTGTGAAGTTGGGAGACATAGTGTTTTATCCACAATATCAAACTAGAGAATTGAATTATAGTGTTCTACAAATGACTTGATACCAAGAGGTGTTTGGAAATACATTTCTTCTTTGAGTCCATGCTGTAAATTAGAAAAGAGACAGTGAGAGCTAATCATTTGTCAATTGTACATTTATTATTCCTTCCCTATTGGAAGAACATAATTTAACTCAATTATTAGCTTTAATTTTATCATATCAAGAGCAGAAAAAAGTTTTAGGCAGCACTTCTGTGTGCACACAGTTAGATTGACTAGCTCATCCAAATGTAACTTGGTAAATGTGGGTACTCACCAGCATGCACATATGTTGGTAACTTTAATGCCCTCTTCTTATTCAACAACCACAACAGGAAAGACAGTTGGTAATATGCCATACTGTAACTTGTTTGCGGTGCAGCTAAGAGTAACATCACATGATCTCATTAAAGTTTCCCCCCTTCCCCCAATGACAAGATTGACAACTGAGAGAGAAATGGGAATTGGTGTGATAAGACTCTTAACTAACTCTTAGGATTAGTTCAGGGGAAACAAAATCAACAAATGGTATTGATAATATTTATGAGACTATCCCAAAAAGGTGGTCCCACATTATACAACTGAGTTTTTTAAGGCACACCACCCAAATAGACAAAACAGTTTAACTTTGAAACAAAACTTATTTAAACAAAATTGTAAATGTAATTGAACTGTGAAGGATGTACAGTGGAATTACACTGTATACAAGGTAAATAACTGAGTCATAGTAGCATGACATGTAAAGAAACAAAAAAGATTGAATTTATATGTCTTTATGTAGTTTTTAATCATTTTAATCATAGTGTGTATTTGAATAAGTTATTTGCTGAATGTTGTAATCAATCCAGATATACTTAAATCATCATATTCTAATATAACCTAAAGTATAGCCTAATCATCATAGAAACAAACACAAGAAATAAAAAATAAAGTGAGAAAAACCATGAACAAGTTATTAAACCAAAGTAGGTTTAAGCCTAATAATTCTTTCTATACTGCCTTAGAATGAAATAAAGTTTCTAAAGCTTAATACAGTATTCAAAAGCAACAACTTTCAATCAGGTAACAACCATATAGCTAATATTTATCTACACATGGGTAGTTGAAACCATTACAAATGCAACTCTAGCACATTTCATTACAGTTCAAGCCAAAATGGCTTTTTACAAAGATTCCAATTCCAGTTTTTTTAAACTGTTTAGGAAAGCAGTACTTTCCTCAAAATCTTTCATTCCCTTCAGAGCACAGTGTTCACCTACAGAATATGAGTGACACATATCATTTTGCTCAACATCTCTACACTGAAGCAGGATAAGACAATCTCACCCTCAGCTCTGAAGTCTTCTGGAATTACCTACATAGAGGTGTTCATGTCCTCAATCTTTAGGAAACATTCCATCTCCCAAGGCAACTTTGGTTAGGACATGGGATACTAGTACTCAAATCCTCCAAAAGTTTTGTCCATGGAGAATTCGGTTAAAGAAATGCCTCAGTTTTGGGGAAAGGAAGATTACCTTTTCAGGACTATAGGAAGTGAGTAGAGACTCTCTGGATCAGGATCAAGACAACTCTTCACTCAGGATGTGTGGATCTTCATGTGAGGCTGCTACTCCACCAACCTGTGGTGGTGAGGGTCTTCTTTTATGCACAAAGTTTCCATTCAATTGCATAGATGGGTTTGTGCCATCTCCTGGTGCACCATGTTCTGATATCAGCACTTTTACCATTAGATAGAGCAAATTTGTAGGATGACTCTTCTTCAGGTTATAGATAATATCCATCACTTAGGTTAGCCAGGGGTCACTGATTTCTTTCAACCCATCCAGTAGCTGGCATTCAGACCTCACAAAGGTGCTTTCTAGAATCTCATAAATCTAAAAATATTATGCCGACAGTAATATTCTGAGTTCTCTTAGTTCTGTTTTATGCTGTTAATTTGTCTTCTAACTTTCAAGAACACTTGTAACAGTCTCCTTGAATTCTATTGTATATGTACAATAATCTTAAACTCCATCAGGCTTGAAGCTTAAAGTTGATTTTTCATTTACTTAAAACTAATTTAAATTCAAGGTAAGCTTATCTATTCCAGCCTCAAATATAGGAAACATTATCCCCCAAAGTTTGCTAAACATTAACAACTTCCAAGACTCAGTATCAAATTAACATTTCAGTTCCAAACACCAAAATACTCTTTGCCATTTCAAATTAGACACTTTTTCCTTAACCAAAATTAATGCAGTAAATAACTTGGTTTGTTGCGATGGGCATGAGGTGGACAGCCACGGTCATGGAAAGTCTGATTTCTCAATTGCCAGCAGCCCACCTGGAAAGCTCTTGACAGTTGCACTTTCTGAGCAGCCAGCATGCTAAAAAATTCTGCATTAGGTCTCCCAAAATGGATTTTTGTTTTGGTACATTTGACTTTTCATCTTGATTCAGGATGGAAAACTTTCAAAAAACTGAAATTTCTCATGGGAAGGAGCTTCTATTTTCCAGCCAGCTCTATTCAAAACAAACAGAACGACCTGCTTTATTTCACACTAATTCCCATTTAGTTTCTCCAGTATTTTGACTATATTTTACTTATGACCCTGTAGTAGGTTCCCTCACTGATGGGATGCCTTCTTGTGGCTGGGCCTGGGGATTAACTCCTTTCGGGGCTGGTGCCTCCCTTCTGATGCTTGTTTACGTTGCATTTCCTTCCCCTCACCCCCACTCTCCAGGACTTGCAATGCTTCTTCCTTGTGACGCAGTCTTCCTCTGGGGTATCAAAATCCCAGTGGATGAGTCATTCACAAGCCGTTCCAGACAGTTTTCCAATCCAAGATCAGGTCTTCTACCATTTTCTCAGTGGCTGGCTGGGGAACCTGGGCCCTCCTACTACTCTGGATTCCAGTCCATGGATCCTATGTCCAGCAACTATAGTCTGTTTGCTCCTAGACCATGCCACTATCTCCTTGGACTCCTTCGTACTTCTCTATCTTATGCCCCCACCCCAACCCCAGCACCCTCCTCTGGGTTTACCAACCCAAACTCCTTCCTACCAGTGAGTAACTGAAGACTACTTTCCAGCTCTGACTTCTTGCCAGACTCTGTAGCCCCAAACAAATCTCCCTTCTCACAAGAAGTGACTGCGGACCACTTCCCCTGTGGCCCCTTCTGTTCTCAACTTCATCCCTTTATACAAGCCCAACCTGCTACGTCTCAACAGGACTTCATGTTCCTTTAAGCTTTACTGATCCCTGAATCTCTTCCAGGTGTGGCTTATAAGGTTAATGGACCTAATTTAACCTTTTGAGGGATGGACAGCCCATCACAGACCTCTTAAGTATGACTGTAGAAATCTTATTAAAAAGAATTAATTGTGTGCCTACTATAGATGCCTAAATTATGGTATTCTTTTAATGTCTCTGTAATAGGTATTTACTTTGCGATTGGTACATAAGAATGGTCAATGGTCCATCTAGCCCAGTGTTTCTAACAGTGGCCAGGACCAGATGTTTCAGAGGGAATGAACAGAACAAGGCAATAATTGAGTGATCCATCCCCTGTCATCCAGTCCCAGCTTGGGGCTGGGCTAATTGTCATTGATGCGCCTATCCTCCATGAACTTATCTAGTTCTTTTTTGAACCTCATTTATATTATATTGACCCCAGAGTGAAACAGAGGGTAAGTCTCTTCTCTTGCATGTCTTACAGATGAGAAGGTTTCAAAGATGAGAGAAGGTTGGTTGTCTTTCTTCCAAGCAATCTCTTTCTCTTTCAGAAAAGCAAATAATGGTTCCAGACAACGTGAACCTATAAACAAGAGGCAGGCCTTCCTTTCTGTGCTATGCAATGCAGAGCACAATGCTGGCACACAGTACATAATAATAACAACAAATACAATAATAATACATAATATAAATATTAATACATTATATTTGGGGAAATTTTGACCAACTCTAATTGTAATGTTAGAGTTATTTCCCCAGCTTCATCTGTATAAGCTATACCAGGGGTAGGCAGCCTATGGCACAGGTGCCAAAGGTGGCACGCGAGCTGATTTTCAGTGGCACTCACACTGCCTGGGTCCTGGCCTCCAGTCTGGGGGGATCTTCATTTTAATTTAATTTTAAATGAAGCTTCTTAAACATTTTAAAAACCTTATTTACTTTACATACATCAATAGTTTAGTTCTATAGTATAGACTTATAGAAAGGGGCCTTCTAAAAATGTTAGAATGTATTACCGGCACGCAAACCCTTAAATTAGAGTGAATAAGTGAAGACTCGGCACACCACTCCTGAAGGGTTGCCGACCCCTGAGCTATACACTAGCTATAACTAAAAGTCTCTGTCTTATGTATTGTGACAATGATCTCTTTTAATGTTCGGCAATGTGCCGAGAAGCCAAAACATTGATACTTGTTTTTTAACATCTGTTTCCAGACATAAAATAAAAAATTCAAGGTACAGAACCATAGAAAGGTGTCTGAATAAAATGTTTTGTTCATCTCTGACATTTGAAGATGTGCAAAGAACAAACAGATACAATATGTATATATCTGGTAATTCTCAGTTGTACCCATCACATTTTAACTTCTGGAAATGGTGAATGCTTAAGATATTTCAGGAACAGGCAATCGTTGTAAGTCTCTGTTTATGCTTGCTAATAGTCTGGCATCCCACAGAGTAGATTACTTTCTTGAAACATAGAAATTAGTCTCAGGTGCAGAGCCAGTTAGCCTGGTAAGGGTGGAAAGAGCTTGCCAAAAAGGTTTCTTGATAAAAGAAGAGGACTGATGCCACTGAGCTAGAAAGATTAAAGATGGTCTAAATCCTAGGAAAGTGAAAACAGAAATCAACAGCTGCAATTCCAGTGTTAAAATCAAGATGAACCTTATTTGTATTATTTCAGTAACAAATATATGGCTATGCTACATACATATCAAATCATTTAATGACTCAACATCCACTTAGTGTAAAGTGATACCTATTCACACACAGGGCAAAATTATTCTCTCTAATCCCCACTGGCAGATCTCCATCACATATTCAACATTTGTTCCATGCACAGAATTCCCAGTGATGCCAACAAGAATTCTACATACAGAATAAACATGGTCTATGCTGTAGAAAATCATACTGTGGTTCAGATAGAAGAATTTTGTCCTTTGAGTGGGCATACATAACAAAAGACAGGCAACTATGAGTTAAGTGGTGTGATGGAGTCAGACCAGAAGGATATAAGAGAGTGCTGGAAGGCAGGTATATTAGTCTCAGGATGTGCAGGTCCCTGTTCCCCAGATAGCCAAACAAGGGCTATTCCAGGCCAATCAAGACACCTGGGGCCAATTAAGAACCTTCTAGAAAGGAGTAGAAACAGCTAGCCTGATTGGGACACCTGAAGCCAATCAGGGACTGGCTGAAACCAGATAAAAACCTCCCAGTTAGTCAGGTGGCTGTGGGTGTCAGGAGCTGTGAGAGGGAGTTGTGCTGTTGGTGAGACTGAGTGTTGGACAACATATCATACAGAAGGAAGGAGGCCCTGAGGTAAGGGTGAAGTGGAGTTTGGAGAAGCGGGGACTGCTGTGGGAAAGTAGCCCAGGGAATTGTATTGTGTTTTGTGGATAAAAGGTCAGCCATCTTAGCTGATACTGTTAGGGTCCCTGGGCTGGAGCCCGGAGCAGAGGGTGGGCCCGGGCTCCCCCCTTTTCCCATCTTCCATACTGGCCTGTGATGAAGGTAACTCACTAGGCGGTGACTCTTGCCAATTATACTGAGAAAGGGAGGTCACTTTGGGGCCAAGATGTGTTTCTGAGGCCCCTAAATCTGCCAGGAAATGCAGGACCCACAAGTACAAACTTGGAGCTTTGTCACAGTGGATATATATAACCTTTCATAGCTAGTCTAAATATACATTAGCTTTAGGAAAACACATTCTAAACAGTACTGTACACTAAACAATGTATGATAGTCAGTTTTGACTCCTCTATAATCTCACAAATGTGGGTTTGTGTTCCAGGGAATAATAATGCACTTGTTTCCCTTTTATTTTATAGGTTGTCCTGCAGAAAACTTCAGGGCCTTAGTCCCATGGCATCCAAGACTGGATGGCAACACTTTTATCATAGAAGAAAGGAAAGGTCATGAAGGAGTGAACTACAAACACAAGTACTTTTTCTTATGTTCATGATATAATTTAGAAAATGCAGGCACACAGGCTAGTAATAATACTGTGTTCAGTGTTAATTCTGAATCTTAACTCTGTCCCTTGTACTTATACCTTAAAGTATGGTCTATCTTTATGCCATTACAAAATATTTGTCAAATAACACAAACTGGAATTTCCATACAACTTCACAGATAAAAAGTTACAGACTGTTATACAATTTTTTCAGACTTTGATTAATTTTTAAAGAGACAAGTACGACTGAGGATAGAGTTTACCCCACGGAATCTTTATTACCAGTGATAATGCATGAAGCACAGCTTGACTTTCAGGTGCCAAACTCAGTTTGCTGCATTGGTGCTGAGAGAAAAAAATCACTTCAAACTGAGCAAACATAACAGAGAATACACAGAAAGAAAGGAAGCATGGAATGCCACAGTGCAATTTTTACAGTCTCTTTTCAGATTTTAAAACACAATTTTAAGTTAGTAAAATAGATCTCAAATTTATTAGGTTAGAATTTTCCTCCAGTTTTTTTTAAAAATATCACTAAAAGTCAAATGGTTGTGACTCAGTGAGTGCTTTCCACCAGTGTGAGCCTTTTCTTTAAAGAAAAGGATTTATCTATTTATTTATTGGCTTAGGAACAGAAGCAAAGTTTAAAAAAATTGGGTTCTCTAGAAACTGCTGGATGTTAACATTTCATGTCATTTCCCACTAGGGGGAGATGTTACATAAGAAGCTCTTCTTCCCTCTCCTCCCATCCCCAAAATCCCTCCCAATCCCAGCACATCTCCTCCACATCTGCCCCACTAACTGTGGGTTACAAAAATATTTATTCATGGCTGCAACAGTTTTTATTGATCCCTGGTTGAGATAACAAACAAAAAAACCCAATATCTTCAACAAACACTTTTTTAAAGAAGTGTTTTGTTGTTGCTGTTGCAAGAAGTACATGGCTGCGGGTATTGGCTGTTGACAAGCAAAACTCACCAGCTTTTTGTTTGCAGAGGTGAATCGTTGTGCTTTAGGTAGATTCTCCCTCTGGTTATTTCACTTTGACCTTTAGGTTTGAATGAAACTAAAATCACAAACCCACACGATATCTTGCATGGTTTCCACCTGAAACTATAATTTGACTCCAAGTTGGTTGAAACTCAGTTACATTTTTTCAAACTTATCCCAGGTTTGTTGGAACCATGGACTACATTTGCCAAAAGGTTTAGAGACCCTGACAAATTTCTACAAAGCTGACTCAGTTTTGATTTTCCAAAGAAACCTAAGTGTGTTTTCAAATATTTTTCACAACTCTACTAAAACTCACTGTGGCCACTCTGCAAAATCAATCTGGATTCCCCAAGAACATGAATATGATAATACGACATACTGTGACTCAGTGGTGCAATTCTCTTAATTTGCTTCTTACTGCATCTCTGCAACATCTACAAAGAACATTACATATATTAAACAACTATTTGGGCTTCGCTCAAGTCTTTCCAATGACTTGTTGTGAAACAATCATATCCACTGCATTCTATGTTGTTTACTATGGTTGCATTTTAATTCATACAAATATTCAAGCTTTTAGCATCATGCTACTATAGTATCAATAATATCCATACTCTAGCATCAATAAAAAAAATCATGTGTTGCCGTCTCTGGTCTAATCTGTCAATGATACATATATAATAAGCTGGTAAGAGATCACTGACAACTGATCTGATCTACTCCAATTGAGAAGTACTTAACTACTGTGGAACTGGTTGCTTTGCCAGCTTTTTAAATCTTGCAAGAATTTCTGACAAGGGCTGAAGTTTCAATATGGGGATAGTGCTGATGTGCAAAAAGCCTGAGGACTTAGATCCCTGTACTTCGGTCTATCTACAAAGGCCCTGCAACTCTTTTAAAGTAAATTAATAGAAGCAACACCTCTGTATACTGATACTTTAGCATTTAATGTCACAGAAGAGAAAAGCTTTATTTGCTACCATTGTGATGTCACTTCCAGAAACAGCATTTTATACATTTTAGACATTCAGGGAAGATGTACAAGCAAGATGGTTCAGTGAATACATGGATAATATGGGGCATTCCTGGTACATGTAGGTGACAGAAATTTCAAATCCTACTCATTTCTATTAGTGAAACAAAAAAATACCATTTTGTTAAATAATGGGCATTGGTCCAACTCTATTGAGGAAGATGGAAGTTACTATAAAGGACAACAAACCAGGAAATCAGAAAGCTAGAAACTGTACTATTTCCACCACTGGAAATATTCCACCACAAATTTAAGTGGTAGTATCAGTCATGCTGAGCTGGCTGCAATATCCACTGTGAACATTATATTTGATGAATATAGCTCCTTTTCCTGTTCATAAATGTTCTGCAAACAGACTTTGATTGTTACAAATATATTCATTATTCAAAATGATTCAGCTAAAGGTTTACGTGAATATATTTCAGCCTAAGGAATAGCCATCATGAACTATTCACTATGACTGCTGCTTTTTAGCATTCAGTGTGTAACTATTATTTGCACTGTGTGAATGTACCCGTAGGTCATTTGGTATTATTTATATTCTCTGTTCTCCCCATAAAGAACTTTGCACATGGATGTCTAGATGAACACTTCTGGTCCAAGTACTTGTGCAAAAGCACATTCACATGAATATTTCTGACACTTTACCTTTCAACAAATATTCTTTCAAAGAGTTTTTTTCCCTTCACTAATATCCACAAAAAGCTGTAAAGCGCTATGAATATGCATTAACCAAACATAAATTATGCTTTAATAAAACATGTTACATATTAAGCTCAATTCAAGATTACTCGATTTAATGTAATGACCTGTCATATGCAGAAGGTCAGATCATATGTTTTAATGGTCCCTTTTGACCTTAAACACTATAAAACTATTCATCTGTGAATGCTGTTGAAGCAGATTTGTGTTTTTTATTGAAGTAAGTTTTCACAGACACTTTCTTGCAGCGTTTATTTAAGGATATGACATCTACTTTGGTGGTGGGTATGCTAGAAAACTAGATAGATCAAGACAGCAGAAGGTCAATAGAATTTACAATTCAAGTCAGTGACATACAAATTAAGAATGAAGATGGTAGCAACAAAAGAATTTTTAGTGCAGATACAAGAAATAAAAAATATAGGACAAACTGCCAAGGACTTTCTGTACTGAAGGAAGGAGGTCAAGAATGAAAACATTCTTAAATGAACGATTGAGGAGTTCAAAAACAAAATAATAGAAAAAAATCATGTCACATAAACTAGGTTACCATATTTTTCTTTTTCATAGCTTGAGTTATTTAAAACTAAATTGGACAAAGCACAAGATACTATGCTGTAGGAAACAAGCCCTCCAATGGCAAAGGGATAAATGAGATGACCTAATAAGTTATTTCCATTCTAATTCTTATTATTTTACATTCATTCACTGTGAGATATGAATGTAAAATATAGTCATGGGAAAATCAGACCAGGTTGTGTGTTGATTGTGTCCTCTTTGAAGGTTGCAGAGATTTATTACCATGAAGTGAATAGTGGAACAAGATATTGTCAAAGCAGTGGGTGATTTTTAAACATTGACACAAAGAAGATGGAACATTCACTTGAAAAAGAAACATATCAGATAAAGATGAAACCTTCTTATTGAAAGCCGTGCTCCGTGTGATGGGTGAGCACAGAGTCATTCAAAGCACAGCACAATAGTAAACTGTAATCTCTGAAAGAAGATGACATATATATTCAAGACTTCCTATTAGTTAATCAATAAAGAATTACACCTCATAGGAGGATGCTATATGAATGTGTGTGGTTTGTACTGACAGTGTTTTTAAAAATGCCCCAAAATGTGTATTAGGAATAAATAACAATAATAAAATGGCGACATTTTAAGCAATAATTCACAGCAAATAACATACTTGACAAATGTAGCTTCATTCTGTGCTCACTGAATGTCTGCAATCAGACGGAGATTTCCTTGGTTGTAGTCATTATTCATATTGACTCTGTTAGCTTGTTGCAAAATATTTGTTTTGGTTTCTGCTTGGATTGATTATAACCACTTCACTTCAAGTATTCACTACTCAGTAATTAACTCTCATATTGGACCAAAAATCACCCAGCTATTTCCCAAGTGTGATCTTGGAGACCTTTTGTATCTCAAAATTGGGGGGAAAACCCAAATGGGATGCATTTAAAACTGACATATTCTAACCAGTGAACTATAAAACTATGATCAAGTCAAATATTTTCTCTATCAAGAAGCACACTACACAATACTTGTGTTGGAGTCTAACTGAGCCCATGATCAAACATACTTTTAAAAAAGCTACACACCATACATGTGTTGGGGTCTGACTGAAGCCACGTCTACGTAATAAAAATACATAGCAACAGCAACAATATAAAAGGCACAAACAAAGCAAAGTGGCAGTAAATGGCCTACTAATTTGAACAAATTGAATTAATAGGTGGCAAGTTCTGAATATACAAGGTTCATACACTTTGTACATATATATGTGAATTTCTGTCTAGTTCTCTGGAGCAGATGTAATATCTTCCCTGTTTCTTAGGCCTGGGCTACACTGGCGGGGAGGGGGTTCGAACTGAGATACGCAACTTCAGCTAAGCTATTCACGTAGCTGAAGTCATAGTATCTTAGTTCGACTTACCTGGCCATCCACATGGGGGTGAGTGACCGCGGTGGCTCCCCCGTCTACTCCGCTTACTCCTCTTGTGGAGCTGGAGTTCCGGAGTCAATGGGGAGCGCCTTCGGGGATCTATTTATCGCATCTAGATGAAACATGATAAATCAATCCCCAATATCTGATCCGGTGAGTAGTAAAGACGTACCCTTAGGTTATGCATCAGTACCCAGCACATTAGACACTGTTTCCCTAGAACCCTGAAGCAAGGCTGTGATGTTCCTTTCCTATACCAATGGCTTCACCATTTCTGTACCCAGGTATCTGAGAAACAGCCATCTCTTATGCAAAGATTTATTATGCCATGTGCAATTCAACAAAATCCAAACACTGTATGTATTCAGACATGCCATGAGCATGTGCAATGCAATAGAGAATCTTTTCTCCAGCAACATTGACTGACTTTGCACCAGCAATTTCATCTGTCGAGTGTGGGCTTGCCAGAAAATGTATCTGACAATTGGGACTTCCCCAGAAATGCTTTCTAGCAAGTTTCTAGTAGGCTTCTGAGAAAAGAATATGATGGCATTATCTTCAAAGAAACTCAATTTGCTGGACAACTGTGATGATACATGACACATATATTATCTGGGTTTCAGAGACAACCCCCTACCAGGACCCTTTAGGTGCCCTTTTTTTTTTTTTTTTTTTTTTTTTGGAAAACCCTAAACCCCTGAAACTACAATGAAAAAAACAAAACTGAAAGAGTAATATAATTAAATCATAACAGTGGCCTCAAAACAAAAACAGTCTAATGCTGGAGTACCTGAGTAATTAATTTGGGGTTTAACTGACCCCAATACCTTTAGAGTGACTTTTTTGCTAAAGCCACAACTAGTATGCAGAAAAAACCAGCACTAACAGGTTGTTCTTATCATCGTTTGAGAATTCTTAAAGAAAGAAGAGGTAGCCGTTTCCATATCAGGTTTTACTTAAATGTTTATATGAGTTTGGGGTCCAAGAGAATTGTAGTACTTTAGAAGTGTAGTACTTTCATTTTCCCCATTGATTAACATTCATGGGTCTAATTCACCCCAGTACCTTTTTAGTGACTTTTTTGCTACACAAAAACCACAAGTAGGATTATAAAACCAATGTAGAACAATTGACCTCATCCTAGTCTGAGAATATTTGATATATGAAGAAGCACAGATTTGACAGTAAAAATCTTATTTACACTTTTGTACACATTGGAGTCAAATGGACCCCAAAGCAGTAGAAGGGTTAAAATTTGAACTGCAGTAGGCGTTTCTGGTAGATCATGTAAGTCACATGTGTTGTTTCTGTCTGCTCAGGGGCCTAGCATAACTCTTAAAATCAAATGGAGGGCTTGCACAAGTTAAAGGGGCTTTGAATCTTGCAGGGAGAGGAAGCAGATAAGCAGGCTTAGGGAAGTTTAGAACACTTGCAAACTATCTGTTTCTGGGCCAGATAGACCTTGTCTGAAATATCATTCCTGGACGCATTAGAATATTGCAAGTGGTTGGATGCAGAAATGTACCTTTTGCTTGTCAATTTCATGTGATAGCATGTATATCTGCAATGCTACTTATGGATGGTTTGGGCAGTTCCTTGTCTAGCTCATTCAATTGTCTGTGTGCCAGAATTTTGGGAACCCTGTCCCCTTGCTGTCACACGGTGTAGTGTTCCCTACAAACTATACTCATGCTGATACCGATATTTGAAGATGCAAACTTAACATTCACCTTGCATGAACATTCTTATGAGTAAAGTTTGATCCAGTGAATGTTCATGGAAGTAGAGATCTTCAAGGGAATTAGGCACTCAACTCTCCCTGGATTTTAATGGGAGTTGAGCACCTAACTGCAAACACTAAATGGCACAAAAATATGTTACAGCAATTTTTAGATTTGAGCAAATATGGATAGATAATATGTTTCACTAATCACTCAGCTACCACATTAACAATCCTTTCCTATTCCTTTGTTTTCGGCCATACAAAGCATGGTTTACCAAAGGGGAACACTGTTGGATTTTCTCACTACTATGAATCTAGTGAAGCGAAAACAGCTGGCATGCATATGTATTTTACTTTGGAGCTTCATTACTAACATTCTGACTATTGCTATAATTTTGAATTAATGCAAATTATGAAATACTGCTACAGGGGAATACAGTGTTTCCTTAGTTGCCATTAAAGACACTATAGCAACTTTTCCAAAGTTTTTAACGGGAATTCATATCAGGGACCTATAAGTGGCCAACTATAAATCAGGAGAGTCGGTCAAAATAGATGCAAGACCCTTGATGGCTTTATACTCATCATAATACAGATCAAAATAATATGGAAATCAGGGGTGAAAGTAACTTAAAGGACTTACCAGTACTCCGGAGTCTTGTGGAGGGGGCAGGGCCTCAACTGGAAGAGGTGGGACCTTTAAATCCCTGCGCCCTTTGAATCAGAATTTAAAGGGTCCAGAGCTAGGGCTGTGGTAGCAGCAGCTGGAAGGCCTAGGCCCTTTAAATCACCCCCTGTGTTCCCAGCTGCAGAGGCGGCGGGGAGCCCTGGGTGGGGCAATTTAAAGGGGGCGATTTAAAGGGCCCTAGCTGCCGCTACTGCAGCAGAGCCCCAGGCCCTTTAAATTGCCACCTGGGGAAGCCAGTCCACCCTGATATTGTGCACTGGCTCATGCCAGTACACTGTACTGGAGTGTACCAGCTTACTTGCACCTCTGATGGAAACCATTTTAATGAAAGGCTATTTTCATCTCTTCTCCCCTCCCCCACATACACCTGCCCCTTCAGTGAGATTCTATTTTAATTCATTTTCATTTCTTTGGTAGCAGGAAAATATTTTAATGATACAAGTTTGTTCTCTGCATTCCAGAGAATCTTTTAGCAATCAGACTTGGGTCATAATTCTAAAATGTGGGTTAGATTTATCCTGTGTTTGAAAGATGAGGCACATAGAAAATACTATAGAAAATACTGCTGTTGTGCTAAAAATTGAATGGAAGTAATTCTGTAGACAGATCTGTACAACTGAACTGAGAAGTAGAACATGATATTTTGCCTTTATTTTTCATTGTGACTTTAAACAGGTGAGTAGCCCTATAGATTTCAAAGCTAAATACATGCTTCACTACTTTGTTTGATAAGAACTTAATTTCAGAATGACTAAATTATCCCTTGGATTATCATAGCTAGTTAAAATTTAACGATTGTGGGTAAATGGAAACCATTCTACAGAATTAAGAAATGAGAGTCAGCTTTGCTCAGAAAAATAGGGCTCTCCCTGCTGAGTTAGGAGATTCCCCCATTTGCCTGGGTGAATATGCTGAGAAAAATCTTAAACACTACCAAAGAAACAGACAAGAGAGTTGGCAACAGATTTAAATTGTTCCAAACCAATGGAGCTATTAAATATTTGTAGGAAGTTCAGTGTATCATTATCCCATTCCTAATGCAAATATGTTTTGTAATGTGTACAGGGGAAGCCAGACTGTGTCTGTGTGTGAAAGAAGCATCACTAAGTACAAGAACATTAAGGCCCATATGTTCCCAACAGCTGAACAACTGGAAAATAGTCTGAAATTGAGCAATTTCGGTCTAATGGCATCCACGTGAGTGCACAGGGTGCATGGTAAAATATCATTGTCAGATTGCCACATATGTTGCTCTCTGCATAATGGTTGTGGGATCTGATCTTAAAAAGCTTAATTCTACCACCCTTTCTCAGGCAGAGCAATATCTTACTCTGCAAGTAGTCTCACTGATTTCAAATAAATGAGTAAAACCATGCTGCACAAGAAGTCCTATTGCAATTAAATTGGATTGCTTCTGGGTTAAGATACTACTCAGAGTGAGCATGCGTGATAGAAGTAGGCTGAAAATCAGGGCTATGCCAGGAGCAAAAGCGACACAAGTTAACAGAAAGGTAATATGCAATATGTGTTACTCTCCATAAAGTAAGGTTTTCATGCTCAAATATCCATGCCAAGTTACCACCCCATACCAGCAGTAACTTATCATATACAGGACAAATAATCCATACTCAGGCGACATAAAATTAGGGTAAGTTTCCTTTCTCATTCCAAGGTCACTCTACAGATCTAATGAAAACCCTTGGATCTCAGTGAAGAGAATTTGATCCTTCATTAACTATGGACCAGATTATGACCCTCTTAGGTTATGTCTACACTACCTGCTAGATTGGCAGGTAGTGATCGATCTATCAGGGGTCGATTTATCACGTCTAATCTAGACACACTAAACTGATCCCGAAGTGCTCCCCTGTCAACTCCTGTACTCCACCACTGCAAGAGAAGCAGGCAGAGTCAATGGAGGAGCGGCAGTGGTCAACTCACTGCTGTGAAGACACTGTGGTAAGTCGATCTAAGTATGTCAACTTCAGCTACACTATTCTTGTAGCTGAAGTTGCGTATCTTAGAGTGATTCCCCTCCCCCAGTGTAGACCATAGTGTTATTGCTATCTGATTATTCACACGAATAGTCAGACTGAAGTCAATTAAAGAGTAAGGGATTCACAATCTACCTCTAAATTATTTCTAGTCTATTGTGTCATAGCAAATTGCTATCATTTATATATCCTAATGGCCTGACTCTAAATTGGAGAAGGATAAATCAAATTCTAGGTATCCATTATGAAACTTCCACCTGTCAAGTTCGTGGCAATTGAACCTATATTCCCCCTCTGTGGTCCAGTAAGGGCACCCACGCTAGGCTCCGTCTCTCCAGCCATCATCACTCGTGGATGAAGACCTGTGTCTATCTCCCTTCTAATAGGTTTTTTTTTCCAGACTGAATAATTCCCTGCCTATACTGTGTTATTCCTAGCAAACTAAGCTGCCTCAGCAGTCCTGTGTCTGTGCTTTGCTTTTTCCTCAAAAGCTATGAGCAGTTGTGATTTCCCACAGTTGTAAGTTACCTCACAGCCCTTTTTAAGCAAGCACATTTATTCTTAATGTGGAAGCATTGCAGAGAAAACATATTACAAAGACTAAAAGAACTTACACACATGCCAATAAGTTTACCAGAGATCACTCCCTCCCAACCCCCACACAAAAACACATGGAGTAGGGGCTCTGGCAGTCCTTCAAATCACACCAGGGGTTTTTCTGCGGTTACAAGTTCATAACAGCCTCTGCTCAGAACAAACACCCACATGAATAAATTGGTCTGTCCTTTATACAGCTTGGGCCTTTGATCTTCAGATTCCAGGAATAGGGAATCTGCAGACAATGGTTCTCTATTGAAGGCATAGCTTCAAAAGGTTGGGTCTGTAGCTGGTAATTTTTGTGCATCTCTCCCCCACCGCCCACACACCATCAGGTATTTCTTAGGAAACCTACTAAACTTTGTCCCCAAAATTCCTTCTTGTCTGGTACATTGTTTAAAATAGCCCTTTGAAACTCATAACATATTGCTGGGTTTACATTGGCCACATCTCCCCCCTACAGAAGTTAACAGTTAATCCCATAATAATACATAAACTTTGCATTCAATGCAACATACTTCAAAGACATTTAATTTAATAAAGTTTTTCAAGGATATGGTAGGAAATTGCCCTATCTACCACACCGTCATTTCTGATGTTCACTGGGACCATTCTCTTCCTACAGCAGAATAAATAGTTCTTCAAGGTGAGCTGAACTGTGTTACTTTGAAATATGTTTTTGCATTAGGAACTTGACAAGTATCACATTTATGCGCTCTGTATTCATTCTTTGAAATATAACTACAGTCAGTTTCTAATATGCCAAGTAGCTATGCCTGTTTTCCCTGTCATCTGTGAAGGAGTATTTTCTTGATACATCAAGAGCCATTGCAACTAGCTGCCCACTTTCTTGACTTCTGGGAAAACAAACAACTTCAACTTCTAATTTGAATGATAACTCCACATTAAATTGACAAATCATTGTTTACAACAGTGAATTCAAAACAGCTAAAAATAATTTAGGCAAATAAAGATATAATTGCTGGAGAAACAGCTATGTTAGAAAAAGCTTGCTGTGGTCCATAGTCAAGTATAAAAAGACAGTGAGATAAACTGATCCACCTACAAGGATCCATAAATACATACATTTTAGCTCTGACTTTGAAAATTAGCCTTAATTTTGCAGCATGTAACTTTATCTTTCATGGCCCTGATCCTGCAATCAGATCTGCTTGGGCAGTGTCTTATGTGTGCATGGAGTGACTTAGAAATCAGTGGGACTCCACATGGGTACAAAGCATGTAACAGCTCCAGTTATAGGCTTGGGGTCTACATGGCTAAGGCTTTGTACATGCTGCTGTTTAGTAAAAATAGCACAGACTAAATTTTCCTCTCAATTACACTGATTACTTGTAATTCCAGTGAGATGAAAATTTGGTCAAATATCATTATTAAATAAAGGTTAAATAAAGAAGTGGCCAAACAATTCTTTACTTAACCTGGGTTTTTGTGAAACCTTATTTGTCACAGCAGGTGCATCTCTGCAAGGCTTCCATACAAAGAACTAATGTCAGGATCATTATGTTTGTATCAATCCACAGGAATCATAAGATGACGGTACCAAAGTAAAACAATAATTTCTAGAGAATAGTGCAAGCCCTAGCCAAATTTCAATTATAATTCCGTCTAAGTCTTCCCTTTTGTTTCAATCAGAAAAATTAGTATTCACTTGCTATCCTAATACCACTGTCATGTAATGTGTCTGGAATGGAATAGCTACTGCTTTTCATACAGTAAGTAGCTGCATCTTAGATGACGTGATCTCTGTTTTTAGGCTTGATCTGAACTAGCGGGGAGCGTCGACCTAAGATACGCAACTTTAGCTTTGTGCATAGCATAGCTGAAGTCGACACATCTTATGTCAACTTACCTGCTGTCCTCACGGCGGCAGCAGTCGACAATGGGCTCTCCTGTCTGCCTTGCGCCTTTTGGTGAGCTGGAGTTCCGGAGTCGACGGGAGTGCTTCTGGGGATCGATTTCTATGCGTTGATCCAGCCAGTATGTAGACAAGGCCTTAGTCTTTACAATTGCACACTATAGGATTCTTCAAAAGGAAAAGTTCTCTATAAATGTTAAAAGAATATGTCTGAAAGTTGAAGGATGGCTTTGTGGCTAAAGAACTGCATTGGAACTGAGTTGAATTCCGCCACAGACTTCTTGTGTGATCTTGGACAAGTCACTTAATCTTTATGTGCCTCAGCTCTGTGTGTGTAGAATTCGGATAATAACAATTCCTTTCTCACAGCCTTTGTCTGATTTAGCTATTTAGATTGTAAACATTTTGGGATAACTAAAGTTTCTCATAATGTGTATGTAGTGCCTCTAGAACAGGCAAAATATGGCCCGTGGGCTCCTCCAAACGGTTTCCACAGCTCTGGCTGGGGAGGCTGCTTCGGTCCCTCCCCTGCTGTCTCCCTCCTCCGCAGCCTCAGCACACCACGCAAGCAGCACTCTGGTGGGCAGGGCTGCACGACAGCATGTCTGGCTCCGGGCCAGACATGCTGCGCGCTCTGGCGGATCAGCGCGGCAGTGTGTCTGGCTCTGGGCCAGACATGCTGTTCTGAGCAGCAGCATGAAAAGGGGGCCGGGGCGTGGCGGGGGGTTGGATAAGGGGAAAAGGGTTTCGGGGGATGGGGGAGTTGGTCATTGGATAGTGTGTGGGAGTCCCAGGAGTCCTGTCAAGATGTGGAGGTGTGGCTAGGGGTTGGGGCAGTCAGGGGACAGGGAGCAGGGGGGTTGGATAAGGGGTGGGGTCTTGGGGAGTGATTAGGGGGTGAAGGGATCTCTGGAAGGGGCAGTCAGGGGACAAGGAGCAGAGGGCTTAGATGGGAGTTGGGTCTTGGGGGAGTGGTTAGGATGGGGGGTTCTCAGGAGGGGGGAGTCAGTGGACAAAGAGCAGGGGGGCTTAGATAGGGGGTGGGTTCCTGGGTGGGCAGTTAGAGTGAGGGAATCTCCAGAGGAGGCGATCAGGGAACAAGGAGTGGGGGATGGGTTGGATGGGTCGGGGGTTCTGACAGGGGCAGTCAGGGGGCGGGAAGTGGGTGGGGGTCAGTTGGGGGTAGGTCCAGGCTGTTTGTGGTGGCACAACCTTCCCTACCGAGCTCTCCACACAGTTTTGAACCCCAATGTGGCCCTTGGGCCAAAAAGTTTGCCCACCCCTGCTCTAGAATAATGGGTTGAGTTCTCTACTAACTACAGTACAAAAAACAAATAATGATTTTACACAAAACTAGAACTGATTTAGTTTTACTTTTCCGTTGAGTGGTTTTCTAAAAAAGCCTTGTTCAAATGAAGTGTTCCATTTTTTTCTGGCATTTTTCTACTCTCTCCAATAAACTTTAAAGATATATATCTTCTCCCTCTTTTTTTTTGAGAAAAAATCCACTTAGACCACCAAAGGAGGCTAGAACACATAAGGAGTATAGCAACAAAATGTATAATCAGGAAGATTAAATAAATAAAATTGTTTTGAATTCCCTTGCCACACTATTGTGTTACAGCAATAAAATATGAGGAAGACAGTACTTAAGCCGTGTATTTTAAGTTAAATTGGCCCAATTTAAAAGCTGGATTTTATTAACAGACAGATTATTTTCAATAATTATCTTAATATTGTTCCAAAGCATGTTCACTACATCTTCAGGGTTATTTATAAACCTCCCTGCCAATGACAACTTGCAACTACTAAGCAGGATTGCTTTGCATTGCACAATTCTGCACTGCAGTGTATTTCACATAGCTCAGTGAATGACTAACACTTGCAGAAGCTTCTCTGTTAAGAGGTGTAGCAGTGCAAGAGGGGAGATGATTCTGGCAATTTTAAGAAACTATCTACTGGCTTGGCATGTTAGCGAAGACTTTGTTAATCATGAATCCTCACAGTGGTGGTGTGAGAACTAGTTAGTTAATAGATTCATAGATTCTAAGACTAGAAGGCACCATTGTAATCACTGTCTGAGCTCCTGTACAACACAGGCCATAGAACTTCCCCTAAATAATTCCTAGAACATTTTTTTTTAGAAAATCATCCTTGATTTTATAATAGTCAGAGATGGAGAATCTACCACCACCTTTTGACTGAGCCTCATTTTACTCCCTGTCAAAAATTTACACCTTATTTATAGTCTGATTTTTTGTCTAATTTCAACTTCCAGTTATTGGACTGTGTAATACCTTTCGCTGATAGACTCAAGTAGCTATTAAGTTTAACAAAGAGAAGGTTAAGCTGTGAATTGATTACAGTCTATAAGTATCTACATGGGGAACAAATATTTAATAATGGGCTCTTCAGTCTGTCACTATAACACATGTTTTGTAATCCTTTAATCATTCTCTGAACCCTCTACAATTGATCAACATTCTTATTGAACTGTAGGGATCAGAACTGAACACAGTATTCTGGCAGCACTCACTGCAGTGCCAAATATAGAAGTAAAAATAACTTCTCTATATCTACTTAAGATTCCCATTTTTATACATTCCAGGATCTCATTAGTTCTTTTGGCCGCAGCATCACACTAGGACCTCATATTCAGCTCATTATCCACCATGACCCCCTAAATCTTTTTTGGAGTTACTAGTTCCCAGAAAAGGGTGATCCTGTAAGTATGGCCTACTTTATTTGTTACTAGATGTATACATTTATATTTAGCCATGTTAAAACAAATATTATTTGCTTGCACCCAATTTATCAATCATTCCAGATCACTCTGAATCAGTGGCGTGTCCTCGTCTTTATTTACCACTCCCCCACTTTTTGTGTCATCTGCAAACTTTATCAGTAATGATTTTGTTTTCTTCCAGGGGTCATCAATAAAAATGTCAAATAGCTTAGGGCCAGAAACCTACCACTGAAGGACCCCACTGGAAACATGCCCACTCAATGGAAATTCCCCAATTACAATTACATTTTGAGACCTATCAGTTATCCAGTTTTTAATCCATTTAATGTGTGCCATGTTATGATACTGTTTTAGTTTTTTAATCAAAGTGTTATGCAATATCAAGTAAACTATCTTATAGAAGTCTTAAGCAGAAGCAAAGCTATTATCTTTATTAGCTAAACTACTAATCTCATCCAAAAAATATATATAAAGTTATTTTGGCAGAATCTGTTTTCCATAAACCCACACTGATCTGCATGAATTACATTACTCTTCTTTGATTCTTTATTAATTGAGTCCCATATCAGCTTCTCCATTATCTTGCCCAGGATTGATGTCAGGCTGACAGACCTACAATTATCTGAGTCACCCTGTTTACCCTTTTTAAAAATTGGCATTAACATTAGTTTTCTTGCAGTCTTCTGGCACTTCCTCAATTTTCTAAGACCTACTAAAATCAATATTAATGATCCAGTGAGCTCCTCAGCCAACTATTTTAAAACTCTTGAATGCATGTTAATCTGGACCTGCTGATATTAAAATATCTAACTTCAGTAGCTTTTGTTTAGCATCCTCCAGAGAAAGAATATTACTATCACCATATGATGAGACTATATCACCTGTTTTTCCCCAAATACAGAACAGAAATATTTATTGAACACGTCTGCCTTTTCTGATCTTCTTTTATTGATAATTCTATGATTTCCATGTAATAGCCCAGATTTATGTATATGTTATGCCAGTCAATGCTGGCCTAAACCTCAGTGGAGTGATTGATAATGCACAGTGGGTGGCTGCAAGGCTGCAACAGCAGCACCAAACCCCCCACTGCGGGGGAGAAAGAGGGCCTTTGCTGCCAGAACAGTAGGCAGGAATGGATGGGTCAGGACATGCAATGATTCATTTCCTCTCCTTGGCAGAGCTTCTGAAGATAACCAGTGGACGTTACTGAGGGCAATTGACCGTATTGTCCATGAATTCTCAGACTCAGAAATGATGTATGTGGATGCAAATGAGTCACAGGAAATCTAAATGTATGTCTACACAGCAGCTGGGGTGTAGCTTCAGCTACACAAGTGGCAGCTTGGGTTAACTGCATGACTGCAGTCCTGCCCAACACTCCTGGGGGTGCATACTTGGGCAGCTAGTTGCCGCCTGAGCCACTGTGGCCACACTATGATTTTCAGACACTAGCTTGAGCAGAGCTAACATGTTTTCATCTGCCTCAGCTGGGAATTACTCCTCCCATCTGCTGTGTTGATTTATCCTAATTAAGGGTGAGGCGTTGTCTGTCTATGTTGTTGTTACTCACAGATCTATAGAGGCATAGCAGAAAAAGTGACTCACATGAGAGTCTATGAATATATATGTTTACCTGGATAACTCCCTACCTAATTTACTTTTTCTTGCACTTTCTTCTGACCTTTGGTCAGACTTACAGCATTTTAATCACCCCTCCGCTCACTTAGACCCCTAGATATTCCTTTAGAATGATTCTCCTCTCACTTATCCTAGCATAAATGAAGAATGACTCTCCGAGGGATAAGTGGGAGAGGAATCAAGCCATTTTAGCTTCATTTAGACACCTTTACATCCACTTACCAATGTACCACCTAGTCAATTAGATACACAGATTCTACCGGAATGGGCAGCAGTATAAAACAGATAGATTAGATTTAGGAGCTATAATTACAATAGAAGTAATTGTATGAAACCAGGCAAAGGAATATGTAGGTTTTTAATCAGAAAAGTTTCCACAATGACCTTGTCTAGTAGAATGTGGAATATTTTCCCAAGGATTGTGGCAGAAACCACATGGAGAACAAACTAATCAAAACAAAAAAAGCATGGACTGGAAAAACCATCTGAAATATCCCATGAGAAAGAAAACCCGCACAACCATGCAGAGAGACAACATGACCTCAAGGACCAAACCTTCAAAGAGGTTTCAGCTTTGAGTGTAAATTAAATATGCAGTCTGTAGGCACAAACAGGTTCCGTGGCTTTAAAATGGATTTTATTAGATCTTCAAACACCAAGCACCTGACTGTGTGCAATACATACAAATAGCTACCAATACCGCTTTGAAAAGCAGGCATGACAGATCACGTCCTTCTCTAACTTCAATGGTTTTCTAGTAGTGTATATTAATCTATAAATATTTCACAAACGTTAATATACTAAATATTGGCAAGCTGTCTGCAAACAGTACGGAAGTATTTCTATCAATGAGTTCTCATAACATCAAACAACATAAGATATTCATCAATATAATTGGGTTCATTAGAATCGTCTGAATGCCTAAGGTGGACTTACAACCTTCAGCTCATTTGTTTGATGAAGAATATGACATTATTTACACTATGATAAATAATGAGTTTTTATCTCCGTATCACCATGCTTTATTTTCTCTTACTTCCCTCTTCTCAGCTGTCCCTGATTGTTGTCTCCTTTCTTCTTGTTTTCTCATGCTCATCTGCCTCTCTCATTTCACCCCTCTGCTCCAGTCAAAGGCATTGGCTCTTGGTCTGCCACTGGCTACAGGCTTCTATTCTGTTTTTTGGCAGCTCTAAGGTTGTGGTTTTATATTCAAAAATACTGAAGTGGGAGTATTAAAAAACTCTTGGTTGAGCTTCCTTAAATAGAAATTGCAACATTAAAGCTGTTGCTACTATTGACAAGCACAAGAGTATACACTGGCAGATTCAGAGCACATGCCATTGCTTAGAAAGAAAGGGTATAAAAAAAGAAAGAACTAAAGCAGGGGTCTCAAACATGCGGCCCGTGGGCCGCATGCAGCCCGCCAAGCCCTTCCCTGCGGCCCGCGATGCTCCCTCGTGGCCCCGCCGCCAAGCTCTCCATGGCCCCCACGCCAAGCTCCCCACAGTCCCTTGCCAAGCTCCCCGAGGCCCCCCTGCTCCCTTGCCAAGCTCCCTGCGGCTCCCGCCAAGCTCCCAGAGGCCCCCTGCCCCCCCACAAAGCTCCTTGTGGCCCTCCAGCTCCCCCGCCAAGCTCCCCACGGTCCCCTGCCAAGCTCCCCGAGGCCCCCCCACAACTCCCCGCCAAGCTCCCCACGCCCTCCCCCGCTGCCTCCTCCCTGCCTACCTCCAGGTGCTTAGCACTTTCCAGGAGGGAGGAGGGAGGAGCGGGGAGCTGCGCACTCAGGTGAGGAGGAGGGGTTGGGGTGGGAACCTCATGGAAGGAGGGGAGCAGGTCCAAGGGCAGGAAGGGGGGCATGTCAGTGATGCAGACCTCGGGCCAATGAGCTAGTCCTCATGCAGCCCTCGTGGCCATTTGAGTTTGACACCCCTGAACTAGAGAGCTTCAGTTGTAAAATGTATTTTCCTCATGTTGCTGCAGTAACTTCTTAACCTATTTATTTTTGTAAGGGTTTTTTTTTCATTCATTCCATCATTTAGAACTGATGTTGGTATCAGACAGAGAACTGTAAATATGTAGGACAAGATTTTCAAAGATGACTAGTATTTTTGGGTGCCCAATTTGATATACATCGAGTTCCAGAAGATGGATGCTCTGCGCTTCCTGGAAATTAGGCCCCTTTAAGGTTTCTCAAGTTGGGAAAAAAACATCCAAAAACTGAGGCACCCAAAATCACTTATCACTTGGGAAAACATTAGGCATAAAGTGTTATTGTACTGTGACAAAGGCTCTCTGAAGGGCCAGATTACAACATGCTGAACAGTACCTTACATGATGAGCAGTCCTACTTAAGTCATTCAGGTTGTTTATGGCATAAGGCTCAGTGTGAACAGCCTGGCTCTCTGCAGTTAAGAGAGAGTGCCTACTGCTTTGATGAGTGCTATTATTGTTTAGTAGCAGAGGAGAGCTTGAGAAATCTACCCAGTTTCAAGAGACATTTATTGAGAACTCTCCGCTTGATCCAGTCCTACATCATCAACTGTCTCTCCCATGTCTCATCTCACAGCCAAATCAAATTCAACATTGCAAAAATTGAGTTTCTCACCCCCCCACCCCGCTCTGCCTTCTCCCTCCCTTCTCTATCTCTGTCCACCATCCTCCCTGTCACAACCTTGGCATCATCTTTGACTCCTCTCGTATCCAGCCTGACATTAAAACTTATCTGTCTGTCCTTACAAAATCTCCAAAATGGATCTTTTGTGCACCAATCCTGCCAAAACTATAGTCCATTATTCCCTCACCATATCTAGCTTTGACTACTCTAAACTAATCCTCTCTGGTCTACCTGGCTCCTACCACATGTCCTTTCATGACATCGAACATGCTATCACTAGAGCCTCCTTCCACAGGTTTTACCACCAGAAGAGGATGATCTGGCCCTTTCTCAGAAGTTTCAGCCAGACGTTATGGGGTTGGTTGGTTTGTTTCATTACTACCTGAAATTAATACAGAGGAAATGGAAGGATAACACTGGGGGATTCATTTAACTCAACGAAGTCAAAACATATGGAGTTAAGGTAAAAACCTTAGCCACCAACAATATGCAGGATAAGGTTAGTGTAGATAGGAATATCCAGCATCTGCTTGAAGCATCCTAAACAGCAAATGTAATGTCTTTAACACTTATTTTTAAGTTAGCATAAAAAAGTATTAGCTGACTTTTTCTAAACATTATTACAAATAATGTGTCCCTGATATATTAATGGATTTTAAAAGCAAATACAGAGAATCATCAACTTATCATATTTCACTGTTACTTGTACAGATGAGTTTACTTGTATACTGTACACATGATGAAAAAAAGATACCTTAAAGCTACCTCATCCCAATCACATACAGTTCATCACAATCGGGGAGAAATCTTGGCACCACTGATGTCAGTGGGAGTTTTGCCATTGATTTCAGTGGGGCCAAAATTTCACTGCAAGTGTCTTATGTTTGGGAGAGGCCCAAGAGTGTAATTTCAGTCCTGTAAAGCTTTATTTCCATGAGTAATCTTTGCTCAAATGAGTAAGGCAGAATCAGATTGGGCTTCAGGACAAACAGGAGTTTAGTGGTTCAGGATGGACTAGCACTGCCAAAGCTGTGGCTGGATTGTCCCTAAGAGAGAACTACAACTTAAAGGGGACCGCTGCACATAGATCTCTCACCTTCTGAATAGCAGCAAGGCTCAGCTGTCTCAGTGGCACAGTTCCCAGTCCAATAAAACCTTCTGAGAAATCCAGGACCTGGGCTGCACAAGGAAAGAGATGCAGTCGTTGGAGCAAAGAGGGTGCCCATCTTTCCTTTTCCTACCCCATGGAAAACAGATAGAAAATAATGTAGAATATAGAAACATGAATAAAATTATCTCAGTCTAAAAAATACAGTTGGTTACTTTGAGCAATAATGTTTTCCAAGATTCTCCAACCCCCCCCTTAAAAGTTTGTGACCAAATATTCATTTAAGAAACAAATCTGGCTTAGATTTCCAGTTTTGTCCTCATGTTCTGAACACATTTTGAGAGGTTTTTACTGATTTGCTGGGGCTGGTTTAATTCAAATTAGGCTAATAATAATACAAAATGTATTATTAATACCAATAATAATACCAAAAGTATATTAACATATGAATTTGGTATGACCAGTTTAACTTACAATTAGACATTTTCATTTTTCTTTCACAGTCATCACACAAGCAACTAATAATTACCTTTTGCAACACATTTAAAATATAATGTGCACCTGTAGATGGAATGACTATTACCATAATATTTACTTTAATACATTCATGTGTGTAGAAAAATGTAAGCATAGGATGCCATCCAGTCATAGTCAATACCTCCAGGAGTCAATAAACAAAAATGTAATCTATTATAATAAGGGTATGTTTGAATTCTTTAAATGGTACTGAAGAACGAAATTATTTTGCCTTTAATGCTTTTCTAACCATCTCAGAAAGTCATACAAACAGTAAAGCATGGTTTACTGGTTCCCTAGGCTCTGTGCTACATCCCTTTTGATACTCAACACCTTGTGGACACATCTGTTTTGGTGATTTCATGCTTCTCTGTTCTCTTTCACTTTTGCAGACCACTAGACCACAACCACAGTCACATTCAAGAAATGTCCTTGAGTTGTGGTTTCTGAAATTTGGCAGAGAGTAACGTATTTCCATCCTCTGAGCCAAATGCTGTTCCCAGTCAGTGCTAGCTGTGTGCATGTATTTCAGTGCCAAATTTGGCCCTTTATGTTGATCTTGTTTCAGAATGGATTTCTGTGACTAAGCACTTAGTCTGGCTATTGGGATGTTGGATTTTATTTTTTAAAGAATAAGCAAAACAGACAATTCTTGATTAATGAACAGATTAATTCATTCTTACTCAAGTTTAGCTTAATTTTTTTTCTTAAATCAAAGAAAAAAATTAAACCCACAATTCTGGGAGCTGCTTTTCACAGAAGCAGATTAGCTTTCCCCTTTAGAAGGGAAAAATATATAATATTGATCTTTAATAGATTTCAGAGACCTCTGATGTGTTGGATAAATCATTTAGAACCTAAGTAAGATGAGATACTAGCTATGTTCAAACAGACTCTAAGCTCCCATTATTTTCACAATATGTGTTCTTGTTGCCTTGTATCCATTCCAAACTTCTGAGCTTTACTGAACAGTTGGATGTGCCACAAAATATACCACAAAAATGATGTATAACAAAATGCTGCTTCATTCTCCACAGAATGTGGGAAATTGATTCAGGTCAGAGCAATTATTAATAGCTTCAGAGCTACGATTTGCTATAATCAGTCCTGGACCAGTCACAGATTTAAGGGCCCAGGGTCTGTTACAATTCAATATTTTCATTAATGACTTGGATTATGGAGTTGAGAGTACGCTTATAAAATTTGCCAGTGACACCAAACTGGGAGGGATTGCAAGCACTTTGGAAGACAAATTAGAATTCTAAAGACCTTGACAAATTGGAGAATTGGTCTGAAATGAACAAAATGGATTTAAATAAAGACAATTGCTGATAACTGAAGTTGTATTAATAACTATCCATGCACAACTTTGGAAATGTATTCTAAACTTTTCCAGCATGATATTTGTAACAACCCTGGGAAGTGCCATTAGCTAACCTAAATGAATATATGACTCCTAAGATACGGAGGCCTGAGATAATTTTTAAGGTTTCAACAACGTCACCTTCAAATTTGCCCAGGAAAATATGTTCTGCATTTGATTCATTAACCTTTACTTTGTTCTTTGTTCACATTTCTTGGCTGAAAGTCCAACAGGCATTGATAAAAAGATGATAATTTATTAGACAGTGAGACAAATTCATCCTGAAGTATAAATTAGTTGAAGACAGTAGAGTTGCATCAGAGGATGTTTTTTCTCCACACTATTTTTAATACAAATCTGGCAAAATTGTGAAAGATCCTGTTTTATAACATTTTGTATAAAATATATAGTTTCTCCCAGGAGCACTGATACTCTCCAGAGCACCAAACAAAAGTAAAAATTAATGGCCAGGCCTTAAAAAAAGGTATGTTTTAAACAGCAGACAGAAACTTTCATTTTCCATTTATTTCAACCTTCCAACTAAATGTTCCTTCATCCTTCTCAAATTTGTGCAAGGAAGTTGCATTCAACAAAAAAACCCCAACAAATATGCCCCAAATTCCTGTACACTAGTGTCCTTAGGTAGACCACCTGGATGGATGATTTAGGATACTTAGCTTTCAAACTCCTTGTGGCTTTCTTGTCTTCCAGACCATTTTTATTGTGGCTTTCTTGTCTCCCAGACCATTTTTTATTGCCTTTCTTGCATGGTTTAATAGTCTCGCTTTCTCTCTCATAAAACTGCTGCAGGCCACAGCACACATGCGGTCAGAACTTTTGCTTTTTAAGAATGTTAGTAACTTATTTTTCCAGTCCTTAAAGCCACAGCATGGTGACCATGTGATCTGGTAGGATTGCTTTCTTCATAAGACAGTTCTGCAAGTTTTTCTTAGATATACATACAACCTACAGGGCCAGATCCAAATCCCCCTGACGTCCAGTAGAAAAACTCCCATTGACATCATGGCTTTGCATCAGGCCCCAAAACAACAGATTATTTTTTAAAGATAAAATAAAGTGCACTTCCTGCGGGCTAAGTCAGGCTACTTTCATGCTGCCCATAGTAATGGCTGGTGCGCAGGCACACCATCCTGGAAAGGCCATTGGGAGACACCGTTCCTCAGCTATAGATCCTGGTGCTTCCCTGTTGTGATGATGTGTGGGGCATGTGTACATGGTGAGTCAGAGCAGAGCCATGCAACTCCCACCCAGTTGTTTCTGGGGGTGCTTCTAGTGTGCAGTTCTAGGATTCCTCCAAGCACAGAGTTGTAATCCAGGTAGCCCTTAAGTAGTGATGCAAGGGGGAGGGGAATCCTTAGTTCTTTTTGCACAACCATTTAAGAGCAGGCATAATCAAGAACATACGAATGGTCATATTGTGTCAGAACAATGGTCCATCTAGCCTAGTATCCTATCTCTGGATAGTGGCCAATGCCAGATGCTTCAGAGGGAATGAACAGGAAAGGGCAATTATCAAGTGATCCACCCCCTGTCATCCAGTCCCAGCATCTAGCAGTCAGCGGCTCAGGGACACCCAGAACATATTGTTACATCCTTCACTATTGTAGCTAATAGCCACTGATGGACCTATCTATCCTCCATGAATTTATCTAATTCTTCAACTACCAATACCTGCGGAATTTATATTCCATCTGGTATAGGCAACAAAGGGAATGAGAACTGCCACTGCTGACCTGATATAAAACATATTAAATGTATTTGCATAATAAGCGTAGGGTTCTCCTGCTTCAGCCATCATCCACATGGTCAATCTTGTTCCTGGAAAGCACAGCTATCATCAAAACAGAGAGCAACTGTACTTCATACTTTGAAAACACAGCACCAAAGACTTCTGGGAGCAGGGGGTACATTAGAAGAGATTAGGACAATTCATCTCCGGTGCAGTTCAATCAATATCAGTGGAATTCTGAGTCTCAGTTCTACTTGATTTCATACTATGGATTTCTTATTTGGTGCATGATAAATATTCTAGAACTTTCTTAGCTCGACTGCTCAGAAGTGGATACAGCTGGTCTGTGTATGTCTTGTGTGACGACCTTGTATATCCAGTGAACTGTATGAATCCCATGACAGTCTTATATATGCAGCAAACTGTATAAATCCCATCAAAAATTGAAGTTTGGAAGCAATTCACCATTTGCATGCCTGAAAGGGAAAACAGATCTATTTGACCTCACCAAAATTAGTGGTTATCTTCTAAGTTTGTCTCATTCTAGTTTCAGTCTATCTGTTATTATAAATTACTTGAGCACTTGGGTTTGACAATGACTGAGCTTCCCCTTTTGGTTGAAATTTGCAATTAGTACTGAGTAGACTGCTGATCCAACTCCTGTGATGATTCTCTATACTTAAAATAACAAAATCATCTTTGCTACAGTCCCCCTTTTCTCCTGGGTGAAGGAAGATGTTGGATTTTATTTCCAGCAACCAAATTACTTTGAATGTATTACTTGGGAATGATACAGCAGTGAAAAACTCTTGCTAAGTCAAGATATTCTGATAAAATAGGAGAGAGAAAAGGGTTTTAAAAATGCAACAAAACAGCATGTGTGATTTAGTCTACACAGCTTGCATTCTTCCTTTGTTTGACACAGTGTATTGCCATGCACTAAATACTAGTTATTAACAATGAATAAAATGTCTGAGAGGACAGTTAATGCCTTTTAAAAATTGTGAAGTTGAGTCTTGAGGACAAAAATAGTTTGCCAAAGATCTTTACAAAGGATAAAGCTAGTATCTTGGCTATGAAAGTTAAGCCAATGACACATAAATGCTCAGGTGCACCAAATTAAAAGTCACATTCCAGGGAGAAAGCCAGTTCTGTGTCTTAAGATTTGCAGACTAATTGCTTAAAAAGGCCATTAAAAAGTGACAGTGTGGTTGTGAGACTATAGTGTAGACACAATTTGTTATTTTAAAATGATAATTCAAATAATTATAATTGTTATACATAATAATTATATAGTCATTTGTAAATTTTATCCATGGGGATTGTGGCAGGGCAGGAGTAAAAACCCCTAGAGTGCCCTGCCTCTGCACAGTAAACCCTGCTTGCAGGCAGGAGGCTCCAGGGCAGGGGCTGGCCCTAGCTGCAAGAATGCAGAGCTAAAAGCCCTAGCGAAGGTTACTGCAGGGAGCTTGGCTGGGTTAAAGGGCCACAGCTGCAGCTGGGATCAGGAGGCAGTATAAAAATGCTGACTCAGGGTCAGCAAGGTGAGGGTGAGGGTGAGGGTGAGGGTGAGGGTGAGATCGAGATCGAGATCGAGATCGAGATCCTCTCCTCTCCTCTCCTCTCCTCTCCTCTCTCCAGGCTGTGAGACAGGCACCTGGGGGGCCACTGTTATGGGGGTTTGTAGGGTGCATAGATGGTTTCACCAGGACACCTGTGTAAATAAAGGACACATGGGGCAGCACTAAGACAGTGTGGAGGCCTTTGTTGAGACCAGAGAGACCACAGGGGGCATGGACCCTGTGACAGGGATTTTTTAATGAATTTTGATAACCAGAAAGATATTAGTGGATTAAAAAGAGGTTCAGATAAGAGCTACAAGAATGGTCAAAGGGTCATGACTGATTCATAAAGAAGGATATTAGGGGAGTTAATATGTATAATTTAGCAAAGCTGACTAAGTAGCAACAGATACCTGAAGACTTCACAGTGGCACATGTGGGTAAGAGTAATGGAAAATTTAGACTAAATATAGGGGGGATAGTCCCACCAGTGGTGGGCTGTTCTCTGAAGGGAAGTGGAGAAATTTCTGTAACTTCAGAGTTTTGAAACTAGATGAGACAAAGCATTAGAAAATTTACTCTAGGGAGTAATCCTGCATTGGAAGACTGTTGAATTGGATGAATGTATTGGTCTTTTCCTTCTGTAACTTATACATTTAAGTCACAGCATTTTTGTTTTAGAACTTAATTGGCAAGAGGGACCAAAGTCCTCAATTTTATCACCATCATGTGGGTAATCAGATCTCATACTGATTAAAACAGGAGTCAAAAAAATTCCTTACCACCATCACTTACAATACTACACAATTGGCTTGGAGAGTTATGGTGGATTTTCACCTTCCTTTGAAGCATCAGATATGGGTCATTGCCAGAGACAGATTTCTCACGTGGGGCTGAAGGCCTGATGTAGTATAGCTAATCCTATATTCCTTCTAAAGAATGATCCAAACCCTGCTGAAGTCAATGATAGTCTTTCCATTGACTTCAATGGGCTTTTGATCATCTTATAATGAAATAAAACCCAAACCAATGCCCAAGGATCAGGAAAGCCCAAGAAGTTAGATTCCAAATGCCCTTTGTTTACTAAGAGGGGAATTAAAATAGTGAAGAAGTGGGCTGGAGAAATCTTGTAAAGGGAAGTAATAGGTACACTGCATGTTCCCTCTCTCCTGCAGCTCATCCTTGGAAACAATATGTTGGGGATCTGCTAGAAATTTGGAGTGGGGTAGAAGGTGGGGGAGTTGGCAAGATTGCCAAGCAAATATGTGCCCTGATCCCCTAAGGAAGGGAACAAACCCCCTCACCACTTTTATCATGGAATGTAGAAGCTAGTGGCAGCAATAGCATGAAGCAGTGGTGCTTCCATAGGTAGGATGGTTCTGTGTGTCTGGTCAGAGATCTTTGAGGTTAGGTCACGAGTAGCCTATGAATCCCCTCCCAATTTTCCTTCTGCTAGGCCACTATTCCAAATTTAAAAGGAAGGTTGTGCAGGAGATGAGGCAAAAACAAAGAGTTTTTTTCCCTCCTAAATAACTCCCCTTCCACTGTTTTTATGTCAAAAGGGAAGGATCTGGGACAAAGCTGGGAAAACTAATAATGTATGCAACAGACACACATAATTAGTATACAGATCTACATTACTACAATTTTATACAGTATATAATTTTATGCTGTTGGCATTCAAGGCTTGTAAAACCTAGGACTGCTTTAGGCTGCATACAAACAGGAATGTGCTAGAAATGCATATTAAAAAACCCCAATTGTATTTAAAGTGAGGAAAAGAATGATACATTTTGATATTTGATTGTTTGCAGTAGATCATTTATTTTGCTTTCCAATTCAAGGACTGAAAGTACTAACAGCTGGGTGTCAAAAAAGACATGTTCCTGGCTTTTTGCCTCGACAGCTAGTTTAAATTCAACTCTGGCCAGTATTAAGGAATAGAAGTTTAGTGCTTTCAATTCCCTTTCTGAGAGACTATTGTTCCCATCACAGCAAGATCTCACATTTAGCACAGTTGAACAGAGTTATTAGTGTGTTTTCCTTTAAAATTATAGGACTAAATAAGTTTACAGAGAAAAAAAAAACCCTTCTCATTGCAATAGAAGATAATCTTTTCAGACTAGCAATGATTTTCAGTAGGCAGAGTCTTACAGAAAAGTCCCTTAAGCTGACTGTCTAGTTAGTTGAGCACTTTAAAGAAAACTAGTCCCCAGAATGCTGGTTAAGCTAATCCCCAAACCACTGAAAATAAAACATCAAGAATAATGTAATGAACTTGGATAGTGTGTATATGTCCTACTGCCCTCTACTGGATAGAATCAGAACTATTCAACTATGGTCATAGGTCCTATCCTGCTAACAGCTAATGGATATTTTTTCTTTAATTTCAGTGGCATAGGAGCTTGTGCTCACTGAAGAGGATCTGAATTCTGTAAGTGATGCTACCACAAAGCTATCATGTGCATAATGTCATGAAATCCTAGATGTTCAAAGATTTGTTATGATGCAAGCTAAGATGTACAGTTATCCTATATGATAAGTATGATGAATTATTTCAGTAATATTTACTCTTCCCCTTCAAGAGGATTTAGATTTTGGTAGACCTTACATTTACTATTTCTATGCCAAGCTAATTTGCAAACAGCCTGTCCTACAGAACGTGAACATCAGCTAAAATGACCAGTCTGTACCTGTGACAAATGAAAGCAAGTTTTGCTAGGTGCTTGCTCACAGAATCTGAAAAAAATATAATTATTAATTTTTCGACACTCCCGTAAGTAAGCATAATACATACAAACACAAGGTTTCTTCCCCCAAAATGTTTACTATCAAGGTGAAACTTACTACAAAAGATAACATGCTGACCTGAGTGAGTCTATATAGCCAGAATTTTTTTTTACTAAATATGGCATGGAAACAATGACTTCCTTTGAATAGGGTGGTACCTACCACTGAGGACTCCATACTTAAAGATGCTGCATTTGCTGCTTCCAATATTTTTTCCATATCTCATACACATCATCTGTGTAATTTCTCTGTGAATGGTTCAACAGATGCAGTTCTGAATTATTCTGATTTTTCTCCTTTAAATTAGGACTTTAAAGATAGTGTCATTTATGGAAGAATAGAATGCTTGAGCTGGAGATTTTATCAGACATTTTAGTTGTACAATGACTGCTGAAGTTCTACCAGATTATACCCATTGATTTTTGCAGGATAAAATATGTGATGGGTTGGTTGGTTATGAAGATATAATACTAGAGGTGCCACATATGAAGAAGGGTGGTTTTATAAAGAAAGCACACGGTTGGGAGTAAGCAGATATGTGTTTTATTTCCGACTTTGCTGCAGGCATGGGGACTGATCCTGCTCTCACTTAGGGCCTGATCCGAAGCCCACTTGGGAATTGGATCAGGCTGTTACCACTGGTCTTGCACTTCAGCTCTTCTGCTTTCAGCTGTGTTAGAGTATTACAATTTACACGAGCATAAGAGGAGAAAAACCAGGCCATTTATATGTGACCTTGAGCCATTAGTATGTTTTAAGCATAGAAAATGTAGTAGGAGGGAGAAAGAACACACAAGTATTAGAAGTCCAGTCACATAATAATGAGACTTCAGTTGTAATAACACAAGGGAAACAACATTATACACCATTATATTAAAACAGAAGCTCATTTTGGTTCATGGAGAAAATAACTGATACATTAATCTACAGGAGGATGAGTGAAGTGAAGTTTAAATACAGGAACTGACATCCATGAGAGCAGCTCTACTACAGCTCATCACTTTTTCTCATATCATGGGATGGCTCTGGTTCAAAGTAGCATTCTGTAATGTTGGATGGACAAAAATGTCTTGGGGAGAGGATTTCCCCGCTGTCTTGAGCTACAGAGTTTAGCACAAGCAATGAATGTAAAAGTTTGCAATTTGCTGCCAAAGAACCAAATCCTGCAGTGTTCATTACAGCTAAACTAGCAGTATTCTGGCACAGCTTTAAGTCATGTACACCAGACTGACCAATACTTAGGAAGGAGGTTAGGCTGCTCTGTGGTTGGAACTTCTTTAATATAAGATGTGTCTTGGAGCTCATATAAATGAACTCACATCTCCTTCACTGACTTGTGATGGATCCTGATCCTTCTCTTTCCTTTTCAAGAACTGCAGAGAATACTGTTATTTGGTGGGAGCAATTGCATCCACAGAAAGGGAGGGAGAGTTGGTACTGGTGGGGTGGAGAGTGTAAGAATTGAAGGGAATTCTGCTGTTCTACCCACTTACCTTTTTCTGAGGTATGGGGGGTATTTCCCTTCTGGATGGACCACCATCCCTGGCTGACAGCTCCATTTCACAGCTGTAAGCTTGCTCTGGTGTTAATAGTGACAGGGCCTAGCTCTTACTCAGTCTTTCTCTTCCTTCCGCACACACGCAGAGTCTGGAAATCTGCCTTCATGGAAGGTGAAAAGGCTAGGTAGCTAAAAGGCAGTTCCAAGGCGAGGGGCCCTCCTCTGTCAGAACAGGACTTCTGTCTCATGGGTCAATGGGTGCATTAAGATTTGGCAAGCTGAGAGTCCAGTGGGAGTCTTGCCTGCGTAAGAGCAGATTTGGTCCTATAAAAATATTTACTCCATGCATAGCTAGTGGAACTAATTTAGGAGGAAAGAGAAATTAAGTCATTAGGACTGTGTAAATAGTGTGCCAGACATTTTCAACTATTAGCAAATAGCTTAAATCTAGTCATAATATTTGACTTTATTTAATTCTAACCTTTAGGTTTGTAACTTGTTTTTGATGAACCAGCTTTTAAAAAATCTTTCCATAAGCTGTTATTTGGGTTAATATATATACATACTCCCCTTTGTGATTATAATTATTGGAATGCATTCCATCTTCTCATCGCTGCTTAATACAGTTTACAAGATGTTTAAGTAATTATTTACCTTTCAGCTTATTTTCTTCCTGTGTCTCATGATGCTAAATAGCAGCCAAAGTAGAGAATGTGTTGCATTTTATTAAAGCAATAAAAGAAACAAGCTCTGGGACCGGAAAGGTCCCTCTGCTAAGGTACTGACAGGTTTAACAGCAAGGCTAATTTATACAAGACTGGCTATGTTGACCTAATTAATATGATTTACATAGTAGATACAATAAGAGAGAGGCTTTATTTTCACCTTATGAGAGGGTGGCTACATCAAAAGCTGCTGCTGAAAGATGTTAAGATATTATCATTATTCCCTGTGTTTTGTGGACCAAAATGGAAATCTGTGTAAGCAGGGTCTGAATGAATGCTTCTCTGATAGCTAACTGGGAGGTGGAGAGACTTTGGGTGTGTGGATGTAAATATAGTTTACTCCTGCTCTGCTTACATATTCAGCAGATTCAGCCATATCAAAGTGATCAACTTTGGCTGGTGCTGGGTACAAATCACCTTATTACTGAATGCAAGGATAATGAAATATGATTACCAATGTTGTAATTATTGTAGGAATACAGGAAAGCGGGACTGTGCTTAACCTGTTCGAAATGCGGTAGTCACTCTCTTCCTTAAGTCAGGGCCTCAAATGTCAGAGACCTGTGAAAGGAAGAGGGGTAGGGACTGCACACTCTCCCATCCTCTCTCTGCCCACCCCCACCATTCAAAGAACAGAGCTGACCAGTTGTTGTAGGACTGTGCTTCTGCCCTGCTGTCCCAGAGCTGGAAATCACTGAGAGCTGATATCACTTGTGACAAGACTGTGTTTCTGCCCAGAGCTAAAATCATCAAGGGCTTGTCTACACTATGCAGCTTTTAGCGAGTATGAAGGCTCCCTATTGGTATTTTGTCAGCATCTTTGCCAACAAAATACTTCCAGCCCCGCAAGCGGCGTAAACTTTGTCATGTTCACATGGCCATTTGCGTCAGCAAAACATTTGTCTTTCACAGAGGGATAGGAGAGACTTTAAGTACCTGCAAAAGACAAAGTTTTGGCGACAACAGTACCGTGTAGACATACTTTAAGAGACTGACTGGCAGAGGTGACCCTGGGAGCAGCAAGCAAGCAGCCAGTGGTCGCAGTGAGCAGGCGGCTGGCAGGTGGGAACAGCGAGCAAGCAGGCAGCCGGCAGGAGCTCAGGCAGCAGACCGAGTATGGTGGCATTTATCCCCTCCTCCCCCCACAATCATGGCAGGAGGCGAATTCACACACATTTTCCTGTGAACTCTGGGTCTGTGCTGACCAGGCACAACAACTGTGAGTCGGGTATTGTGGGGGGTGGGGGTTGGGGGGACTACAAGAGTGTGTGTGCTGGACTCAAGAACTCGAAGCAAAGGACACTGCCCAGCATACTCTGGGGAGGGTGTCTTGCTCATACTTTTGTGATTAGGAATATCACGTGTGCTGTTTTCTCAGATTAATGCTAGGTTACTTTTATTAAAGAAACTCTTCCTACCTCAGACTCTGTGCTTGTGAGAGGGGAAGAAGTGCTTCTTAGAGATGCCCAGAGGGTAGAGTGAAATTTTAACAGGTTACTGGGTGGGGGCTGAAGCCACTTTTGGTTATATTGTTGAAAAAGAACCCTCTAGATAGTGAACTCAGCTCTTTTCGCTGCGCTCTCCAACTGGCAGAAGGGTTACATCTGTCTCAGGCAGGAGGAGAAAAAACATCTCTGGTGAAACTTTTAGGCAGAGTTTCCTCCTATTTTGAGGCTTCCCAGAAGCGTTTCATATTCTTGGGCTGGAACGCAAGGTGAAAATCCAAAATAACATCAACTTCAAAACAACTAACTGAGGAGCCCAGCAAAGATCCTGTTAGGCTTCTCCAGGTCAGCTGACTTCAGGAGGATGACAAGACCGGGAGTAGATCCGTGGGCCTCCTTCTCCCTCTAAAGATGCTTTGTCCTAGGGAAGGACCACAGAGCTTCCCTCTCCAAGTGACTTGTCATTTGATGATGGTGTGAACGCTTTGAAATGTGTGTCCTGAGAAGTTCTTTATCAGTAATCCTTAACTTGCATTTTAAAATGTCTAGTTTAATTAAAGACTAGATTATACCAGGTCATGGATGAATACCCAAAGGCTGGGCTACAAGGTGTTTTTGTCCCTATCTCCTACCCTTGTGCAGGAGCCTACCACAGTCCCAGGGAAAAGAAGAAGAACTAATCCTAATGGAAGGATACTGCCACTACCTGCTCTCAGCTAATACCCAAATGGTCGGTATAATTTGGGACAGGACTATTCCCCTTGTTCACCCTCTATATCAGGCCCAAAGTTGCCCCCCCATAGGCAAAAGCACATGCTGCCCCTTTCAAAATGTAGCAGAGCTCTATTCTAGTTTATGCTAAATCAGAGTCCCAGGAAGTTCTTCCACATGCCATCAAAATGCAGCTCATATCTTAAAGCACTGAACAAAATGTCTCTTATATTTATATTGCACTTTGGAACACTCTCTGGTTAAGTGCCTTTTTGTTCATACTAAGGGTGTCGGGACCATTCAGCTTCATTTTGTGGATCTCTCATACTAAAAATGCATAAGAAACACCCATAGCCATAAAAAATCTGCTTAACACACACATAAAGTCCCTCCAGCAACATAGTATTACACTGCACGCAAGATTGCAGCTATAACATCCACTCACACAATTTCCATTTAACACACCCTCAACAAAAACCTTCAAACAACCCATTTTAAACTCAAGTGTACATTGTAAAAGGTTGTGGAATGATACAATACTGTGCTATAATATAACGGCTAAGTACCCATTTCTCTTTATCATCAAAAGATACTTCATTTAGAAAGACACTAACATTGTTTAAGTATCAGTAAGTTACCCTTTTTAAAGAACTAAGGCTAAGGCGCCAGCTATGCTCCTAAAACTTACAAGAAATGCGGCAATGCTTATCTAATGAAGGTTTTAACTCAGCCTCACATATGTTCCTCACATCTATTCTGTATCAACATCTATTGAAAGTAAATTAGTACTATAGGAGATGTTTTAGGGGAAACAGAAGGCATAAGTTCATTTCACACCTAAGTATTAATTAATTTGGTCAGGCTTTTCTGGAATAATCAGCACTTGAACAGCTTCATTTGTTTTCGATGAGCCTCTGCAGTCTGTCTGCTTAAAAATTCATGGTGGCCATCAATGCTCCAGCCTGAATAGTAATGATCATAGAGCTGTTGTGCCAGTCTTTCACATTACAGTGCATATACTGCACTCACACTAAAAGAACTAGGTGTGATTCTCCCACTAACACTAGCGCAAATCAGGTGTAATTTTATTGACATCAGTGGAGTTACATTGGAGTGAGAGGGGAATAGGAGCGGGTATCTCGATTTGTTTCACATTGCCATCCATTTATGAAAAAGCCAATATTAATGATGTTGCGAGATAGTAGAATCTCCATAATGACTTATACACTGATGCTTTCATGCCCGAACACAAACAACACACTGTTAAGACATAACTCAGGTTAAACTGATTTTTTGAGAAACATGAAAACTCACTTTGCTAGAAAAATGACATAACAGATTGGCTGAATTTCAAGCATTCTACCTATCAGTCATACAAAACCTCTAACTTCCAGTGCATACCGGCACTGAAGCAATTTGCCATACACTGAATCCATTTTGTTCCATATGGTCCAGTACTGCTTTGCTTTCAATGCCTTAATTTTATCATTTTGGTTGTAATTTGCTGTAACATCGATCTGACTCAAAGCCTGTCACATATGCAAAACAAAAGCCAAGTTAGAAAAAATAGCTTAGCCATTTAAAAATATGATACTTTATTATTATTCATAAGAATAATCACTGACCTTCTGTAAAAAAAAAAGTATGAAAAATGGTAGACATTTAGGCCCCAATGTTGCGAAGGCTTGCATATATATTTAACGTTATGTATGTGAGTAGATTTCGATGGGAATACTCACATGAGTAAGGTTTGGGGATTAAAATGGTCCAGTTAAACAGGACATGAAGAAAAATGGTAATTATCTTAGAAATCATTACCTATGAGGAAAGGCTGAAAGAAATGGGCATGTTTAGTCTAGAGAAGAGAAGACTGAAAAGGGACATAAGACTTCAAAAATGTTTGAAGGGGATGTTTGTAAAAGGAGAGTGATCAATTGTTCTCCCTGTCCCCAAAGGGCAGGACAATAAGTAATAAGGTTAGTTTACAGCAAGGGGGAATTAAGTTATACATTGTTAAGATATTTCTAACAATAATAAATTAAGTACTGGGACAGGTTACCTAAGGAGGTTGTAGAATCCCCATCCTTAGGGATGGTACTTAATCCTGCCTCAGTGCAAGAAGATGGACTAGATGACCTTCTGACATTCCTTCCATTTCCACATTTCTATGTTTTCTATAATTAAAGAAACCTTGCCCATATGTGAGTGGATATGAGAAAGATCAAGGACCTAATTCTGCAAGGTCAGACTCTGATTAAGTCCAGTAGTTGAGAGTGCGCCACAATTCTCAGGTTTGAGCTTTAAATTACACTTGAAACAGAGCATTACAAAGATAAAATGAATTTTAAAAATCAGGTGTAAGAGCTATGGAATTCAAGGAAAATTTATTCTCTAATTCATATCAAGATCTATTTTTCTATAAAATTACATGAAAATTACAATTTACTATGGTTTATTTTTTTTCAATAAAAAAGTGGGAGAAGGAAGAAGAATTTGCTTACATTATATATAATTATATATATATAAAATTTAAACCCATGGAGTTTTTTCCTTCCTCTGTGTGTGTGTGTGTGTGTGTGTATATATACACACACACACACATTTTGCCACAACTAGGGCACCTATCAAAATTATTTTTTTAAAAGTAACTTTTTGATTTTATCACTATGTTTGTTGTATTGAGTTCTATGTAATATATTACACATCACTGCCTTAAGTATATAAAATGTAAAATAATTAATATGAAACACATTGACATTACAATTATATAGTGCTACAAAGCATCAAAGGAAGCTAGTGAAATAAAAATGCTATACACTGAGCAGGGACAGTTCATTAAAATTCTTCTAGATACTAAATGAAAAGAGCCAAGTATACTTCAGCAGTAAGTACAACTTCCCAGATCCTCAAAGGTGTTTAGGTGCGTAACTCCTACTGAAATCAAATTTGGGGCTCTGAGCCATCCTTCTTAAAACCAGAGGGTTCTGATTAAAGTTACTGGACCTATGGCAATTTACATCAGCTGAGGTTCTTCCTCTGATTTCTTCACTCCTTCAGTGAGCCCATCACCTTCGAAGGCAAGCACAGTTCTCAAGTAAGAAAACAGTACTGAACAAAAAGAAGACTCAAAGAAGAATAGAGAAATAATATTCATTTACTTACAGAAATTATAATCATACATCACTCTTGTGTAGCACCTCTCATCCAAAAATCCTGAGAACTTTATGAACATTAATCAACTAATGAAAAGCTCACAGCATCCATGTGTCCCTATTTTACGTCTCTACTAGACACAATAAATTAATTCCCCGATAGATCGATCACTACCCACTTATCTGGCGGGTAGTATAGATTACCCTAAGACATAAAATTACTCATGTTCAGTAAAAGAACAGGAAAAGTACAACCCCCCGCCCCATTGTGACCATCTAGCAGATTCCTTATAAAACTGAAGGGTAGTAAAGATTTATTTAAAAATTGGAGGCCCCCATTTGCCCCTACGTGGGCATAACTCACAAAGGAGTATGAAAATTTAAACCCATGGAGTTTCTTCCTTATTTTTCCATCAGCTGTGGGTGCTCAACTGCCAAGGTAAGTGAGGCTATCAGGGGAGCTATTGGAGGCAATGAGCATCCATACAGAAACCCTCAGCTTTTGTACTGCAACCAAACCACCCTTAGCAGTATGGCCCCTTCCCTTCTGCAGAGCTGGAACTCCATAAAGCACCACAGAAGTGGCTTCTAAGGAGTGGCAAACAGGAAGAGTATCGTTTCTCTATTCCATGATGACTCTCCCACCATACTGCAGCTGGGATCTGCAGGTCCCAATCCACTCTGCTTGGAGAAGGGCACCGAAGTCTCCAAATGGGGATATGATTTATCAGATGACTGTAGAACGGATGAAACCAACAATAACTGCTTAGCCCCAGCCTGTAATCAAAATGCTTGAAAACAATGAGAAGTATATTGTGTTCAAGACAAATGTGATGTGAAGAAGTAGGTCAAAAGGATGTGGTTTGTATTAAAATACTATGGTGTCTGGTGTGGAGATAAAATTGGCTGACTGACTAGAAACAGAGTGATTATAAATGGTGCAAAATCAAACTGCGAAGAGGGACTGAGTGGGATTCCATAGCACCATTTATATTCTCCACTTGATGTCCATAGATAACTTTTGTAGTGTTAATGGGAGTGATGCCCAAACATCAGTTAGGCAACTCACCCCACAATGTTCAGTAATCCAAAGCACACTGAAGTCAATGGAATGAATAATTTTAACTGCATGTGAAAGCAGAGTGTATTATTAACACACAAAAAATTGTACTTTAGGAAATGTCTTCAGAAATCAATCCCCTTAGTCTGGGAACTTGTATCAGAGATTTTCTAAAAGCAAGCAAACAATAATAATCTGTGCTTTATTCTTTACTTTGTATTTATTCCAGGCTTGTACATTGTGCTCACTTTGGTATCTGAGATATCAAGCTGTGGTTTTAATATCTCACATTCAAGTGGCATGACAGTTGGTAAACTCTGTTTTATTTATAATTTACTGCTTTACCTTGCATACATTAACTAAAAAGAATTAATATGAATCACACCTTTTAGTAATTCCACCAAAAAAATAAAAATCACAATGGGAACTATTTCTGTGTAGTAATTACAACAACAACAACAAAAACAAAACACAGTCACATTCTTTTCCTTAATAAACTAATGCTTAAACAAATGTCATATTCCAGGTCAATAGCTTCAGAAGTCAGAGAGCTGTGCAGGGCAGCCGTTAAATATTGCTGCCACCTTCAGGTTACAGATGATATAAATCACAACAACTAATTAGAAGAGAAATTATTGTTAGATTATATTGGAGAATTATGGTAAAACCACCAATTAACACTATCATGCTTTACAGATTATATTGGAGAATTATAGTAAAACCACCAGTTAGCACTTATATCATGCTTTACATGTTCATAGTACTTTTCCCATTAGCAGTGTGCAGTAGATTTTATTATCCCCACTTTACCAATGAGAAAACTAAGAAACCAATATTAAGTGATTTGCCTAAAACCATACAGAAACAGTGATGTACTCAGGCTTAAGTTCTTGCCTCCATTGAAGTTATGCAAAAGAAGAATTTGGCCCATTAAATTCTTGCCTTGGCCATCCAGACATGTACTACTGTCACTGAGACTTGTTTTGCTGTTGAATCATTGAGATTGTTATTCATGATTTAAGTGCAGACTGCATTCTCTGTACTGTACTGTACAGGGTGAAAGACTTGATGTGCGGTGTTATTAAGGGCTAAGCCCCAAAGTTCCAATGGGAGCTAGAAAGTTCTGTGTTTTAATCTTGGCTCTGCCTCTTAATCACTATAATAGTGATAAAGAACAATTTTTAGAGTGCTGATTGAATTTGTGAAAGCACTAGAAGTACAATAGAGAAGATGGAATGTTTGCTGATTGGATTGATGACCTCCATGAAAAGAAATACCTGTGAATTTAAGCTTGATTCAGGAGAAGGCCAAAAGCCTGTATAATGATTTAAAGGAAAGAGAGGAAGAAAGCTCAACAGCTGAAAACGAGGCTTTCAATGCTAGTCATGGATGGTTCCACAGATTTCAGAAGCGTGCCAATCTACATACTTTAAAAGTCACAGAAGCAGCAGCTGGTGCAGATGAAGAAGCAGCTGAAATGTTTCCTAAGCAACTATACACAATTGTTTCAGAAGGTGGCTACTCTCCAAAACAAGTTTTTAACATTGACGAGATGGATCTTTACTGGAAGAAGATACCAATGAGGACTTATATTTCTCATGGATTCAAAGCCTCAAAAGACTGCTTAACCTTTCTGCTTAGGGGAAATGCAGAAGGTGATCACAAGTTGAAGCCCTTGCTTGTCTACCACAGTGAAAACCCAAGAGTAATGAGAGGCTACATCAAGTCTCATCTCCCTGTAATTTGGAAGTCATATAGAAAGGCCTGGATGACACACAATATTTTCCATGAGTGGTGTGTAGACAACGTTGTCCCTGAATTTAAGGCTTATGGTCAGAAGGAAAATTTGGTCTTTAAGATTCTCTTTCTGCTGGATAATGCAAGTGCCCATAAATTGGGTTCTACATTATTTTATTCAATGTTTTATGTGTAAAATGTGTACTGTATAACCTGTCATTGCCAAAAGGTACACTGTTTAGGCAAAAAGAACATTGTCATAGGAGAGTGTGGTGAAGTTGTGAACACTCCCCCGCAATTCCATTATTTCTTATGGGGAACAATTTCCCGGTATATGTTGTTTTGGTATCCTTTGCCCTTTTCAAGAATGCAACCCCAATATATACAGGCGATCCCCCATACCTCAGCAGTAGCCAGACGGATTTCTGTATGTGCTCCTTAAGGAGAAACTTTACTGCTGTGGAAGCAGGCAGCCGCTTGAACAACAGCACAGATTGCTATCAATGCTCCCTAAATATCGCTCCCAAAGCATAGACAGAGCAGAAGGACCTCTAACATGATACAGAGAGATTATTAAGAAAGCCCTTATAAGTCCAATCTTTCTTTTATTTTACCATTCTATAATGTATGGGCCTCAAGTGTAAATAAAGCTGAATGTTTGTGGTCCTACCACCCATTTAGTAACTGTGAGGCCAGTGCTTACTAGATGCTTAGTTTAAGAATTTAATATTGAATGTTTAATTAATTTATTGTTACATGCTTGACTGTTATATTCTTTTAAGGTATAGAGTAGTAAGCAAATGATTCTATTGTTATACTGTTATATGCCATAAAGTTAATTGAAATTGTTATTATAGTGTTGCATTTTTTATTTGCCATGAGACTTCATTCCCTTTTTAACTGTAACCCTATTATATCTCCACTCTTTCATTGTAACCATTCACTTCTAGATAAATATTACCTTTTTTTTTTTTTTTTTGAAGATTTACTGCTTAACTGTCTATTCTTGATCAGAGGGCTGTATCTGTCTCGTTTCAAGGGAAGTTACCTACCCATGGCTTTTTCCTTTAGGGCAGACAACAACCTTAATTACCGGAATAGATAAATTGAGAATAAATTCAAAGTAGTGTTTTTAGGCAAACTCATTGGTTCAATATAATTGGTCTCAAATCTTCCAGTAACACTTTGATAGGAACATTTCAAGGAAAATCTTGAATGTGTAGCTTGTGAAGTTTACTCACCGAGAGATTTTTAAAGAAGGGGGGGTACAATATAGTCCTATATTATTATTATCAAGGTTTAAAAAGTCTATCAGAAACTAGTAGGCAGGGACAGTATGGAAAATATAGAGAAAGCTGGAAAGGTCCAGGGGCAGTGAGCAAGTAAGAAGCCCAGGATCCTTCTCCAGCTCCTAAGAAAGGTGAATGGATGAGTTAGGATCCTGTACCTTCCCTATTAAGCTGACTGGTAGTTGTCACACCTTTGAAACTATATTCCCTTTACCTTCATTTTTGGGATCTTCCTTCTAGTCTCTTCCTCTCCCTCCTGCCCAGTTTGTTTCATCCTCCTACCTTCTGCTAGAGCTCATCTAGCTTATTAAATTACTTCAGATTGAAAGCCAGAAACTGACAAGACTTCAAGTAGTTTTACTGCTTTTCCCAAGCCTGCTAGGAACAGGCAGTGTGAATGACCAAAATATTGTAAATTTCCTTTCACCGCTGACAGTTGTCATCCATGCACCTGAGGAAGTTTCTTATACTATGCTTTATTTAATAGGACAAGTGGATTTTTCATTATTTTTTATCACCTCACAACAGATAGTTAGTAAGTATGTATTGCTCACTTGGACCCCAACCTGAAAATGAGTCCATGCTGGTGAATCCCTGCTTATGTGCAGAGCTCTGTTGATTCAAAGCTTGCTCAGTCATTTGCAGGATCAGGATCATAAAAGGAATACCAGTAACACTGATAATTCGATAACCAATAAAATGACTATAAAAGTTTTAAAATGGCATTATATTTATGTAGCATGAAATTTAATAAATAATTATCAACTTTATCTCTTTCTCCATAATGTACATGTATTGTACCATATCCCTGTATTGTTTATTGCAACCGTCTGCTGAAAAATGATATGGAAATTAAAATGTATGGTGCAATCCTGCTTTCACTCTTGCTTGGTGCTCACTTATTTGAAGGAAGGAAAAAATCAGAAGGTATCAATTTTAATGCACTTTTTATAGTATGTCCCTTTTCTCACGAGAGTTCTGTTGTCCTATGATGCTACAAAACAGGGGTTCTCAAACTGGGAGACAGGACCCCTCAGAGGGTTGTGAGGTTATTCGGGGTGGGAGGGAGAGTGTCATGAGCTGTGAGCCTCTATTCTGAGTTCCACTTTGCCTCCAGCTTTTATAATGGTGTTAAATATGTAAAAAGTGTGTTTAGTTTATAAGTCGGTCGCACTCAGAGGCTCGCTATGTGAAAGGGGACATCAGTACAAAAGTTTGAGAAACACTGCAAATCCTTGCATGTGCAGGTAGCCCCACTGTACCTGAATCTGCTCTCTTACTGGTGTAAATTTGTACTAATAGCACTAAAATCAAACGAATCACACCAACGTAAAAGCAAAGCAAGAGACAGGATAAGCAGGTCCACTAGCTTCTCATGTGAGTGAAGGTGGGCAGGCCTGGGTCTTTACTCTTTAATTTTGGAAATACAGAGAGCAGATTTTTCTGAAATTTGTTTTAGGTAGTGTCCGGTTGCTCTTCCATAAACTCTGGCCTTCCCTGGAAAGTTCTCCAAATTACAGAGTCCTGGGCAAAAGTAACCCATGACTTCTGCTCTCGTCATTACTTTATGATAACCGGCAGGTGTAGGGGGCAGAGAAATTCCCCAAGTGTTTACAGGGCAGACAAGCAAGAAAGCAGATTGTCTCTGTATAGTCTCGGACTTCCTCTGCTTTGCACAAGGCTCTAGAACAAATATCAGGAGATTCCCTGAGAAAGCTGACAGCCTGAGCGAGTGTGGCGGAAAGCAGATGTGTGCATTTTGTAGCGCTAGTGGTCTCAAGATATAGGGTGATCAGATGTCCTGATTTTATAGGGACAGTCCCAATTTTTCCATAGGCTCCTATTACCTCCCACCCCGTCCTGATTTTTTTCACACTTGCTGACTAGTCACCCAGTGAAAGAGACAAAGCAGGAGAGAGATGAGATGATATGGTGCATTGCTTGGCACCAGCTTCTGCGGGAAGGGTGGGGGGGACAAGCTTTCCCGCTGCACAGAGCTCTTCCTCGAGTTTGGAGAAGGGAACCAGGAGATGTGACAGTGGGGACAGGGAGAGGGAGGTGGGTGTGTGTCACTCCGCAGCGACTTCCCCTCAACCACAATGATCCCACCAAGCCCTGAGCCTTTTCAGAGAGCTCGAGAAAAGTAGCAGCTGCCCAAATGCAGCACGCGGGCCAACCCTCCCCGCCCCACATTGCCCCTGCTCTTCCCGGTCACCCCTCCCCCCACAACCACCGCGAGGCCCCGCAGCCACCCCGCCCTTCCCGCCAAGCCTCTCGCGAGGTTGCTACGGGGGCGCGAGACGGTGCGGCGGGCGCTCGGCCAGTTGCTAAGGGCCGGAGCTTTGCGCGCGGGGCCGCGGGGAAGCGACGCTGGAGTGTCCCCGCCGTTGCTCCCAAGGTGACCCCCGCCCCCCGGGAGCGCGGTGCTGCGGGGGAACCACCGGCCCCATGTCCGCTCCTCTGCCCTGGAGGGCTCCCGGGCTGGCACCTGCCCCTTTACGGGGCCTGGCTCAGTGACCCCCGCCCGGGCTGGGATGCTGACGGGGAAAGGGGGTGTCTGTGAGCGGAGACCGGCAGCGCCCGGCCCGGCCCGCTCCTGTGCGAACCAGGCGGGCGATCCTGTTCGGGGCGGGGCGAGCGGGGTCAGCCTGGATCCGGGGGCAGAGGGACCCGGGCCCCGCCCCGCGGGCTGTACAAGCGTCACGCTGAAACAAACACGCTGAGTTAAGGCCCCAGCCGCCCCCTGGCACCCCGTGGAAGCGGCTCCGGGACGCTGCGGGGCCTTAGTGTGGCGGCGGCGGCGGGGGGGCGTTTTCCTTCCCAGGCCCCGTGACTCAAAGGTATTTCCTCCGCCCTTGGCAGCGGGGAGGCGGCCGCGGGCCGGCGGCAGGGTTAACTCGCCGGCTCCCTAGCGGGTTTCCAGGCGCCTTGAGCACTTCGCATTAAGGGGGTAACGCGCCCGCGGCAGCCCGCAGTTCAGTTGCGGTGGTGGGTTTGTTTTGTTTTGAATTTTTGAAGAGGCTGAGTCACCTTCTTTAGGCGGGGGTGGAGTGGGATGGGTGGGTGTGACATGGGCCCATATTTCAGCCCTTGATGTGGATGAAGGTAATTGACATCATTTATGCTGTCAAGTGCACAGAGTACTGTTGTTTGTAACCAGTGTAAATTAAAAATCAGGCTGTTCTTTCAACATTTTCAAAGGTACCTTGCCAAAATGAATAATAGGCATATGCCAATGTATGCTGCTTAATAATCTATAAGAAAGACCTGAAAAGCTGCCCCACACCTCAAAAAAACTCCCTCCCATGCATTACCTCAACTTGTTTCCATTAGAAAGTCAGGTCCTTTCTAGTCTGAAGTCCTAGCAGAATGATTATATCATAAGAGTTAAGAGTAAATGTTGAGCAATTGAATGGAGTAGGAATTTTTAGTTAGACTGTTTTAAAATGCTGTTAATTTATTACTGAAGCTAAATTCATTTTAACATTTTGGACTAAGGTGGGCTTTGGTAAAATTCATTACCCCTGCTCCTTCATTTAGAATGTTAAATTTTAATCCTATGAGCTTTTTCTCATGGATGGACCCTTGTTTTTGTGGAACTGTGAATAGAGATCTGACTACATGGATCATTTTATAGGATAGGTCATAGACATCACATCACCAGTGAGGGGTCCTGTGTTAACACCAGAGGAAACTAGACTTGATATTTCAGATGTGTCTTCAGTTAAAAGGTAGTGCTAAATCTTTCAGGGAATCAAAAACCAACAAAATGTCAATTTTTTTAAAAAAACTTTGTTATCCCTTTCAGCTGATGGTGTTTTAAACCAAAAAACCTTATTCAGAGCCAAGTAGAGACGGTATTCATGATGTCATTATAGACATGTTGCAATGGTCTCTCCCTTCCTTTATTTAATTTTTAGATGTGACTGTTAACCAATATTCTAGATTTTTACACAATTTAAAAACATCAAGTTGTGTGTGTGTGTGTGTATATATATATATATGTGTGTGTGTGTGTGCAATATAACAGGGAATACAGCCTGTCTATTTTAAAGCTATTTCTGACATCCTTTTTTTGGTGGCAGGAAACCTGAGCTAATTTTGAATTGTGTTTGATCAAAATGAAATGTTGCTGTACAAGTTTACTCTTTTGGCAAAGAAAAATGTTACACTGATTAAAATAATGCCTCAAAATAGTATTTTTGTAGAGTTGCAAGCCCTGAATTGTATTAAATATGACTCTAATCAATGATGTTTTGCCCCAATTTGATTTCACTTTTGAATATAAAAGTCTCCGCTATCGTTAGATAAATGCCTCACATTGTGAATGTTATTGACTGTTGAAATATTGTTCAGGTTTTAAATATTAGAAATCTTTTGTGGAAAGTGGGTACTTAAATTGTTCTGGGTAGGTTTTTTTGGATTTGTTAATAGTGGTTGTTAGTGGCAGTTATTCATTGTACAGATATTAACTTTGCATACCTAATTTAAATACAGGTGTTTACAGGTTTTTAGATTGTTGTTTGTTTTTGTTTTTTTAAAAAGTAATAGTCTCAAAATCATCCTTCCTTAATACAGATTATGAAAAATCCTGTCACCACAGGGGAGTAGGAAACTTTTTCCTTGGAAGATGAGACTCTTAAGCCACTACAACTTCTTTCCTTCCGTTCGTCCATCCCAGTAAACCCTCACACATGAGCTTATGCAAGGATGGCTTGCTGATGTGGCATACAGACAGCTGTAATGCCTTACTTTTCCTGCTCATAGTTTTCTTAGGCTTCTGTAGAGTGAAATTGATAAGTCTCTGGTCAGGCCACTGTGATATTGACAGCCACATGGACAGTGGAAAAAATGATGTCAATTTCACTTTGCTCTTGATATTGGGAAAACTATGAGCACTAGCTAAGTCAGGCCCTGGAGCTATTCTTGGGGAGGAGAATCCAAAAATCAGAGGTTGTAGGAGGATGTTGAATAGGAAAGACCCTTTGGACTATAGAAAGCTCTGTGGTGGACTGAGAAAAGAGAGTTATTTTTTCCCTTTTAACATGCAAACTGCTCCTTGCTGTAAATTTATTAAGCACCTATTAGTCAGAGGCTGTTATGAAAAAAGGTGCTTTTAGAGAGGTTCCAGACCCAGGGCATCTTTCTAATAAGACTCCCAACACTTTTTCATTTTTCAACTGTATTTATGTATATGAGGGGTTGGGAGATGGCTTTTGGGTTTCTCATCAAGATATTCTCTCTAGATTTTATTGGTGAGGAGGTCCCCATATTTTTATATCTGCTGCTATCTAACTAACTGAGTAGTAAGTGTTCAAGGGCTAGTCTGCATACAAACTGGAGACAAAATAAATCAGTTGTAGTTCTCTTAAACCTTTAGTTATTTTAGTGTAAGGCTGTGTGTGAGCATCTTTATTTCAGATTAAGAGTGTCTTATTTCAATTTAAATTAAGTAGATAAGAAATTGATTTGCCATTTTGAAGTAGGGCACTCATAAATGGAAATAAGATTTAATAAGTTTTTCTGTGTGCGAATGCAGTTGTGTGTAACAGTTTTTGGCAAAGTGAAGGTATAAGTTCATATTGGTGACTGGAGGAAAAAAATCATTTGAGAGATTTGTACTTTTAGGATATTGAAAAAACAGACATGGGAAATGTACAGTTACAGTACTTTCATATGTTTCACACAGATGTCTCATTTCTCTTGTGAAGATGAAGCTCTGTTACAGTCTATGCTCAGACAATTACTGCAGAGTGTGAAGGAAAAAATCATAGGAGCACCATCAGTGGAATGTGCCGAAGAGATTCTTTTACATTTGGAAGAAACAGATGAAAATTTTCACAAGTAAAAATATTTTTATTTTCATTTTATGGAATTATCAGGTGCTGTCATGGTTCTATGAAGGGAAAATGTTTATTACCAATATTGACATATATTAGGAAAATACTTTTAACTTCCCTATTACTGATGAGCTCTGGAATAATATTACTTCAGAGATTTAATAAACTATATTTTACTAGTTCTTATTTTTTTCTTCTCTTGGTATTTTCTTTTTTCTTTGGCTGAAACGTTGTCAATAGAGTAAATGATTCTTCAGGGAAAATCTATTGTCTTCAAATTTATTTAATTTACTCTGATAAATGTGCTACATTCAGAGACAAACAAGCTAGGAAAAAAATCCTAATTGAAGGATGCCAGACAATGTTTGTAATTGCTGTTAAGGTCCTTATTATTGTTCCTCATGTAGGTGAAATACAAGCAAGATGGCTAAAATATGATTTTTTACAGACACCTTTCACAGTTAGTCCTTAGCCCACTCTCTTTTTATATATTTGATGAGATAAATTCTAGTTTCTAACAGAAATCCTATTACATTTTGAATAAAACTGAAAATCTCTATTACCTGTAATGACTTTTGGATGTCCAACTTTTGCTAATGCACACTCATATTTACATATGTACTGTGCTCAGATTCTCCTGAGGCCACTTCACACTTCATCTCCATTACATAAACACAATATTGTAATGGCTTTGTGCTCAGGCTTCTAGCCAATAGAATGTATTTTGCTACATGGCAGATTTTAGGACACAGTTGTGAGGTCTGAGAAAAGCCATCTAACTTAAATGAACTGAAAGATGTTTAATTGTTAAAATCTGTGTTCTGTGACCTTCATTTCTTCTGCAAAAGCTGGTGACCATAAACAAATCTTTAAATAATGCACGGCAGTGCATTATCTGTGCTCCTAATACTTTAACTAGGTGTCAGTGATGTGTTGTCAGTAGTAGTAGCAAGCTACCCGACATCTCTGAACTTGGATGATAGCATGTAAGTAAAGTAAAAAACAGAAATGACTTTAATATACTTCTAAAAATAGCTTAGAATTTTGATTCCTTCACATATTTTCTGTTAATGATTTTAGATTTAGAGTTGTGCATTTGAGAAGTCCAAAAATAAATGGTAAGTGGACCAGTCAAATGTTTGTCAAAAATATTTTAAAGAACCAATTATTTTTTACTGTTCTAATTAAACAAAACATAAGACTTTATGGCCTCCAACAGACTTAGTCTTAGATGCTTATGCCTAATTACAAAAAACAAATTACTTAACTGAGTTATTTTAACTCAGAAAAATGTGAAAAACAATGAAATGAAGTTCTGAAAAATGAAAGAAGGGCACCAGGATGCAATCCAAAAAGGTAGGCCATGGCTAGCTGGAATATTTGTCCATTATCAAATAATAGGCAGTTATTTGACATTATTTAACTGGTCAATGGACTAGCTTTCCAGGCCTATTTGTGTCTTAAATGGTTTTATTTTTAAAATTTATTTTTTTACACCTGTAACTTGTATTGTGCCATTGTTAATGCCATTTTAATGGTAATATCACTGCAGCCTCTCAAAATTTGAGCTGTAGATCAGGGGTTCTCAACTTTTTTCTTTGAGTCCCCTCCCTCCCAACATGCTATAAAAATTCCACTGCCTATCTCTGCCAAAATTGTTGTTCTGTATATAAAATCCAGGACCAGCATTAGGGGGAATCAGGTATGGAATTGTCACGGCCATGGGCTGCAGGAGGCCCCGTGAAGCTATGTTGGTTGCACTTGGGGTTGGGCTTCAGCGTTGCTACAGCAGGGCTCTGGCTTCAGCTTTCTGCCCGGGGTCCCACTGAGTCTAATGCTGTCCCAGGTTGATGGGCTCCCTGAAACGTGTTTGCAGCCCCTAAGGGGGCCCCAAAGCCCCAGTTAAGAGCTGCTGCTCTAGATCAGTGGATACTGAACACAAGAAGAAAAGTGTTTGCACAGATATCAGTATTAAAATTACATTTTAATTTCTGGACCAGAGATTGGCAACCTTGGCACGCGGCATCCCAGGGTAAGCACCCTTGGAGGGCCTGGCCGGTTTGTTTACCTGCCACATCCGCAGGTTTGGCTGATCGCAGCTCCCACTGGCCGTGGTTTGCCGCTCCGGTCCCATGGGGGCTGCGGGAAGGGTGGCCTGCACCGCGCCGCAGTCCCCATTGGAGCGGAGCAGTGAACTGTGGCAAATGGGAGCGATGATCGGCTGAACCTGCTGACTTGGCAGATAAACAAAGCGGCCGAGCCCGCCAAGGGTGCTTACCCTGGGGGGCTGTGTGCCAAGGTTGCTGATCCCACTTCTGGACAATAACACATTTTCATTAGAATAAGGTGACTTTCACATTATAAAATGTGAAATTTAAGTTTTCTTATGTTTCAGAAGAAACATTTGTAGTTTCTGGCACTGTACTCCCCCTCCACAGATGGTGCAAAAGTACACAGAAAATTCTACAAGGTTCATCTTCTGGAGCTCATCGTGCTTGAGGGATTAGAAGGGAGGAAAGGAGATGATCCTAGAAATGCTATGGGGAAAGCCATCTCAATCTGGAGCAGTCAAAGATGAGGGTTAGCTGCTTGGGGGTCCTCAGCTTTTCCCTCTTCTAAACAAGTTTCTGTGTGAGCTGTGCTGCTTTTGATTGTCCCCCCACCTCTTGTGCCTGTGCTGTAACACAGTTAGGAGTCAAAGATATTTAATTCTAATCTGACCAGAATTAACTATTGCAATGAATTTCAGTAAGAAAACTAGTAATGCTTGATGGAGCATGCCTCAGTCACTGCACTGGAGCTGTGCCCCATGACATTCCTCTTTCAACTGAACCATAGATCCCTGGTAGTGTAGATGGGCTTTCATTGATTCACAAAGGGGTGGCAATGTGCTATGAATACTCTGCTCCCCGAGTTCCTTTAAGTTTTGAGATGTTCCTTTACCCTTGTCGTCGTCTTTGATGTTGAACATCAGGAAAGATGGAGCCCTTAATTTGAGTCTGCTGCAGAAGGACAGAATGGATGACATTTATCTTTCCACAGTTCAGTCAAAGCTGATTCACATCAATAATCTAAGAGCTTAGAATTTTTTTAAAATAATCAGATTTGCCTTATTTTCTTCAGACTTGGAACACCAACAATATAGCTTGATTGCCACTTTCAGGCCTGTGTAGAAATGTGACTTCTCCATTATTTTGTTATGAACAAGATGAAAGAATGCTGCAAGGAGCAACACTGTAGTGTCAATTATACAATAAATTTAGTCTCTTTAGGTATACCGTCTTTCTCTGCAACAAATACACTGTGCTGTGATCTCTAAATTATTATTATTTATTATTTGTGAGAATGAAGCAGTTACTGCAAAAATACATTTTCTGCAAACACCCCAACCATAAGAAAAAAAATGAGAAAAAAGACTTACAAAAGCTTTCATTTGGCAGACTGCCACAGTGCTATTTTTTATAGTAATAGTAATGGCTGAACTAACCTTATAAACAAGTGAAAGGGGAAAGAGACAGAAAATGAACAGAGAAGCTAAAGAGTTACATTTTTCCTTGAGATGCATTTGTGTTACCTCTGTTAGCAGTGACAAAATATAAAGGGAATAAATGAAAGAGGAAATAATTTAGAGCCATTACACTTAGTGATTTAAGGTAGTCAAGAGTTTAATCTGATGAAAAGACATTATATGAAATAGTTGATAACAAAAATGACTTGACTCTGTTTACTTGTTTTTAAAATGTTCAAGAAAAAAGAAACTAAGCCTGCCACTGCAACAGCTGCTTTTGTTTTCATGTGCACTTTCTGGGACTGGACAGTTCATGTAATAAAGGCAGTTCACCATATATAAGCATGTCCACTCCATATATTGACTCTTCTCAATTCACACAAAGTACCTGCTCGCGTACTCTCACCTTGAGTCCACATTTGATACAATGAAAATGGAGTGTAATCTCATAAACAACTTTTGTGCAGTCACTGTTGTGGTAACTTGTATGTCTTGCCCCTAATGCAAAATAAACAGATTACATTGCTGATGTAGTCTGGACTTTTTGTTAAAAAAATAGTTACTTCAAATAAGCCTGAAGCTACAGACTAGTCCTCAGTGTGGACTGTTGCCTTTTGTTTGTGTGAAAAGCCAGTGATTCTAATTTAACAAAGTTATGACTATTTGAAAATTGCTTAATGAAACAACACAGAAAATTTCCTTAAGGTTCCAGATACACATGTAAATATAGATTTGCTGCTTATAGCTCTGATTCAGTAAAGCACTTAAGCGCATGCTTATGTCCCATTTGCTTTAATGATGTAAACAATTTTTGTCTGGAATCAGGATGTTTTCTTGTATGGAGGGGCGTGATCATGCAACTAGTGAATTGTGCGCTGGTTGGTTCAAGAACTCCCTAGTTCTGCTGGAAGAGCTTTTAAACTGAGTTCAGATTTTTTCCTTGACTAACTCCAGTAATTTAAATGTGAGAGACTGCATGAATGTGATATGAAGATTGCAAAACTTAAATAAAAAAGATGGGAAACTCAAAAGTTAAGCTTTCAACAAGTTTTAACTCAGCTGTATAGCCTATATGTGCTGTTGTTTAGCTATACTGGAAGAAGCACAAGAGACATTTGATATGGGTTTAATTAGGCTGCAACTTTATTATTAGATGTCTGGGACTACCCGGCAGATAAAACTGTATAGTGCAGGTAACCCCATGTTCATTCCATAATTACCTGAGGGGCTTCTGCCAGCTCCCCCCTTTTTTCCATCCAGATCCATCCAGCCAAGCAATTGCTGGGATTTTACCATCCACTCCCTCTTGTAGGAGGCTTAAGGTGGGCTACAAGAAAAGGGGGTTGGCTTTCTGCCATACCAGTCATTAGAGTGTCCCACCTTTCTTTAAGTCCTTTTCCAAGGCATTTATCTGGTCACTGTATACCTTCCCTGTGGAGTACCTGCACTGGACATCAGCCTCACACTTAAATAATGAGTTGTGACATTACAGCCTACCGCCCTTCGTGCCATGCATGAAAAAAGCACTTCCGGAACCCGCTGTGGGGAAGGTTGAAAAACCCCAAATCCACCTACGGAAATCTGATGGTAAGGGAAAAATTTCTTCCCAGACCCCCTAAAAAAGGGGTGGCTAGCACACTGCCCACAGCAGGGCTTGACCATCCTGGTATTTTAACACCTAAAGTGGTAGGACAGGGAGGTTGAGTGCTTCCTTCGCCTGTTCCGAGTAAAAGGGGGCTTCACGTACAGGGATGCATCTTTTAAAGCCTTCTGCCCATCCAGTTCCCAGGGGATGATTCAGTGTCGTCATGCTGATCCCTTGTTCCCTTTTGCATCAGTTTTCCTTTCTCTCTCCTCCCAGCCGTAAAACACTATTACCTTCATTAGGTCATTTTCTGTGCCAGTTTTCCTAGTTACATGTATAGCTTGGATCAATTATTACTAATTGTCATCAACATGTATGCGTAAGGGTACTTTTTTTTATCAGTGCATTGACGTTAATGTTCTTGTTTTTAGCCTTAACTTCTAACACTTTATGATTTTCAACTTAATGTGGCATCAGTACAAAGCTTTGCATTTAGGGGAAGATTTTCATAGGCACAAAAGGGAATTATGACTTATTGAGCTATTCCTTTCATATGATATACTGAGGACATTCATGAAAAGCAATATTGTTTGGTGCATAGATTCTAGAATTAGGGATACTGCGGGTGGGCAGAACACCCTGATTTGAAGTGGGTTGCATCATATACAAAGTTTACAGTTTGGTTCAATGACTCTTAGCACCCCACCTATACAAATTGTTCCAGCACCTCTGCTTTGGTGTCTAAACTTTTCACTCAGCTGAAAAACTCCTCTTTGATTCTTAAAAGTGCCGATTCTTTAAGAGATGTATCTGCTGGAAAAATGTTGCGTATATAATGTTGAAAATGTTTGGAAGATGAATATCATTAAATACACTGCATTTTAATTTTTGGATATTTGTTGCAGCTATGAGTTTGTGAAATACCTTAGACAATACATACGTAGCACTCTGGGCTCTGTGATTGAAGAAGAAACAGAAAAATGTACCTCTGCTCAAAATCAGGGTGAAGGATCTGGTTATGACACTCTTGTTCAACATGTTACTAAGAAGACTCGTGAATCAAAAGAGTGAGTATGTGCACATGATACGTATAAATTCCATTTTTAAAAATAGGCAGTTGGCAGGATTGTCTTGCCCAACTTATTCTTTTTTCCTTTCAAATTTTTTTTCATTCAGTAATTCTTAATTGTAATATTTATGGATGAAGGTATTTAGATTTTAGAGCCAAATTTTTTGTCGTTACAGCTTTCTTAAGAGATTGCCTTTTGGGTTGAAATTCCTCATGATTGTCTTATGTTGGAAATGAAAGTACATTGCAGTCTAGGAAAGTCTGAAGACAATCCATTGAATTATTTAAGATTTCTGATTGTGTAGGATGAGGGGATTATTTAGGATTTTGGTGGCACTTAAACTCAAATAGCTGTATTTTAAATATCACATTTGATTTACAAATAGTCCTATATGAGAAATGAGATCTTTGTCAAATATAAATGTGTGTATCTGAGAAATAATTGTTCATGCACAATTTTTTAATTTCCTTAGAGATTTACGTGGGCACTGAACATGATTATCTAGATATACATACGTTGAAATCTGTAATTCAACTAAAGTGGGTTACATCCTATTTGCATACAAATTTTCTGGTTTACGATACACATCAGAACCATATCTATAATCATGTTAAGTTACATGTGAGTTGTAGCCAGATTTCCTCAGATAGTGGTTTATTTAGTGAAGGCATGACCTTAAACGGAAAGCCCATGTATATACCAGATAATTCTTATAACCTGGTTAGCCATCCCTTCTTTGCAGGTTCTCTTGATTTCCCTCTCTCTCCGAAGACTTTAAAATGACATTGGAAGGAACTTTTTAGGACTGGAGGCCTTTCTCGTGAGCCTTTGTATTGCAAATTTCAAATTTGTGTGAGATATAGTTGTTTTGATTCATTAGAGAAGAGGTTCTCAAACTGTGGTCCACGAGCTCCATTCAGGTGGTCTGTGGATATTTCCTTCTAAGGTGTGCACCTGGGTGGCCGCACACTAGAGAATGAAGGGCCACCCACCTAATTAGTGGAGCCACTCCCAAGCTCTAGCTCAGGGGCTGCCAATATGGGGGAGACCCCCTCCTTCCCCACCCCAACTCAGGGGTTGTCACAATTGGGGGGAAAGGGCAAATCCATCGTATTAGAAAGTTAAGACTACTTATATGAGTTGTGTGCTTTTATTGTAGAACAAAAAAAGTTAAGAAGGTGTTTTAATATAGCACTTTTATCTAAAGCACTTTACAATAGTTAGCTAATGGTACAAACAACATTTGGAAAGATCATTAAGTGGTCAGCTGTCACCCTCAGCAATTTTCAAGTGGCCCGCAAAAAAAAAGTTTGAGAACCACTGCATTAGAGCATTGGTGAGTAGTGATACAAAATGGCTTCTAGTGTATGGAACTGTATTTCCAGAAATCTTGGTGAAACTATACAACCTTAATCCATGTGTAGTCATGCTTGGAGTTTCTGTTTCAAAGCAGGTGAAATAACAAACTGAAAAAGAAAAAGGCAATTTATCTGTAACTTGGGCATTCAGTGAAAAGTTAAAAGCTAGTACAGTACTAATAAATCTTGATATTTCAAACAACCTGCTTGCCTTGAATTTCGAAATCGAGAAACACTTTGTCACAGCAGCTGTATTTCCAAAATTTACTGGTCGTCTTAGGACTTGAATCCTTGCCTCATCACAATTCCGTATCCTGGCCTCTCTTTCAAAAGTGATCTGCAAAGCATAAAAAAAAGTTAAATTCTTTATCACTACTTTATGATGTTTAAAGCTGTTCCAACATTTTTAAAAAACTCAACAAATAAGCCCATCTTTTTTTCTGCTTGTTTTTGTTACAGATCCTTGCTTTTCTTTTTTTGCTGGAAGACCTAGTCATGTTCTTTGGGAACATGAACAATGTTGTTACACAAGGCTCTATCAATATGATGTTTCACTGAAATCTCCCTCTTCTCCAGCCTGAACTCAGGGGAGAGGGAATATTGAAGCTCAGTTTACAATATCATTCTGCTTGAATGCCAACAAAGAAAGGAAAGTGAGAAATGTTGAAAAACAGAAATTACTATTTTCAGAGTTTGAGGTCATGTTTATACAACATGAAAAAAACAACTTCTGATTGTTTCATAATTTAATTTTAGTAAACAAAACAACGTGTATTTATACTATCTTATGCAGATAAAATGATTTTTGTGTTTATACATTTGTTGCACATTACAGACTTCATCTATATTTGTTGTGTTGTGAATAGAAAGTGATTTTGTTACCGAACCATTTCTATTAATTTTAAGTTCTCAGTTCAGCAGGAAGTGAAAATAATCAAAGTTTGTTTCCCTGTTGATAGAAATTGATAGAAATTCAGTTTAAATGTTTGCTTTCAGAAAACTTCACATCTAGAAGGAAACAAAACATCTGAAGTTTTAAACTATGCTTAAATAGTGTCTTGTACATGTCACCTGTTCCAAAATTTGCAAATGGGTGTCTGTCTTGGGAATTTGACCTTTTGATTATGAGCTATCCATTTAATGATAATACTTCTGAAATAATTTTGGCTATAAATGGGTAAGTCATGGTACAAAAAGAAATTATAAGTTTTATTGGAGATAAAATCCTTGCATGAGCAAGTTCAGTAAATAGTGCCTAATTTTTATTCACAAATTACTTTAGAACCACGTAGCAAAAATAGGGTGACCAGATAGCAAGTGTAAAAAATCAAGAAGGGGTAGGGTGTAATAGGTGCCTATATAAGAAAAAGCCCCCCAGATTGGGACTGTCCCTATAAAATTGGGACATCTGGCCACCTTAAGCAAAAAAATCTTTTATAAGTCAATCATTTACATTTAGAATCTACAAATCAGTTCTTAACGAACCACTGATGGTTTTCCTTTTGGCACTAAATATAATAGTTTGTGGGATGTATTTTTGAACTTCCTATGTGTAAAGTTACCCATGTGTCTAAGTCAGCGTTCGGCAACCTGCAGCACGCATGTCAAAGGTGGTACGTGAGCTGATTTTTAGTCCCGAGTCCCAGCTGCCTGCAGTGCTGAGCCCTCTGTCTGCCTGGATGGACCAAACCCTGGGCCGGCAGTGGGCTGAGCAGGTCTGGCGGCCAGGACACCAGCTGGCAGGAGCCAGCGGACAAAACCCCAGACTGCAGTGGGCTGAGCCACTGAGCCTGCTGGTGGTCTGGGGTTCTGGCCACTGGCCCTGCTCAGCCCACTGCAGGCCTAGGATACCAGCTGCTGGCCCCCTGCTCCCCTTGCTGCCGGTCTACGGTTCTGGCTGCCGGCCCCCTGCCAGGCAGGGTCTGGGCCTCTGGCCTTGCTTAGCCCGCTGCAGGTCTGAGGTACTAGCAATAAGCCGAGGGTTCTGCTTCTGTCCTCAGCCCAGCGCTCTGCAGCTGCGATTCACTGGCCCCAGCCTGGGGCAGTGAGGGGTGCAGACAGGGGCAAGAGGAGGCACAGCTCAGCAGCCCCACCTTAAAAATTGTTCCAGGTCCTGGTTTGCTGCTTATATCAGACCACATCTGCGTTTGACCTTGTCGGTGCCCTCTGTCCCCATTTTTTTCCCATTGAAAGTTGAGGTGAACATTTGACAGATAGCAAAGTTAGATGGCCGTTCATTTCAGCCTTCTTGGACATACACATTTGGTTTTATTCAAAAGAAGGATAGGGCTGTTTGTGCTTTCTGTTGTGAAAGTGTTTTTTGTCGAACATCAACTGTTCAACATTTTGAAACAAAGCACAAGAAAACCTTTCTTGATGAAGCAGACAAGACTGAATAGATCAAAAAGGCAGTATCAGGATATGAGAAGCAAAGCAGTGTTTTTAAAAGCTGAAGTGTAAGTAAAAATCAAGCTACAGAAGGAAGTTACAAGATTGCACAGTGCATTGCAAAAAACGGAAAGCTGTGTACAGATGGGGAATATATAAAAGACGTTTTTCTCAGCAGTTCAGAGATTTTGTTCAATGATTTGCCAAATAAAGATAAGATCATATCTAAAATCTGTCTCTGCCAGAACAGTTGAGAGAGAGACAAGCGAAATGGCAGAAAACATTAAGGAAAAGCAGATGACTGCATTAAAAGACACAGCAAAGTTTAGTGTTGCAGCTGATGGGAGCGTGGATATAAATGACGTTCCACATTTAGCAGTTGTTGCAAGATATTGTGTTTCCGATGAAATCCAAAAGGAACTTTGTTGCCTAAAACCCATGCATGGCACAACAAAGGGGGAAGATATAGTGGAAAGTTTTGTAAACCATTTTGAAGAACGAGGAATTGACATCATAAATATATTTTATGTGACAACAGATGGTACCCCAGCCATGATCGGAAAACAGAAGGGATTTGTAAAATTGCTTGAAGATCAGATTGGCCGCCCAACAGTGAAATTTCACTGTATCATCCATCAAGAAAACCTGTGTGCTAAAATTTCTAATTCAGAGCTTAATAATGTGATGAATTCAGTGGTGCAAATTGTGAATTTCCTAGTTGCTCGATCTGCTTTGACTATCAAACAGTTTCAAGCTCTGCTAGGAGATGGACAGTGCTTATTCTGACATTCCACATCACAGCAACATTCAGTAGCCAAGTCATGGCAAGGTTTTGGTGAGCTTTGTGAACTGTTTTGATGCAATCAAGGCCTTTTTGTCAGAAAATGGACAAAAGTACCCTGAACTGGATGATTACAAACGTCCGTGTAAGCTCATGTTTCTACCTGACATCACCGCTCACCTAAACGAACTCAATCTCTGTCCCCAGGGTGCAGGGCAAACAATTCTGGATCTTTATGAAGCCTAGAAAGCATTTATTGTAAAACTAGCAGTTTTTTCTCAGATATTCAAACTTCTACTTTTCGCTACTTCCAACACACAAAAGAGCTATTGACAAGTTGCACTGTCAGTGTTGAAGAGATTGGAATGTACATGCAAGAACTGGATTCAGAATTTTCTGACACATTTCAAGATTTCCAGCAATTTGGACCAATACTTTCTTTTCTAATTAAAAGTTCAATGAAAGTGACTTGAATTTGTCTGTATTTCAATGGATGGGTGTTGAAAATTTTGAAATGCAGCTCATTCAGTTGAAAAGCTCTGAATTGTGGGCATCAAAGTTTGTAGATCTGCGAAGTGCACTTGAAGCTACAGGGAGAGATCATGGGGCCTCTGTTCTGACCTGCTGCACCTCCCTGCCAGTGAAATTTATCTGTTTGCAATGCTTTCAGCATTTGGATCCACAAACCTGTGTGAGTGGGTGCCCATGAAATCTGTCCTCTCTCCCTCTTGGAGCTGGTTAACAACTGATCACTCAGAGGACTGTGCAACTTAAAGTATCCAAATATGTGTCAGATATTGGAAAATGCAGCAAGGAAAAGCAAGGGCAAGAATCACAGTAAACTGATAAGATCTTCATTTTAATTTAATTTTAAATGAATCTGCTTAAACCTTTTGAAAGCCTTATTTATTTCACATACAATAATAGTTTAGTTATATGATAGTCTTTTAGAGAGAGACCTTCTAAAAACATTAAAATGTATTAATGGCTTGCGAAACCAAACCTTAAATTAGAGTGAATAAATGGAGACTTGGCACACCACCTCTGAAAGGTTGCCGACCCCTGGTCTAAGTCTTGCAGGATCTGAGCTTTAGGGCTTGATCCTATCCTCATTGAAGTCAATGGCAAAGCTCCCATTGACTTTAAATTGTGCAGAATCAGGGTGTAGGGCCTACTTGAGCAGTTTCAATGCCAGCTTTGTTCTTTAATATGAAGTCTGAGTTTCTTTAGCTGTCTCTCCCTCAAAAGATATACTAGTGTACATTAGCATAATTCCAGTTAGAGTAGTTTAATGCTTTTAGCATTGTTTGAAATACCCAAACTCCTTGAATTCCTAGGTTCAAAACCCAGCAGCATTAACTCAGTTCTTTTAGGCTTTTCTGCAAGTCAGTATGTAAATACACAGTGCACTAGCTTTTCATGCACTAACTGGCCATGTGGTTTATCAAAGTGCACTATGGAACTTTTAATGCATGATAGTAGGGTTCACATGGTGACTTATTAGTGCACAGCAAGTCATGGTGTGAATGTGCCATTCACTAAGTCTCTGAGTAGTGAAGCGCTTTATCATTTTGAAGTGCATATGACTATAATGTAGTGCAGTTTAATGTCTGAGGATCTTTGGACAAACCTTAAATATACAAAGACCTCAGTGACTTTTTTTTTTCCCCTTCATACAAATGCTTGACCAAAGTTGCTCCTTGCCCAGTGTTGTGCAGCATGCAAATTTTGCACCTGGCTACTGCCCTGCATCCCATATATGGGTTCATTTTTGAAGTGCTGAGCATATATAATCTGTGAAGTGCCTTGACCTCCTCCAGAATGAACACTACTATTATACATGTAAAATACAGCATTATTGCATAATTCTCTTTTACAGGTCAAGTTTTATTTTCATGCATGTACATATTGATTACAAAAAGGTCTGGCAATTGACTATTTTTCTCCATCACCATTCTGTTTCTTGAATGGAAGAGGTTTATTAAACATTAACTTTGGTCATTACAGAAATGGATCTGAATTTGTATTGGGGCCACACAGTTTACTGGAAGAGAGACTAGATAATGGTGTGTGTTTTATTTGAATTTGCTTCCCCACATGAACTATTTTTACGACTACCTGGTTTCATGATAGGAATTACTATAAGTATATATTTCAGTATCCACTGGGCAACAGTTCAACCTTGGATCACATTCTATTTTGGAATACTGTGACTAAGTTCATCTGGGATGTACTGGTATTTAGGAATATTAATCTTGCTCTGGAATCTGATCATTGATTCATAATAGCAGGAATAATCTGGTTTAGTAGCTACTGCATGAAAATGCTTCAGTGTTGATAAGCTTCATGTTGAAGCTATCACTAACAGTTACGTGGTAGTGATTTCCAATAAATATTCTATATTGGATGACTAGTTGTCTGCTGCAGAGGAAGAGTAGACTTTATTTTGGGAATCCGATATGAGATCATTGGAGAACAGTTAGAACTAAGGAGTATGAAAAAGCAATGTAGGATTACAGAGGATATGATCGAATTATGGGGTAAAAAAGAGAAGTGAGTTTAGAATAGGTACAATAGTAGTTGAGGCAAGTTAATGAAGAAAGGAAGAAATGGATAATAGAGGGGAAGAAATGTGTTGAACAAGTAGTTAAGAGGGTCCATCAAAATTACCATAGTCAATGGTGGAATAGTATGGCACAGCACATTGAGGAAGCTTCTGAAAGACGTGAACAGAAAGGCAGATTTGAGATTTTAAATGTCATAATAAGACATCTATTCTCATGACTTCCACCAATTAGGGACAAAAATGGAAAGTATTGCCAGGATATTGATGCACAATTTAAGCGTTGGTATGAGCATTTTTGAGAACTAATGACAGATCCTTATCGAGATGTAAACTACAATTTTAATCCAAAAATTAACTCAATAGAAAATATGCCAGTGACATCAGAGGAAATGATACTTGTGATATAAAGTACCTGGCCTGGATAACATTTCAGCAGAATTGCTAAAGAGGGGCTGTCTGGGCTTAGTTCACTGGCTTCATAGAGTTGTCTCAAAAGTTTGGGGAACCAGTCACATTCCAGAAGATTGGAAAAGGGGCTGCATCATGCCTTTATTTTTTTCAAAAAGGAAAAGCAATCATATTTCTCAAATTATTGTGTTATCAGTCTGAGGGAATGCTTTCATGATCATATTACCTTATTTACCATATTTTATGATCAAATATTGTCTCACATCTATAACAAGAAACAACCAGTGTGGTTTCCGTAAAGATGTTCTACAATCCATTCTATGTATGCCTTGTGGAATACTATTGTAAAATGAGCAATGCAAAAAAGGAAGTTAATTTTGCATTTATTGACTTTGCAGCTTCTTTTGACTCAGTGCATCAATGAGCACTATGATTACTGCTATGTCAATAAAGGTTATTAATGATTTAGTGTGCTTAATGAGCATTTTTCCATGATACACTTAGTTGGGTAAGGGTCAACAATTATTGCAGACTAGTTTTCAGTAGAATCAGGAATAGGCAAGAGATGCATTCTCTCACCTACATCATTTGATGTTCTAATAGACTATCTCATGACAAAGCTGAAGGAGACCAAAATAGGTGGAGTGAAATTTAAAGATTCATTTTTAGAGGATCTTGAGTATGCAGTTGCCTTATTTGGAGAGACTACTGACCAACTTACAGCTAGTGCTGGAAAAGCTGTGAAGAATTGTAGAATCAATGAAACTTAAGATCAATGGTAATAAAATGGAAGTTATGCACTCTGCCTATAAAATGTCTCACCAGCATTGCAGGTAGATGATGGCAATGACGACAAATGGGTGAATAGTTTTATCTATCTGAATATTTGGTTGACAGCAGGCGGTTCTATTACTGAAGTCACATGTTGGCTTGGTTTTACATCAGTGGTGTTTCAGCATCTTCAAGCCTATCTTGGGGGGCAGCGGGATTTCTGTGACAACGAAGATATAAGTGTTTAATGCAGTGGTATTGATGACAAATGTGATGGGTGTGACTCACCATGGTGACACCATCTGCTGGCCATTTTGGAGATTAGTTCCACATGTCAGTTTGCCTTTTGATGGGGCCTCACCCCAATCTTGGACCCACATCACTCCAAGGACCACAGCATCCTCTTTATGATATAGTCTTCCAGCTGTGTCACAATTTGTGCTCCCCCTTCCAGGGACCCTGCAGTCAGCTGTCCAGCCACTTCCCCTAGTGGCAACTGTAGTCAACTCTTTGGCCACTGGACCAGTGATGACTGGGTGGGGAGGGACGAGACCTGGGCGCACCCACTACTTTGGGTCCCAGCCCAGGAACCCTATCAGTGCGCAGCCATGTGCTGCATCCCCTCTAAGTCCTCAGTATATTTCCCTGGGCCACTTCCACCAGCACCTTCTTGACCTTACCTCAGGGCCCCAGCATACCAGTCCTAGTGGCCAGCCAGAAGCTCCCTCTTGCTTCCCTATTCCTGACCATCACTGTTCTGTCCAGGGTGCTAGCTGCCATCCACCTGCACGGCCTCCAGCTCTCCCTCTTTGAACTCCAGGGAGTAACTGCCCCTGCTCTTCTCTGCAGCTCTTCATATATGGGCCTGCTAGGCTCAGACTGGCTGCCCCTCACAGCCTCTCCTATTGGCCACTTCTGCGCAGCCTCCGTAGGGCTCTGTTGACCCCTTACATGGTAGTGTGGGTTGGACATCCCATCTCAACAACCCTTTACAGCAAGCAGAAACATGTCCATTAGAAACAGCTGAGGAGAAAAAAAACTAAATAGTTTTCAGTGTCAGAAGTTACAGTGTATTCTTAACACCCCTCTAATTTGACTTTGTCACAAACAGTCCTGGTAAGTTACAGTCTTGTACCAGCTGAGAACAAGAAAGCTTACTGGTGGGGTCATGCACAACATACATAAGTATGGTTCTAAAGAAGGTTTATGGAACTTATGTAAAAGGAAGCAGAACAGGAAGTCGTCAACAAATAAGGTTGGAAAATGAAATTGAGGTATTTAAGAAGCCTAAATCTTCCCATACTGACTCTTGATGAAAGAAGAAGATTTGCAAGAGAATATTTGAGGTGGAAGTTCATTCTGTGCAACACTATGGTTAGCTACATTATAGCCATGTGAATCTTCTGCATATTAAACATTCTACATTTTAGACGATCTTAGTTATTAAGGTCTTGAATCTGAGGGCTGTTCTGTCCATGCATTCTGTATTGCTGATTCCGCAGAGGACTTTTGTGGAAGAAAAAACCTTAATTAAACTTGTAGAGTTAGAAATGGCAATGAGGGTCACATTTGGTCTCCTTGTATTTTGTTAAGGCCATATTCTGCTGTTGGCTTGCACATTGTTCCTATTGAAGGACATCTGAGTGCAGAATACAGATTAGTGACAAAACTGGGAATGCAGATCCCTGTGCTGTTTGTTATAAATTTTAGTATTGCCATTTCAGTAGTTGTAGGAGAGCTACACAATTTAAAAGCTTTTTTAGTTTATTTTTAAAATGTATCTATCTGTAGCTTTAGGTTTGCACGACATTCTGTTAATTATTTGGGATCTGTATACCGTTTTGTATTTATTTAAAAACCTTTTAGTTCACTGAGTAAATTTTGTGAAATGTAAATGTAATGGCATACCTTATTCATTATTTATAATTTAATTAGTGATTTTTATGTTATTTAGTATTAACATTACCTTGACTTTGAAGGTACAGAGAAATGATGCATTCCTTGAAGAATATCATGATGGTGGTGGTGGAATCTCTGATTAACAAATTTGAAGAGGATCAGATGCGTAATAAGGAGATGCATAGGAATACCAAGAAAGAGCAACATAGTGCATACTATACAGACAACTGCTCTGACAGTGACTCATCATTCAATCAGGTATGATGTTACAATCTGGACCTGTATTGTGAAATAAGTAAGAAACTTATACTTGTAGTAGAAAGAGACCCTGAGACACAAACCTTTGTATCAGAGGCCTGATCTGAGGCGTGACCTGCTCACAGAATCTGGCAAGAACAGGGCTAATATTGCAGAAATTCATATTCCTAAGAAATGCTAGTGTCAGACTACTCTCAGAAACACATTCCGATATCAAGTGGTACCAGAGCATCCAAATATCAAGAATGGTACAGAAACATTTCCCAAGAATAACAGGAACACAGTGACCCCTCCTAAAAGATAAGGTCAGGATGACAGTACGTAATATAAATGTTTTAATCAAACCAACATGTACAAGGTGATGGGTGATAGTTATTCTCCCCTGATGCGGCTAATTATGTCAGAGGGGCAGTACTAATTTGTATTTGGGTATGAAGCTATACCTCAAAGGGTGTATCTTCGTCTAGCCTAGGGTGGAACAGTGCTGTTCACTGAGCTGGTCCATTGTTACGGGCATACATGTATTAGTGGTCCAGTAGAGTCTGTGTGATGCTAGTATCATGCTTCATTGACAATAAACCTGTCTGGGTGCCTTCATCCCTTAACGATCTTGTGGTCATTGGGTGGTCTGCTATGCCAGCTCTCTATGCAGAGCTGGGGCAGTATACCAAGGGAACACATATACATGCAGCCAAACTTCTATCAACATCTAACCGCACTTGTGATCTTGATTAATTTGTTGTTTATGGTTCTTCATTACAGTAGTGAATAGTGATGTTATAATTAAGGACGAGATGGCACTTTCACTGTAATCCCCAGTTTTCAACTGATTATACCTTTTTTCAAAAAGTTACCCTTTTGTTTGAATATCTTCACGTGTTCTCAACCTTGAAGTGATTTTTTAAAAGATGATATCTAAAGAATCTTTTCAGTTGAGCAGTAGCAGAATTGAATCATTTTTAAAAAATGAAAGCTTAGATTCTGCAGCCAGATTCTTCTGCAAAGGGTAAATTCTTTCACATTTCTGTTGCCTTAGAGACATAGAAAACATGGTTCTTTGCATTTACAATGTCTGTGAACATGCAAGTGCATTGACATGTATAATCTGCAAAATATGTGCAAATAATGTGAGAACAAGGTGAAGGTTACATAAGTAAAATAATCAGTTTAACTTTTTGCATTTTTACTGGAAGAATAGTAAAATACTGTATATATGTTTTCCAACATGCAATGCTATGCTATATTATTAACTGCATGCCACATTACCTAGCATTGTATAATAATTTTATAATACAGAGGCAGAATGGAGAAGACAGAATCTTGTTACCGGACCTTAAAGTTTGTGTTTTCTGAACTTTGGCCCTTTAAAATCTCAACTTTAGCGTTGTATTAAGATAAATGTTGACATCCTAATTGTTCAAAAATAAATCTTATGTCCTTAAAGTGTAATGATTTTGGTCATTAATGGTGAATTTTAATAGGATTTACTTAGTGAACATTTTGCATTGTGTGTTATAGAGTTATACATTCATGAATCAAGAACAATTACAGCTACTTTTGGAAAGGCTTGACCCTGCTCAGCCTAAGGAGGTAAGTCAAAAGAATATGTAAAATATCACTCATAAGTTAAAACTTATGGTATATTTGAGAATATGGTACCTGTAGATAAACGGGTGAAATCCTAGCTCCACTGAAATGACTGGCAAAACTGTAAATGACTTCAATGGGTCTATGATTTTATCCTATGGACTTCAGCTTTATAATTACAATACTACTACTACGAATGATAGTTACAGTTGCAGCCATCATTCCATTTCAGGGGTCGGCAGTGTTCACCATGAGGCCCATCAGGGTAATTTGCTGGCAGGCTGCAAGACGTTTTGTTTACATTGACCGTCCGCAGGCACAGCTCCCACAGCTCCCAGTGGCTGCGGTTCACAGTTCCTGGCCAATGGGAGCTACGGGAAGCAGCAGCCAGCACGTCCCTGAAAGGTGTCTGGCAGTAAATTGCTTCGTGATTTTTGTTGTTCATTGTTTTGCAATGCTATTACTCCAGGTTGTAGCATTTGAGTAATAAAGTAAAGCAATTTAATGATCTAGTATAAATCTTATATTTGGTAACAAAATATATAATTGTTATAGGAGAGCAAAATAGTAATAGGAATCAACATAATCCTTAGATTAATTTAAATATGTATTTCTTTTAAAAAAGTATGCTTTTGTATTGTCCTCACTGTTTTGTCTAAATTATCTTAACAATCTACTAGCAGAAGAGGTGTGGAACTTTTTGGGCTTTTTTTTTGAACTGTTGCTTTTTGTGTCCTATCATGATGGACTGCTTTCCCCACAAAAATCACATTTTAAAGTATTTAATTATAATGATGCTGTTGACAGCATGGTTTTGTTTATATTTCTTGATTATTTCAGGTGCGCCATGAAGCAATGCAGACATTGTGTTCTGCGCCTCCCTCTGATGTACTTAACTGTGAGAGTTGGTCTAATTTACATAAACATCTGACAATGTCTCTCTCGGATCCTGATTCCACGTTCAGTGTAAGCATATGCTTTATAGGTAGCAATCAGATGTTATCCATTCTAACAGTTCACAGGAATAAACATGTACATTTCTGACATGGTAGTTCAGTGGTCAGGCTAGAGGTAACTAATTTGTATATTTATTGGTTAAATTGTTCTTGAGGTAAATCAGCTTACCAGGTTTCTCCATCACTTGATTTAAAGGTGACTGACACAGGATTTTGTAATAAATGAACTTGTTCCCCATATTGATTTTCTTATGATGTATGAAGATGCTGAAATACTGTTTTTGGTTTTTATAGGATTTTTTCTGATTATTTTGCCCTTTGAAATATCTGTTTTTTCCTGGTTTTGCTAGAAGTCTCAGAGGATGTGTTCTCATACTTTAACTGAAGGGATGAGATTGTTTTGTATTGGATCTTTAACAAAGACTTCCTTTCTCCAATATTATTTCATTAGTCATTGAAGTTAAACAGATATAGATCATTTTTAAAGTAAAAAGTAACACTTTTTAATTACCATGTCTATCTAGTGTAGTGCACACTGCTTTATTCAGTAATTTCACTTCAGTATAGCCTGGAGGAAAATTGTGGAGGAATTTCACAATGATTAGAAGTGCTATTAGTAGGAGAAAATTTCAAAGACCATGAGCCACTGGCTTTTAGTGGGAGTTTGGTGCCTAATTTCTTTAGATCCTTGTGAAAATGTCAGCCTACATTAGTTTTAGGCAGTCAAATTAATTTTTGTGAAAACTAATCGACATGTTATACTATCAATTAGATGGAGAATGTACCATGCTTCCCATTTCAGTAGAATGTGATACAAGCTGTGTCCAGTTCCGATTCTCTGAACCTGAAGATCATTATTTAAGAGGCCATGGCTTGGACTAGAGTGTGAAGAGTTAAAGGACCTTAAAAAGTGAGACAGATGGCAGATATTACTGGAATTCACATCAGACCCCAAAAATTACTCAGCATAGAGTTTACACATATTTGTCAAAACCTCACAGGAATATAGTGCAGTATTTGCATTCAGTTGCCATTTTTCAGACAATTTTTATGCAGCCAGTTAAATTCATATTTAAATCAGTGGGTATATGACTGGCATCCAAATATTGCTTTGCGTAGACTGATTTCGACTGGGCTAATTTTAAAATGAATATAGTAAGGATTTTTTTTTATTGACAAGAGAACTTAATTATTTCTGTATTATAGTACTGACTGTGGCATATTAAATTCACTTTAAAAGTTATTAAGTGCATGGAAGGTTATTTAAGTTGTATCTTTTGCTTTATTCTCTGCAATAGCCTAAAAAATAAGATGTATTTATTATTTTGTTAAAAAGATTGCCTAACTACTATATAAAATACAATGGTAATCTCTCTCAGTAAAACTGTACATTTTTTCATTGTCACAAAAGATATGATACATCATGAAGATACAGTGTTGCATACGCGCTATTGAGGGGGAAAAAAAGTATGATGCTTTCTTTCATGCTTTTGGCATGATCTCTGGGGCACATATCCTGTGGAAAAAGCAATGCAAATGAAGTGATGAGTTTTTTTCAGTGTGGCGGTGCCCTTTATATCTGCCAAAACTAAAATAGTTAAAGCTGCACCAAGTGCTGTCATTCATATCTCTCCTTGTTCTTAAGTAGTGCTGTCATTGGTTTAAAAGCAGTGGCTAATCTTCATGTCAATAGTATTATTGTGTAAGTTACTTGCATTTTGTATGACATTAAAACAATTAAAATATACTAATATAGGCCCTGATCCTGTGTCTGCATAGATCAATGCAGTTCCATTGCAAATTGCAAGATCAGGTCACTGTTCCTTTTAGATTGAAGGTTCCTGAGACCACAGACCTATTTTGTACCCTTGTAATGCACCAGGTACATCTTTATTACTACTTAAGTAGTATGAAATATTGAGCATAACACACAATAGGTTTTAATTGTACCATATTTTGCACCATGCTACTAAGGTTATTTGAGCATAAGTTACTAATTTTATTTCTTTTTCCTCTTAGGACAAAATTTTGAGATTCTATGCAAAGACCTTTTCATCTTCTCCACTAAATATGACAAGAGAAGTCTATACAAGTTTAGGTATGTGCATTTAATTAGGTTTTAAAAGTTTTTATGTTTCATATGCTTTTCTGAAATCACCTTAAAAAATTCACAACCTAATGAAGTCTAAATTACTAGTAATACTGTTTTTTTTTTTCTTTCTCTTTTCAGCGAAACACTTAGAATTCTACTTTCTTTCTGGAGAAAATTATGTTCCTACTCTTTCAGATGGTATAGATATAACTAACCCAGAAATAATTCGTTTACTTAAAAAGGTATGTTAACTTTCTATCCCTTTTACTTTTTTAATTATTGAAATATTATTAATTCTTGTTTTTAATTAGAATCTTTATGTTCACAGATGCGTCTTCTAAATGAATACCAAAGAGAGGTTCCCTCTTTCTGGATTCGTCATCCAGAAAAGTATGCCACCTTAAATCAGTATTTCTAAGATAAATATTTTTTGCATTAGTGTTAAAGGCATAGAATTTTATCAGAAGATTAGTAATGTGTATCCAAATGTCTGGATTGTGAGGGCAATGGAGATGAACTGATCTGGTTGAGTATGGGACAGGGGAATGGTCAGTGGATCTGTCATAGCATGGATCCATTGGATCACAAAACTACTTAGAAGCCTACTGTGTTCAGTGGTCTGCTACTCCTTCCCTTCGTTATTATTTTAGTTTAGTTTTTAGTTTAAGCTTTATAAATCAAGAGGCAAGACCCCTATGCTGAGAATTTTATAATCTAAACAAAACAAAGGAAGTGGTGGAACTGGTAGTGATATTCCATGCATGTCTTATTGTTCCTTGTTTTCTTTCTCTTGTGCACGTACAAAGGATCTATATAAGGAAAGTACATTTTGGATGGGAATGTGGAAAAAGGAATTAAAAGGCTGTGTTTGAAGAAATTAGTTTAAAGCAGTGATCTTCAAACTGGGGTGGCGTGAGTGAGATGCTGGCACTGCCGACGAGCCCGGCTGGGAGACTGCTGAGCTCCTGGGCGGGCTATTTTGATCCCGCTGAAATGCCGCTGCGGAAGGCGGAAGCTTCCGCTTTCTGCGGCGGCATTTCAGTGGACATACCTCAGTCTTAGAGAAAGTCCCTTTCCATTTCCCATCTGCCAGTTCAGGGCTACTATTTCATTAGCCTTCTCAACTATCATTAGCTATGCAGGGGTCTTTGTGTAAATATATATTTTTCATTATACACTCTTTCCATTTCTGCCACCCTTATTTTGCAATCAGAAAGAACCATTTGATGCTAATAATCCTAGCTTTCTTCTCTCCATAGCTAGTTCAATTCCTGGTTTTTAGTCTTCTGTAGCTTTCAGCCTTTCCTTCTACTATCTTTCAGCCTTTAGGTGGCCTGCCTTGGGGAAGCAGGCAAACACTTTTCCCTGTTAGATCCACTGTCAGCTGCATGACATCAATTCCCCATCAGTGCACTCAAAATAATCTACCTCCTCTCCAGACTCTCTGGAAACCTTGACCTCTCCTGGCATTTTCTGTCCTATGCCAACAAATGTCAGGATATTCAGTACTCGGAAAGTATGACTGTGTGATACAGGAAGTGTTTGTGATTGAATATGTAGCACTCTTAATTCTAAGTCATTGATGGTCCAGTGCCACAGATGAGAGAAAAGTGGCTAATCAGCTTAATTAAAAGATCTATGGCATTTTCCTCAACAGTCAGAGACTTTGGCCCCAGGGTTCTGGCCAAATCCAAACCATAGTAATTATATTCTACCTATTTATATTCTTTTTCCTAACAATTTGGGTAGCAGTTTTTCTGCATAGTTAAACTTTTACCACCTTTTGTCTTGGAGGAGACTGCTTTTCAATGCAGGTAAATAATAATAATGACTAGCCAACTGTTATATAACTGTTATGGATTCCTTTAGGAAGATGCTATATAAAAATATGCATGTTATCCATTTTATTAACAGTAATGCAGCAAGGGCTAAGAAAAAACTTTAAAAGATCAGATTATATGTAATTCAGTTTACATTTTCAGTGTGTAAATATAATATTTCCTCAGTTTTTAAAAATTTTCCCAGTATTATTAGCAAGATTATTTTTGAATGGGAGCAGTGTAAACTTTAATTTGATTCAACAGTTGACCAATTTTTTTTCTAATAATCTCTTGAGGTATATGGAAGAAATAGTTCAGAGTACCTTATTGCTGTTGTCAGTAAAACGTGAGCAAAGACATCTTGTCTATCCAAACCCTTTGGATCCAGTCTACTTCTTGGCTCTGCTTGATATCAAAGCTGTGTGGTTTAAAAAATGGATGGTAAGGAAAAATGGAAGGATCTGCTGATGGATTTTATGTATTTCAAAATGTTTGACTCAAAGATTGGAGACAGTGATTCTAGGGTGTAACCAGTTCTATAGACTATAACATATGGTGTATATATAGCTGCTAATGGGTTTTGGGGGCAGAAATTAATTGGTACAGAAGTAGTTTAAAATGCATCTTTTGTGACAGTTTGTAAGTAAAGGTGATTATATTGTAATGAAGGGTTAAAATGTAAACATCATCAAGCAATGAGAAACACACATAAAAAGTTATGTGTGGTAATAGTTCTGGGCCAAGTTAGAGAGAGAGGTACAGATGGAAGGATAGAAAATAGCTTCATTGGGAATGTGTGGTGTAGGTTCCTTTGGAGGTTAGAATTAGCTGTCCTCCAAGGGAGCACAAAAGGGTCAATTTGCATTCTGCCCTTCAACAACTATGCCATTCAGTATTTGTATAGCTCTGTATGAAGCCAAATCCTGTCATATAAGTATAGTTACTGGTTTTCTAGTTTGGCAAATGCGTAACTGCACATTGTGTTTATTTTCATTCTGGCTTATCTCTAAAACTATGGCAGTTTTATCATAATCCCCTCTTTTTTTATTGCTACCATAATCTAATGCCAATAGAAAAACATACCTGTATGCAACAGTGATTAACATAAGTTAGAACTTAATTTTGTGCAGTAATTATTGGAATAGAATTGGAGAACTTTGTTGTGTTGGAAAGTAAAAATTAAATCAAATGTTCACACTATTTCTATTTTACAATTTTAGCACGCAAATTATAGCAGAACAGTGGTGCTAAGGCTCCTTGAAAAGAAGTATAAAGCTCTGGTAAGTCTATATTTGTGGTTCCCATATTCTGCTTGGAATTTATTTCCATTATGTTAATTGTGGTTTGAGCAGTTATTTGTTCCTGTCTTCCATTGTGTCTAGTCTTTTTTTCCCTTTGGTGGACTATGTGATAGTTTTTTAAATTGGTCAAGTCTTTGGTTTAAAAAATTTGTTTTAGAATCTTATAGCTCTTTTTCAGTGCTAAATGCAATATGGTTATGTGAGCAGATTTGAATAAGGGGAAATTGAAAAGTTTTATATCAGCTATTTAATAAATGAATCTGTTGTTTAATGCTATTTACACATGTTGTAATAAAAATTTGTTGCAAAAGACATACATTTAGATGAGGATAAACATGGAAAATTGTCATAAAAACACATCTTGAGTTTGGTTTTAAACTGTTTGATGAAAAAAGATCCCTCTTGTTAATGCAATATTCAGGTTATGAAATCAAGCATCATCAGTCAAAAATTCTAAGGATAAGGCAGAACATATCAAATATGTGAAGCACCAGTACTGCAACTTGTCGCACGTGAGCAGACTCCTATGTGACAGTTGTGGGACCTGGGTCATGTAAGGTGGTCAAATGATTATATTGAAATGTGGCAACAGGCAGAGACTTTTGGCACAATGTATTAAGTGAGTTTCCTGGGGAATCTTTGGGGAGTGGATAATGCAAATTCCACAGCCTGGGCTATGCAGAAACAAAAAAAGATGGCCACTGTCTAGTTACCCTGGCTTCAGCTCTATAAGAAATAGCTGAACTGTCCACTGGGGTCTGGTTCCTGGTCTAAAAACTGACATGAATTTGTAATCAAGGGGGCAAACCCAGCTGTCGGGTTTGAAAGACTGACAACTACCAGAACTCTATGTTTGAATTAGGGGTGACCTCTGGTAAGCATTTAGCATTCATGTAGGTTCTTTTTTGGTTTTGTATGTTTTCTCCGTAATGTCTTTGCTGAAAGAATAAATGCAGTTTGCTTTGTGAAGTCCAGTTGGTAGCTGATGTATCCTATTATAGCCCCTGGAGAAAGAGTTAACCACAGGTGCTGGATCCTGGTCAGACCTACTGGGAAATTACGACTTGCAAAGGGACTGAAAACCTAAACCCCCAATCTCATAGGGGAGAGATGGTGGTCTCCATCCCAGAAGAGGTGACAGCTGGGAAGCCTAAACCCTTGAGTGGGTGCCCTCAAGGAAGACCAAGAGGAGAGTCAAAGGCACAGTTGATTCTGAAACTGTGATTCTCTGCACTTGCACAAGGCTTCGCTGAGTTCATTGGGGCTGCATGCAGATGCTAGTGAAGGTCCACCCATATGGAACATGTTGCAGGATTGAGGCTGTATTTTATAAAATATGTTAATACAAATGAAGAAATTGGATGTAATATGTATAAAATTGATAAAATTATAATGTACAGAAAAAAACATAAAAATATCTTTTATATCAGATGCATCCAGGTTTATTAGTTGTGCACCAATATCATGCTAGTCTCTCAGGAAACATAGAGGAAAATGTGGTCCATGCCCCAAAGAGTTCATAATGTAAAGTGTACACACAGTAAACGTGCTCCATAAGTATAAGTTAGGCCCACTACCAAGTTGTGTATTTATTTTACTTTTTTTCAATATGTATGCAATATGTGGGTCAATATTAAAAGAGAGACTTTGGTACCCTGGTGTTACAATAATTGCAAGTGTAACTTCAGGCCTTCTGTTGCACTATTTGCTAATTTCAAAAACATGTTTCTGGGGAGGTGTACCTCTGCAGTTTTGATTGCAGCATCTGCTGAGTAGAGTGTGGTGTGCTAAAAACTCTTTATTTTTAAAACAAAAAAATATTTTGTAGCATAAACACACTGCCCTTTTGCAGAGACCATTAGTGTTAGCAATATTGTTCAGGCACTGATACGTTTAACTAGTATAGATGGTTCCTCTGATCAAACATTTCAAATTTGGATACCTAATCTTAGGTTTCTAAATTCATATTTAAGCACCTAAATAAAAGTAGTCAATATTCAGAATTGCTGGCTACGAGCTAATCCCATCAAAATCAGTAAGAGCTGGAGATGCTCTCTATCTTTGAAAGTCAGGCCATTTTTATTTAAATGATTAAACATCAACTTAGAAGCCTAATGTTAGGCATATAGGTTTAAAAATGTTGACCACAAACTTTCAGATCATCATAATCAAATATCTAGTTTATAGCACCATACACATTTAAGCCAGCCCTGAATTTGTTCAGTCATATTCAGTGATATAGACACTACTGTACAGTACATTGGGAGGGAGAAGAAAAAGGAGAAATAGTTTGAAGCTTTGAAGACAAGATTAGGTGTCCTTTTGAAGCAGGAGAAAAATATCTACATATGTAGCGGGCAAAGTGACTTTAAAACATGGCTATTAAAAGTGAAAAGAGACCATGAGTGAAGTTATTTTAAAAGGATGATTAAAATGTGGGATAAGTTAAAGGAAGCAGTTGGATTTTTTTTGAATATATGTAGCTTATTCTCCTGACATCTTTACAATGTTATCCTGCAACATGTTTTTATTTAATTAAGCAGTGGGAGGGAAGGCATTGACTGACTTGCTAAACGAAGGGGTATATCACTTGAAGCGTGGGGAAGAGAGGCACAGACCCTCTCCAAAAGCACTAGGGGTCAGTTGACTCATCCCCTAGGGATGGGAAGAGCTGGGGAGTTGATAATGGCAAGCTGAGCGAGAGAAGCTCCTTTTCACCAGACCAGATAGAGCAGCAATGAGATGGCTGGAAAAAGGGGGCCTCGCGGAAGTTCTCAGGTCGATATTAAAATGAGTATGGAGTTACCTGCACTATGTTGTTTTATCTGCCAGGTTATCTCAGATATCAAATAATAAAGTGGCTTCTGTCCTTCTTCCAGTATAACTGGACAATGTTGTGGTTTAGATTGGCCTGCTGTACTTCTTGACATCCCCAAAGAATTCCCACCACACAGTTTCCATATCAATGTTCCTGTATAGCACTAAATACTGTACTACTTTTAGCTTTCACAAGTACCTACATGGTACCTTTTTTGGTAGAATAATCCTTTTGATACCTGTAGATCTGAGATTGCTATTGATAAACATTATGGACTCTGCAGAGACACTTATATTGCTTTGGAATATTTTCCCTCCTTTTGGTAAGTGGCTGATTCGTTTTAAACTATGTGAAATCGTATGAAAATTCAGGCCTTGTTGTTAAGAGGCAGTACTTGGATCTAAAGGAGAATTAATTTATGGGAGGTGTTGGAAGTTTTATTGTTTTGGGCTTTTTTCAGATTACTGCATCTGTTCAACAGTGTGTTTACTACTTTGAATCATGTGAATCAGCATGTGATGCAACTTCTAAAGTTAATGTTTTGCCCCAGCAGTATAACAGTAAGTAATTACTTTATCATGTGTTCTTCAATGTTAGCATATAAAACCTAGATTTTTATGCTGTGCTTATTACTGTGATATCTGAGCTCCACATGGCAAAAGAAGAATATACCCTAACGCTTTCACCCCACAAATATCTCCTTATCTTTTGAAATAGCGCTTTGTCTTTGTCTTTGTCACTTGAAATGGGGAAAAAAAAAAGTATATTTCAGTGATATTTGCTTATTTATGCTGTCTGGAAAACTTCCTTTACAAATGTAATACTACACATGTATTGGTGGTTCAAACAGGAATACATAAGAGACAAGTATGGTACTGAAAACTATAACTGAATTGTGAGAATTTTTTTTTTTTTAAAGGCAATAAACAGAAGACTTTCTACTCAGGAGAAGAATTACAGTATATCTATTTTGTTCATTCACTGTGCTTTTTGGGAAGATTGTTGATATATAAACAAGGCAGAAACCTGTTTCCTGTACAGTTGGAAAATAGAAAAGGTATGGGCAAGTGGAGGAAAAAGGAAGAAGTTTAATGACAATGTGTTTGTAGTTAACCTGTATTTCAAATGTGGTATTGTAGATGTTACATGAGATTGTTCCTATTATTTAGCGCTTCTGTAATGGGTAGTCTTTGTTAGACATTGCATGGCTAAAACCTAATTTCTTCATCCTTGATAGTAAGTAAATTTTTATTGTTGTCTGAGTGGTAAAAGTAGTAATGGGGCAGTTAATGTACTAAGAATGGTTAAATTAAGATGACATATAGCAAAAGATTATTATAATCTTATAATCTAATAATAATTAGATCATTTAAATCCACAGTCTTGTTGCAAATTTATGGAAAATTCCCTTTACAGCTAACGTCAACTTAACTTCAATTTGTTAGTCTTGATGGAATTTGTCCAACTATTCATAAATATCACACATGTATTCAATACCTTTAAATTATAGGCCACCTCCTATTTCCACAGAACATGTGGTAAAATTCCAGTTGATTTAAATGGGAGAGGATCAGACCATATAAGATGATTTGGAAATATTTTACAGTGGCTAGCTAAGTGGCTACAGTCCAAAATTGCTGTAATGTGTCATCTGTAAGTAAAGCCGTTAGTCGCAGTAAAACAGAAAGTTGCTTACCTATGTTTAGAAAGTTCATTTTTTTTTCCTGTTAATATCGTGCTTTTTTTTTCTTTCTTTTTTTTTTTTTTTTAACATTTTTGTAGGTTTCATATCTCTAACTGACCTATTGGTACTATTTATTCGATTTATTTATTGCTCTCCCACTTGCCCAAAGACAAGTCTGACAGTGCACACAGGTAATATTAGCCTTTTAATTTATTTTCTTAATTATATCACTTTGTGAATAGAGGAAGAATTCAATCCCTTTTGTATCTGATTACTTTTAATTTGGACATTTTAAATAACAGCTTTGAAAACTTTCTTTCTTTCTTTCTTTCTTGACTGGTGGTTACCCAGCTGAAGATGACTCAAGTAAAGATCTAGATAAAAGTTAGGATAATATATTAATGTTCATTTATATTAAATTAATATTTCTTGTTTGTCAGGCAATTATTCTCCAGCAATCCTTGTTACAGAGGTGCTACAAATTCTGTGTGACCGAACTGAATGTGCTGCTGAATGTTTATATACTAATACAGTTATAGATGCACTTCTTCATCCCATTCGTAATTTACTGAATGGAACAGAGGTCTGTAATATTTCCCCAAATAAACTTTAAATGTTAGTTTAAATCTTACCATATCAAAGAGATGTGTGAGAAAAATCAGTACTTTTATTAAAGTGTATTCTTGACGTATTAAAAATCAGTGCAGCCTGATAGTGTGGGGGGTGTTATCCATCATAAGGGTGCTTAATTGGTATAGTTTATTTTCATGACAGTAACACCTTTAGTATACGGGTAGTCCATTCTCCATGCTGATTCAGTCCATGGATTCTTTCCTGGCAGTATCATTAAAGATGATAATTATGATGAGGATATGTACATGCTTCAGTTTGATCAGAGACCATAAACTAATTTTGTTTGTTCCAGTGATACTCAGATCTCAGTGGTTCAGGAGCCAAATTAGCTATTAACATTACCCAAAAGAGCCAGGGTAGTGTGAATTCGTTGTTTCATTTACTGTAGTAATACACACACACACAAACTCTCACAGCAAATAAATTAATAAACTTAATTGATTAATAACATAGCTAAAACATCCTGATTGGTTAATTATTTAAATTGGGTTAATAATTAAATCAAAGTGTTTTAATATGTGTTGCAAAGAACCATGGAAGACGCATTAAAGAGGCTCACAAGCATCAAGGCTGGTCTACACTAGCATTATAAGTCAATCTAAGTTACACTACTTCAGTTATGTAAGTTACGTAACTGAAGTCAACGTAATTTGGATCAACTTAAATGGTGTCTCCACCGTGCTATGTTAAAAAATGCTCTCCGGTCAACATAGCTTCTGTCTCTTGGGGAGATGGAGTATAGACGTCGATGGGAGAATGCTCTCCCATTAACTTAGTGTGTGGTCACCAAACCTGTTAAATAGACACTACTATTTAATCTATCTAATCTATTTAATACTAATCACAGCAGTGCCAATGTAGCCGATAGGGTAGATATGGCCTCAGTTTGAATATTACAGGTTTAGGCCACTGAACAGCTGTCATAAGAGTGACCGTTAGTCACTACAGACCTGAGCCAGACTTGTACAAGCATGTTTTACAGAAACATATTAAAAATGTAAAAAGAAACTTTTTATAAGCCATTTACGTAAAACTAATGTGTTTTTTTTAACAAAACAGATGTATATAAATTGCCCTGAAACCTCTTTAATACATATAGCTGATATTTTGGCAAGGATTGCTGCTGTAGAAGATGGCCTTTCTCTTCTCCTTTATGGAGGAAACATGAGCTCTACCAAAAAGGATAGGTAAGAGAGTACTTTAAAAAAGTATGTTACTCCACTAAATATGAGCTTGAAGTCATTCATTGTCCACGAGTTATTTATAAAGTACATATGTTTTGTTTTTGCTTTAAAAAACAAGGTCTATTACTAGGTACATTAAGGCAGTGTATCAATGGAATGAACTGTGACAGGACAATGTAGTGTGAATGGCAAGGTGAAGGGGTGCTTTTTATAGAAAACAAAGAAGAGAAGGATTTTGACTGTTAAAATTTTTTCTTTGTAACATGAGGACTTTGTCCTTTCAATAAACTTTTAAAAAAAGTAGTTGGAGAATTCTTGGTCAATTTAATGCTCATGAAACTGTTGGAACAGAGCCAGCTCTGGGAACGTCTGTCACATGCACCTTGCACACATCTGTCTGTGCCAGCTTTAGATTTTTGCATGCTTCTCTCACCTAAAATCAGCTATCTGCCTAACATAATTTTTTTTAAAAAACAGCTGATAAAAAAACATAGTTTATATTTACTGTTCCTTGTGAAAGGATGTTTTTTGCCTGGTTGATTTGTTGTCCATCAACTATAAGATTACTCAAACTTAATTTAGTATATATGATTGGAGATGGACACAGAGGTCAGATTTCTTCCCAGTGCAGTGCATACTACCTCCATAGCATTCCCTTTCTGGAGGTTTTGGTATCTGAACTTAGATTCTAGTGTAGGCCATCAGCCTGTGTTGTTTTTTTTTTTTTTTTTTTTTTTTGACAGATTGATCTATAAAAGAAAATAATGAATTAACTTATTTTGTAGGGAGAATGGAGGTATTATGGAGTTTTGAATAGTAGTTTGACATAGATTATTATTTCCCTGTTATGGGCTATGTGTGCTCTATCCCTATATTGGGCAGTAGGGCTTAAATCCCACTATTGGGCAGAGAAGAGGAAACTAGTCTTTAAAAACTGAGCTGCAAGTTCTGGAGATAAGAGCTGACAGCAATGGCTTGTTAGACTGTTTGGAGATGGTACTAATAAATATGCCTCCTAAGTGAGGTAAGTGATAAAAAGGTAGCAATTTTTGGGGCGGAGTGGGTAGAAAGGTAGAGTAAGAGCGAAGTACAGGCGTGTCGCGTCTTACGCGAGGGTTCCGTTCTGGGGACCCCGCATATAGCCAAAATCACATAGAGCCAAGACACCCATTTAGTTCAATGGCAGGTGCAATTGCCCCCTCCCCCACCCCCGGACAGCGGGCTGCTGGCCTGGGTCCCTCCAGCGGGCTGCTGGCCTGGGTCCCTCCAGCGGGCTGCTGGCCTGGGTCCCTCCAGTGGGCTGACTGCCGGTTCCAGCCCTGTTCCCCCAGCGGACTGGGCTCTGGCTTGGTCCCCGCTGCAGGCTGCCGGCTCCTGCCACAATCCCCACAGCGGGCTGCTGGTCCCAGCCCCGATCTCTGGTGGACTGGGCCCTGGCCCTTGCTGCGGGCTGCCGCTCCCAGCCCTGATCCCTGGCAGGCTGGGCTGCCGGCCCCGATCCCTCAGGCAGGCTGCTGGTCCCAGCCCCAATCTCCGCAGCAGGCTGCCGGCCAATCTCCATCATGGACTGCTGGCCGACCCCTGCCACGGGCTGCCACCAGCACCGAGCCCCAGCCCTCACCCCAGCCGGCGTCACTTATAGTCTTGGATTTTTATATTTTTTTTTTTCTGTTTTTGCCAGCCTCGTAAAGTCAAATTAGAGTATGTTAAATACATGTAAGATGCAACTGGCCTGTATTTCTCACTAGGGAGAGGAGCTCATTATCTTCTAACCTGTGAGACTTCTGAACCCAGACTCTAGCTAAGGGAAAGGAATAACTGTTCACCTGGATTGTACTGGTGAGGATTATAGTGATGCTGTGATGGGGTGGGGTCTGGGGTGAGTTCACCCTGTCCTTCGAGCTGTCTCTTGGCAGTAGGACCTAAAGGCTCAGGTCATTAGTGTTGCCCTGATCCGCACGGCTGTAAGGCCCAATGGCCGGAGTCTATATAATCACCCTGATCCACAGGGTGGTAGAGTCTCATTATCCACATTAATGGGGAAGCCCTTCTCTGCAGTAAGACCTACCAGCCAGAGTCAATAGAGATACACTGGGTTTTCAGGGCAGTGTGGTCTAGAGCTCAGATTCAGTAGGGTGGCTTTCCGGGGTGAAGATGTATGGCCTAACAAATGAAATCAATAGAGTTGCCCCCTCCCCCCCCAGAGTGGGGCTATATGGCCTAGTGGCCAGAGTCAATAGATTTCTTCTCTTACTCTAATTCTTAATATTTACATTTTATTATGTAAAAATGGTGAAAGCTGCACTTACTAGATTAGTTTTTTACTTGTTATCTGTATCAAGCTGCATTTGTCTGTAAATTGGAATTCAGTGAAAATGCTCAAAAAACACATTTTAAAATTAGTTTATTGAGTAAAACTACTTTAGAAAAACAAAGTAAGTTTACCAAACATTTTTTTGTATTTTTGTATTTTATGAAACAAACAAACAAAAAATGTAATCTGTAGTTAGTGTGTTGAACTGATTGTTTCTGATCACTATGTCCTTTAAGACTTTAGGAATATTAGATCTCATCTTTTCACAATTTATTTATAGATTGATTGAGGAAAATAAGGTTTCCTCCTTTTTCAATTCCCAGCTGGTTTCTTAACTTTGAATGAGTTAGTCACTGAACTGAACTAGTAGAATAAATTGGAATGAAGTAAATAGTCTCACTGTACCTGCAGCAGAGGTAACTACGATCAAAAGCTGCGTTAACCTTTCAGTAAGCCTGGTTCCAGATGCTTAGCCAGTGATTTCCAACAGTTCAGTCACTTCGCTGTCTTTAAAATTTTATCAGCAAACATACTGCTTGAATATATACATATTAAAATTTAATTCAAATGATTGTAATTGATTATAGTAAATTGAGTCCTTAGCATTTTAAAGAAGAAAATGTATTAATTTATATTAAGATAATTTGATTTAAACTTTTTTAAAAATATTTTTTGTCTTAAAAAAATCATCATTTTTTATTCACCATTACTTGGACTAGATGGATGGAAGCTGTTCCACATTTATTTTGTTCGGATATGTAGCCCAAAGGAAAGTGCCCAGTGATTTTTATTTTCCTCTGACTGAGGCTGAAAAATTTTTTTTCTCCTTTTTCGGGGGCCGAACTTAAAGGGGCCATAATCTCAACCCCTAGGACTTCCCATCAGTCCACTTACATGTCTACTGTAGAAATTGCATGAGTTAATCAAAATGGTTAATTTTATGCTCTTTATTAATGACTACAAAACAATGTTTTAAAATGGCTATTTTGTTTCTAGTCTTACAGCAGCTCACACAATTGTTCAATTTACAAAGAAACTCCTGGATGAAAATATTTCTGTTTTGTCTGGAACCGAGATGTTGCCAGCCCTTAAAGGAGCTTTCATTTTTGTGTGTCGTCAAATGTATGGTACCTGTGAAGGTCTGGAAGTGCTGATTCCTTATGGTTTGCATGAATCCATTGCCGACACTTGGAAGAAGGTAACCATCTTATTTCAAAAATAAGGTGTTTTTTGTGAACAACACAAATATATCTTTACTATTATATTGCTCTTCAGATTAAATCCTTTATATTTAATTTACACTGTAGTACAAACACTGGTATGCTTGAGAAGACCCTTTATTGTTCAACACTTTTGCTCTACAGATAATTCCCTTTTCTGAGTCTATGCGAGCACGGCAGAATCCCTTTTATAGCTTGGAAGTTTTATGCCTTTGTATTAAACTGGGAAATTTATACCGTACCTGATGAAGTACATAGGCTGCCCTCAGTTGTCCACACTTCAATTTATTTTTGCTTGTCCAAGAAGGAGCTCCTCTGGGGTTATGACCGGCCACTGGTCAATACTGATCACATATCAAAGAAAGATTTGAAAGAAAGAAGGACATTGAGTTGCCAGCCTTTTCTAATTTCCACTCTTGGTTCCTGGCCTTGTAAAATTAAAACAAAAAAATGCTTTAGTAATTTTTTAAAATGAATTTTCCTGTTTTTTTTGTGGGGAGAGAAGTGGAAAGATACAAAAAAAGAAATTCAAACTGTGAAATTATTGGTTAGATCCAACTGAGATTCCCTAACACTTGCACTTATGAGGCCTGCACCTTAACAAACATGTACTAGAGAGCCCTTCTCCTGAAACCTGAAGAGCTGTGCAGCTTTTACATTTCTTATACTCTGTGAATAAACCATTTTATGACCCTATTTCATTCACTAACATTTTCATTGCTCAGATAGGCTAGTCACGCACACATGAGCAACATGTTCTTATCTAAGCATTTTGTGAACTTAGCATAGTCACTGTGAAAAGAAAAAAACAGTTGCTGCACATTCCGAGAGTGCAGTTGTGAAACAGTTCATAACTTATTCAAATTAAAACAAACATTTAGGAGGATGAAGATAATTTTCATGCCAAATTTCAATTTTCTTCCATCAAGCACTTTGAGGCTAGAGTTGATTTCAAGTAAATCATTGAAATATTTTAATTGGGAAAGCGGTGGATTTTTTTTTTCTTTTCTTTCATGCTCAAAAACGAATGGAATATTTTGGCTCAAATGTTCACAAAATATTAACTTAAAGACAGAAACCAGCCCAGCCCTAGAAAAACAAAAAAGGCTTTCAAGATGAAATTTTCAGAAAGATATGAGACTGAAGACATGGAGAGGGGAGGAGTTAGAACAGAACAGCTACAGCTTCCACTACATTACTGTATATACACCCTGTGATCAATGTGAATATAATATATGTGTGTACAATATTAATTAAGTAGTAATTTAAAGTAATATAAACAGTCACAAATCCAAATTTAAGCATTCATTTACAGTAATCTAAAGTCTGAATAAGAGAGACTTTGAATCATCAGGGTTTTTTTGGATATTTCCTGCCCCTGTTGTGCACAGGCACTCAGTAGAACACTTATTTCCCCTTTGCCTGTCCCTTTTGTTAACAGAAATATACAATACTCAAGTTCTTTAAATTATTTTTTTTTGGAAAAAATTCCATAGTGGTTACTATATAAAACCTGTAAAAAGTATCAGAGGCAAGCACATTGCCATTTTGTAAGGTGCTGGAATCCTCACCCAGCAACAAACATAAATTACTTATTCATAAAGTGTAAAAAGGTTACTCATCGTGTGGAATAGTTTATTATTAAAAGGTAATTCCACAGTAACAGTGGGTGCCACACCTGAACCTAAGCACTTTTTCCTAGGGTTGGCTGATTCTGTGGTTTTTCCAAGACCTATGTGGCTCAAACCCCAGTTCCCTTGGCTAGAGCAATGCTCCCATTTTCCCTTCTGTGTATGGTGCAATCTGATGTAGAGTATATTCCACAGTGTGTCAGCAGTAAGAAACCTGTAGATCCTTGCAAGGTTCCGACAGTTGCTAAGAGTGGGGTAATGGGAGAATCCCATTACTACTTTCTAAAATAAAAACTGTAAAAATAGTTTGAAAATATAACCCAAATGTGTCAGCTTCTTCTTGATACTAGCATGTGGACTCGTCGATGAGATACAAATATGTTGATCATGGTATCTCTTTCCCAACGAATGGACCTGCTCACTCCAATAATTCTTTTAGCGCTGCACTTCTGATCATGAGCACTTTTCAGTAAAACAGATAAGAAACAGTTTCACTCTGCAGGCAATGCCACAAAAAGTCCTGATGATCAAGTATATGGCAGTAGTAGAATTTTGGAGCAGATGCTGGCATGATTAAAAAGAAGATAAAAGGAGAGTTGACAAACCCAGAAAAAGCAATTGAATACTACACAATGATATTATGGATGCATTTGATCATGTGTATGTTACATGTAATTTCATTATGCTCATTGAAATTACATATCTGAAATTATATAATCTATAACATCCACTATCATTTGAGTAGTATAATGTTCCCATCATTGCTTATAACCTAAACATCTTAAATCATTGATCTTAAAGTATTTCCTTAAATATTTTTTCAGATATCTCTTACCTCAAAGTTGTTGATTTTTTTTCTGAATGTTGATAAGATTGTTTGGTGTATTAAATTTTGTATCTGATTCACAAGGTATGTCTTTCTTCATATCAAATCAAAACTAATATGCAATAAAGAGACCAATATCCTACAGTTAAGAACACTAATTTCCGTAGACGAAAATGGAATAAAAAAGTTCTTCTGTTTTGTGTGTAAAATTTTGTAATGAAAAACAAAACAAAATTATTTACAAAATTTCAGAGTGTGTGTAGTTTTCTCTTAGGTAAGATTGGAAAAATGTATTTTTTACAATATTTTCTTTCACATAAGATCTGGAAATAGAATTACAGTTTTTCAGATTTTTTTCAAGATTTTTTAGCTCTGCTACTAAATAAGTGGTATAGAAAATATTTACTTAACAACCCTTAATATTTTCACACGTCTGATAAATAGCCCACAGTATTTTACAGTGTGGCAGAAAGGTATTTATTATTATAATTGAAGTATTCTAATTCAGAATTCTGGCACACTATGCCAGGACACTCTGATTTTGGAGCATATTAATTTTGTTTTATTTTGTATATTGTAATGTTAGGTGTTATTTCCTGACACTGAATTTCCTTATCTCACATAAAAGGGTACTGATAAAATCTCAGTATAGTGACAGTCGTCATGTTTTGGATTATACAGTGCCGTTGTCAAAGGAAAGCGTAGGAGTTTTTTTCGAAAACCAAAGAAAGCATTGAGAAAAAAAGATACCAAAACATTTACAGGACATCAAAAAAAGTCTGATTGGAGAGTCAAAGGTTATTTGGAGACAAGAGCCTTATTTACATTTCTGGGTCAATTGTGACAAAAGAGCTATGGGGAAAACATAATAAAAAGAAACAGACCTAACTGGAAAGCAGGGACTCAGAGTACAGGCTATCATATCCAAATGATGTTGGATAGGTTGAAGTTGGAATGGTGATTGGAGTTGCACAGTTTGGGTGAGTTGCTCCTTTGCTGACCATGATCAAGAAAGAACTGACTAGGAGGTTTCAAGAGTTAATGTTCAGTCATTAGTAGCTGTGGTAGTGAATTGTGCTTCTGTCAGCTACAACTGACCAAAAAACCCCTCAAAAACTTGGGAAGTTCTGCCTGACTTGGACTAAGGAGCTGAGATCCACGAGTGAGACTCCTACCAGAATGACACTCAGGCCTGGTCTACACTGAGAGAGCGGGGGAATCAATCTAAGTTATGCAACTTTATTTACATGAATAACATAGCGGAAGTCAACATATTTAGATCTACTCACCATGGTGTCTTCATTGGGTGAGTCAACAGCTACTGCTCACCCATCGACTCCGCCTGCACTTCTCGCGGCGATGGAGTACAGGAGTTGATGGGAGAGCACTTGGGGTCGATTTATTGCATCTAGACTAGACGCGATAAATCGACCACCCCATTGGATCGATTACTGCCTGCTGATCCGGCGGGTAGTATGGACATACTCCTTAGAGAAGCAGAATTACAATGTAATTCCCCACTACAGTAGCATGTATTACAATATGCAGTTTTTGTGTTCTTTTTTTGCTACCGTCATTTAAAAATAATCTAGTAACTGAAAAATGATGAAAGAAAGGTCAATAATAAAACTATATTTAATTAACAGAAATTATAGGGTCACCTTGAAATATATTCCCTTTAAAACATATTCTGGATTTATTTCATCTGATCTATTTTATTTTATCTAATCTAACTGAGGCACTTATATGGGCCCCCTTATAGCTGAATGCCTCAGAATCTTTATCCTCACAATACTCCAGTGAGGCAGGGAAGGACTATTTATCCCCATTTTACATATGGTAATCTGTGACACACAAAGACTAAGGGCCAGATTTGTAAAGGTATTTAGGTACCTGAAGTTGCAGAAAGAAGCTTAATACCTTTTGAAATTTGTTCATAAGTGCCTTGTGTACAGTCACATGGGGAGCCTGTTGACTGAGCAGGGAATTGAATTCACATCTCCCACGTGCCAGGCTAATGGCCTAACTGGACCATCCTGCCATCCTTTTTCTTATTGGAATCAGAACTTCTAAGAATGATGTAATAATAACTGTATTTTTCATTTCATAGGCTAGTTCACTTTCAGAAAGGATTCCTACTCCTGTGCCTGGGACAGACTCCATTTCATCAGATAATCAAGAATCACAAAACATGTAAGTATTGCTGTCTCTATTCATTTTTGGGTTAAATACACAAGTCCACCGCAGCCCAGATTTGTAGACTTTCAGGACAGTTACTAGGTCTATCTTTTTTTTTAGGCTTTTGCCAGGAGCAGGTTGGTAGCTACAAAAAGATATATAGCTTGAGCTGAGGTTTTTCATTTTAGACTTCCTTAGCACAGGGCTCATAGAGTTACAAAGTTCTTCCCACCTCTGTGTAGTTATACTAAGTTTGATGTAGATTTGGCTTATGATTTGCTGTCTGTGTGGATCAAAACTTATCTGAGAAAATATGAATTAAAAGACATAAAACAAAAAAAGACATAAAGCAAAAGAGTTGATAGTTTTTCTTTCATGGATTTGATTGTGTTATTAGTTAAAAATCCTATTTTGTGGAATACCATCAATGCCTTCAAAACATCATATAGTGTAATTACCAGAATGCTGGCGGAAAGCCAGTCACACAGTGAGAGAAAAGACTTCTCTCCTTTGATGTTAATACAATATTCATTTCCCCAGTAGATGTTTGTATGTTAAGTTTTACCTGGTGAGAAATACATGAATTCTGTACTACATGTGAATGTGGGGTGTAAAAAAATGTAATTAAACACTATTGATAGATTTATGTTGTCTTTTTTTCCTTTTAATTGCAGTGGGATAGTTTCTAAAAGCTTCCATACTTAATTTGTATAGGAATTACAGTATTTGTTGTTGATTTATTATTTTTCCTTTTGTGAGGTGGCTGTAGTGACTTTAAATTAGTGTTAGCGACAAAGAGTCCTGTGACAACTTAAAGACTAGTAAAAGTATTGAAGCATAAGCTTTCGTGGGCTAGTACCCACTTCGTTGGATGCATGCAGTGGAAGTATCCAGAGGCAGGTATATGCATCCGACAAAGTGGGTACTAGCCCATGAAAACTTAAGCTTCAATACTTTTGTTAGTTTTTAAGGTGCCACAGGACTCTTTGTCGCTTCTGCTAACCCAGACTAACACGGCTACCTCTCTAAATTAGTGTTGAGTAAAGAAACCCTATATGAAGTGTTCTGCTGGAGATGCCTATCAGTAGTCAATTCCACGAATTGCAAACTACAATCCCTTCCTAACTGCTGAATTTGACAGTTTTTTTATGGAGTAAGAGACTCTGATTAATTATTTTTAGATGAAGCTTTTGTTTCCCACTAAACAAGAAGTGACTTCGAGATTCTAAGTACAGTGGCTAAAGTCTAGGGTGGTGGTTGACCATTGTTGGAAGTGTGGTTTCTGCTTATATCTGTCACTGTTGCTGGTGGGAATCAAACATCCACCGAGGGAGCTCATACCCAGAAGTGAGAATCCAGTAAGGTGGTGTGTTCATGGAAGCAGGATTACAAGGTGAATCCCATGGTGATGGGATGGTATCTGGTGAGAGATCATTTCAATGCTGGACTTCTCTTTCTTGGATATAGGATGGTTTGGGTGTGTTCACATTTGCTTCTAATAGTCATATTTTCCCCTGTCACCCTAGCAATTCGTATATAATGTGATTCCATGTCCAGTGAAAAACTAGTATCTGGATGCCAGTGGGCACATTTTAATCCACCCCATCAGTGGAATAGTTTGGAAAAAATGCACATATGCTTACAGAGACCACATGCGGGTTATTGTATGTAACAGCGTCTCATTTTCATAAACACCACCCCCATTTTCTAGCATTATTTCTAGTATAACACACAACAGTTTTAATAATATTTTGCAGTTATACAGTGCTTTTTATCTGTAGCTCTCAATATGTTTTATAGTGGTGAGAAAGCAATCTTATTCCCACTTTAGAGGTGGAAAAATCGAGACACTGAGAGGTGACTTACCCAAAGTCCCACAGTAAGTCAGCAGTAAATTGGAGAATTAGAACCCAAGTTGCCAAGATGCAATATTTCTATACTGTGTCGCTGTTCTGTACATAGTTAAACCCCAATAAGTAATTGATCTTGCTATCATACACATAGGTCCAGTGAAAAATAGATTTTTTTTAAACTGAAAAGTTTATATTTTCTCTTGCTTTTCACTACTTTTATTTTTAAATCTTTTTTGTTTCATTTTATTTTTCTATCATTTTCAGTATGGTATGGGAAGAGACTTTATTAGATGATTTATTAAACTTTGCTGCTACTCCAAAAGGTCTTCTTCTGCTTCAGAATACAGGAGCCCTCAATGAATGTGTAACCTTTATGTTCAGCAGATTCTCAAACAAACTCCAGGTAGGTATGTCATATCAGAGGCTAGTAAAAACACTTTTTAATTAAGCTAAGTAGAAGGGAAAATCATAAACGATTGTTTGTTATCTTAGTGGAAGAGTTGAGTTAAAATGTAATCTAACATTCTAAGTGTATGGTACATTGATTTTATTTCTGTTGTTACTCTGCAAAATGTCAATAATAATGTCAGATGTTGACCCTGTTACTTTTTACTCAAAATGTTAAGCAAAAAGATACTTCCTATCCTACATTTAATTTTGGGACCTAATCCTTAGACAAGTGCTCAGTGATGTATGTACATTGAAATATATGTACAGTGTTTGCCCGTAAAACAGCAAGATCTAACATCACAGACTAGGGTGACCAGACAGCAAATGTGAAAAATCGGGACAGGAGGTGGGGGGTAATAGAAGCCTTTATAAGAAAAAGACCCAAAATAAAATATATAAAATTGGGACATCTAGTCACTTTATGCCAGACATCAAATTACATGGGGAATTATGCATTCAATTATGGAGGCAAAATATGTTATCACATGGAATTTTAAAAGGTTTTGTGGCCCCTAGTCTGAATTGGTGGGTGCAAAGGATTTGGGAGGTTATAGTCTTAAAAAGTTGTTATTCTGTGTGCAGAAGTTGCAAGTGCTTTATATCATGTTATTTATACTTTGAAATAGCAAAGGGAGAGATTCCTTTACTTGCTAACAAACATGCTGGTGTAGTAATCTGACCCTCACTGGTCTAGATAAATTTGTTTACCTAATTTAAAGTTCTGCAGAGAACAAATAAAAATGCATAAGAGAACATGTGAGAATATGAGTGTCTTGGTTGTATTCTCCAAACTTCTTTTATCTCTCACATTTATTATTAAAAGGTGAGTGGATGTGGAAGGTTTAGTTATGGAGTGATAGTTACACGAATGGCAGCGACATCTCCAGGTGCAGTAGCTCTGCAGCGTTCAGGTAATTTTAAGGGTGAACTTTATCATAAGTACTAACACACTGTAATATCATGAGTTAAAATAATATAATTCTAAACAAAATAAAGTCACGTGATTAAGATAGATAGTCTCCAAAGTAGTCATTGCTAGTATTGCCTATCTATTTTTGGTAGAAAATTATTCTTTTAAATGTGTTTTTCCTAAATACCGAAATGCTCTATGAATTTAAGTTTTTGCAGGTGGAAAAATATGATCTTGCATACTGTGTGAAACAAAAGTAAGATAGCAGAGTAAAAGAATGTTCCTCTTTTTATTTTTATTTAATTTATTTTGATTTCAAAGGAATTTGCCTATTCTTTCACCTAAATGCATGAATACTTTAGTGAATCACAAACTTTCCTCATTCATCAACAATCATAATTAATAAATTCCATCTTCATGACTCACTCACTTCTCAAAAGCCTGGGAAGATGGATAGGTCTGAATATCAACAGACTCTAGCTCTTTAGGATCACTGATTGTTGAGGAAATGAGTTCCATAATCAAGAACTCTTCACTAAAAATGCTATGCCAGAAAGTTTCTTCAGGTTAAACCAGGGACTGGCACCACAGCTCAAGTAGCCTGCATCTAAACCATATAGTGTTTCAAAGATTAAAACTGATAACTTGAATTGCAGTCAGTGTAGATTATGGAACTGTCTAGCAACTGTTCTGTTCTGTTCATCCAAAAGCACTTGAGGTGTAATTAAGATGGCAAGAGTATGACAGGCAAACTACACCAATGAGTGAAACTGAAATAACCACTACCAGTTCTTCAGACCTCTGTCCCTAAACCAATAGTTTTATGTCAGTCTTTTCTTGGTTCAGTTTCAGCCAGCTAGTCCTCACAGTGAAGACACAACAGCTCCAGTTTTCTCACTAATCTTTTAAAATGATCTGTATACATGTTTCATCTCCTGCACAACAAAATGGAGCCCTGTGGTATGTCACACAAGAGAGAACCTTGTAACCGACTGGAAAAAAAAAATGTCCACTGCTACTTTCTGGAGTCCCTCAGGAAATGAGGAGCAGATTAACTTGAATGATTCTTTCTGTCCTACTTTGATTCAGAGCCAGGACGCATCCTATGGTTAATGGCATTAAAGGTGGTGAAATACCTGAAAGAATCAGCCCAGATCTTCACCCCTACCAAAAGGCATTTGTACAAACATTAGTAAGGTCATAATTATCAGCCTGTCATTTACAGGAGAGAGTACTCATCTTTTCCCTTAATTTTCATTTGATGATAAATATTGCTAAGATTTCTTAACATATTTTACAATCAGCTAGCAAAATATATTACCAGGACCAGCCCTAGACCATATGACGTCTCAGGTGAGGAACATCTTTGGTGTGTCCCCCCGATTTATTAAACTTTTGAATATCTTATTTTTAATTGCTGTTGTAGCCTATTTCATGACGTTGATGAACAATTTGCATGCATGATTTATTACTGGCATATAAGATAAATTTGCACACCATAAATCTGTATGTATTCATGCCATATATAAGCAAAGAAAAATAAATTTGTTTCCTCTAAACTAATAGACACTTTTTAATTTTAAGAATAACTGAAATGTACTGACATCAAGAAATTGAACTGTGCACCAACACTGGGTGGACCAGTATTAAATAGTATTATGGTAGGTGAAAGCCTTAGAATGTTAACCCTAGTCCTTTGGCTCAAAAGGTCACTTTTCTCACCTTTGCCCTCATACACTGAAGCACAATGTCAGAGTTCTAAAGACTGGCCAATGCCATTTTCAAGAGATAAAATAACCAGTTATGTCAGTCTCTTGTTGACTATCATTGGTCGAAGATATGTTTTAATGAGTCTGAGCATTGAAAAGCTGCATTCACCACTTGCAACTGTGACTGGCAGTATGAGCAGAATCCTTAAAGCTATCCACAGATTTAGGAAACGTGTCCTTAAGCTTTGCATCATGAATGAATTGGAGAACTTGGAGTGGAGAGGGCTCCCTGGGTTGCCAAATGTGACAGATGATGTCCAGTTCGACATAAAGATCTTTATCAATGACGTCCGAACATTCCCCACGTATCAGCATCTGGTGAAGGTCTGTACAGATTTCCTGTCTGTCAGGAGCTTATTAAGGCCATACAAAAATCCCAAGATCTTTGAGGTGCTTCATTTGTCCACATCTTTCTTTGACAGACAGTGTAGCAGTGTCAACAAGTGGGCAAAAAAGATCCTGCTTGAATTTTCCTTTCAAGCTTCTCATCTAGTCTCTCTTCTTGTAACCAAACTGTTTCTTCTTCCGATAAATACGAGTATCTTGAAGACAGGCTGAACTCCTAAGATTTCTTTGGTAGCAGAGATAACATCTTCAAATCTGTTGTCTGTGTAGTCCACAATGTAATCAAGGCAACTTCCCTTTAAAGTAATAGCTGTTATGATGTCCATCAACTGAGTGTCTAATGCATTGCTTACAATGTTTATTTGGATCAGGATATTATGCCAAACTACAATTGAGATCAGAAATTTGCAGTCAGCCTGATTTGCCAGGCTTTGCATCTCATATTGGATTCTGGCTTCACCTTTACTTAACTGTGCCATATCCATCAAAGCATCATAAACCTCAGTCACTTGGTATCTCCCTCTCAATATGACTCTCTCAGTGAGTGTCATTTGTTGGCTTTACGATCAGAATTGTAACATTGTCTGTGAGGCTCTACTACCTGAGAGTTAATGCTGAAAACAAAATGTATATCCTTTTCAGTACACTGGAAAGATATTGGATCTAATGAAGATGATGCTGCATCTGACACAATCAGGTTGAGGGAATGGCAGCCACAAGTCACAAAGAAAGCTCATGGATTCAACACAAGGATCTTTGTCTGAATGCCACTGTTTCTTCCCTTCGTGTTTACGCCATTGTCGTAGCCTTGGCTGCAGCAGTCCTGCAGCTTTACTCTTGTTCCAAATGTTCATAAACAGTTCTGTTAGGCCTTTTCCACTAGAGTTGTCCATAGACCGGAAACAAATAAATCATTCCTTTCCTTAGATACAGCCATCCTTGTTAACAAATCTTACTGTAAATGACATCTTTTTACTGTGACTAATGTCAGAAATGCAGTTCATTATCATCGCGTTGGACTTTGCTTTGCCAAGCTTCATCAATATGTTATCAAGCACCTGCCTTGCCATAAAGTCAGTCAATTAGTTTCGAATTGTTTTGCTGCAGTAATGGTCCACATCTTCTTTACAAAATACTCGACATAGGTGTCCATGTATGACATCATCGTATTTCTCCGGGAGTTCTACCAAACTGATAAGTTGTTCATTGAACACAATGGTAATTTTATTTGACAAGCCCTGGAAAGCCAAATTATTCTTTACAAGGAAGAGGATAATTGAGATCAAACATTCGAGTGTGTTCTTCCAGTGCTGGATTTCTACATTAATAATGTGCTTGCTTTATGTATCTATGTATTTATTCAGCTTGAGCGTGGACTCGACCTCCATCCATTTGGAGGAGACCGTGAAATGGCCAGGTGACTTCAGAGTATCAGCGAAGTTATGCTAGTAATTGTACCTTGAAAATTCAAGCAATGATTTTACATTCTTGTCAAATATTTTGCACCAAAAACAGAACACTTTGTCAGCTGATTTTGAGTAAACTAGCCAATGCTGATACAGTTTCTCACCGTTCTCAAGCACTCTTTTGCAGTATCACTTTGAGAAGTGTCACTTCTGTTATTTACTGGAAACGTCATACCCTCATTCAAAATTCTGGGTTCAAAATCGGTAGATTTTAAGATTGCTGGCCATAAAGCAGGATCTTATGTATTGATTTGTAATGTGCAGTTTTTTTCACTTCTGTTTCTGTCATTATGCACGGCTGATTCTTCTTTATCGTTTCTCTCCTTTTCATGTAAAACGGATTTTTCTTTATTATCAATTTCCTTTATGCCACCAGGAAAACTAAATGATTCTTCATCACTTTCCTCACATTTCCATTTGTTACCTTCAAGTAAATCTGCTAATTCCTTACAAATAAGACTTCATCATTTACGCTTCGCTTCTCAATTTCTTCTGCACTGGGAAGATCACTACTGTCTAAAGCAGGGATGGGCAAACTTTTTGGCCCGAGGGCCACATTGGATTTACAAAATTACATGGAGGGCCAGGTAGGAAAGGCCCCACCCCCAATCCAGCCCCCTCCCACTTCCTACCCCTGACTGCCCACTTCAGAACCACTGACCCTTCCAACCCCCCGCTCCTTGTCCCCTGATCGACCCCTCTGGAGACCCCCCCCCCACTGTAACTGTCCTCCCAGGACCCCACCCCCATCTAAGCCCCCCTGATCCTTGTCCCCTGACTACTCTCTTCATAGACCCCCTATCTCTAATCACCCCCCAAACCTCCTGCTCCTTTCCCCTGACTGCCTCCCTCCAGAGACCCCCTGTTCCCTAATCATGCCCCAGGACTCTACCTCCCATCCACCCCCACACTCCCTGACGCTAGCCACACCCCCGCCCCCTGACATGCCCCCCCCCGGGACTCCCACATGCCATCCAAACCCCCCCTCACTGCCCCCTGAGACCCTCTGCCCCCTTATCCAACTCCCTGCCCCAGGCCCAGGGCCTCCACAGCCCGTTTACTCCACCATCGCTAAGAATAGCGTGTCTGGCCCGCAGCCAGACATGCCGCTGATCCACTGGAGCTGACCGCATTGTCTGGCCCGGAGCCAAACAAGCGGTCGCGCAGCCCCGCTCCTGAAAGCTGAAGCCCAGGGCTAAGGAGACAGCGGGGGAGAGGCCAGAGCAGGTAGCGCAGCTGCCCCCCCCCCCCCCCCAGAGCTGCTGCGTGCGACTTACAGAGGCCATGGGGGAGGGAGAGAGCCAGGGAGGGGCCGGAGCAACCTCCCCAGCCGGACCTCAGTGGCCGGATGGGAGGAGCCCGCGGGCCGTAGTTTGCCCACCCCTGGTCTAAAGCTCAATCTGTGGTGTTCTGTTGCAGATATTTTCCTATCACATTTGTCCATTGCTGAAACTAGATTGCAGTTGATCTTTTCACTTTCTACAGTGAGCCTCTGAACGGTGGTTCTTCAGGGGCATTTTTTATTTTCTATTGGGCTGAGGGGGAAGCAGTCAGTATTAGGGGGAGCAAAAGTCTATGTTCTGCAGTCTTAGAAAGTAATCAAACATTATGTGTTAAGCATGGCAAAAGAAATAACAGTATTTTTTTTGTATTGTTGCATAGATAGGGGTTCGACAGATATTTCTGGTATCTCATTAGAAATGTCCTTTATTAGTCACTATTTACACTTGTCAAGTCTTTAACAATTACACAATAAAACAACAATATCACAACTGGGCTTTCATTTCATTATTATATCTCATTGACTGACTGGTGATGCTCTGTCCATGATGTACCCTCAAGGGCATGGATGTAGGTCAAGGAAAATGTAGTTCTCGGAAAGTCTGGAAGGTTCCACAAGATTCTATAAAGGTCCAAAACATTCTAGGTGGTTAGTGAAAAATGAATTCACATATGGAATACCTGAAACATTTTACTTCAAACATTCTTTTTTCCCTTTTGTTGTTAACAACAAAAACAGCAGCCCAAGCCTGGTGCCCCCAAAGCCCCAGGTGGTCGCCTGGATCACTTGCCCTTAAATCCAACCCTGTATATTACAGTAAACTGGCACAGGCATCTGTGCAAAACTTCTCTTTCTCTTCAGGTAAATCTAGTTTACTATGCAAGTGAGTTATTTCCAGACAAGTTGTCTTAAATCCTGTGTCGTTAGAATCAATGGTACCGTATAACATATGGTTCCCAAATTGTGATCTATAAGAGCTAGCTTGTGACAAAATACTGGGTGGTCTTTGTTTCCACCTACTTAATCGCTTCAAAACAAACAAAAATGGAAAAATACATTACCTATAGTAATATTTCTTTTCCTTGTAAACAGTTCCTGCAGTTGTCAAAATGATTTTATCTGATCATCAGTGGAAAGATGGTATCCCATATTGTCATGGATAGAAGAGGAGAGTAATCCCTGAGGCAATCTCTTTTAAAGATTTGGTCCACATTGTATCGAATTTTGAGTTTTATTTTACTTATTTTTTTAAGCATTTTTATGACTAAATCAAATATTAAATTTTAGGGTTTATAAAAGCACTTATAACTGAATTATGGGCTGTTTTGGAGTGTGGAAGAGATGATCTTAGAGTAACTCACCCCAGTTCTACTCCAGTAGATCCTATTGACCGAAGCTGTCAGAAGGTGAGAAATTATATTTTGTGCAATTTGCTACTACTGTGTATAAATACACATGTGGTTTCATTAATACCCTAAATGACACATTTCATCAGCATTGTTTCTAATTTAGGCACTTAAGGCAAAATTGGTGTAGTACAACTAGCAAAACAATGACTGAATGAAATAGGTTCCTGTGTTATATGGAGAGTTGAAATTGCAAGGGTCACTTAAAGTCAATTAAAGAGTATATCATAAGAAGAGTGATATAGAGGATCATCATGACAAAATGAGGTCTTATAATAAATTGAGATTTATGAGCAGTGTGGTTGAATTAAATTAGCTAAGGTTTTAGATGAAAAATGATTTGATTTTATACTTGATTTTCAGTCAGTTTGATTTTCATGAGGTTACATTTTTTCAGGGGGGAAGTTCTCTTTCTGAGAGCGGTTGCTTTGTCTTAGAATGAGTTACAACTACTAGTCCAAGCTGATATAAACCACCAAATTTTACAAATACATGATGATATAAGTAGTATAGCATTTGAAAAATCATTCAGCATTTATTGCCAGAATTGTACTTCTTTCAGACTATGGAAGAATTCTCAATTTTCACTGGGCCATTTGCTTCTGCAGTGTGAGAACCCATCAGTTCACACAGCACGAGGTGCATGGGCACTATCTTAGGCTAGCATAGATGTGTCTCCCATTAGGATATGAGTAATGTTCCACATTTGTTTTGCTGGGCAGCTCTACCTGTTTAAACTTTGTGCTGCAGAGCAGGGTGAGGCTGAGACCTGGGCCAAACTTCTTTGTATTGTTCTAATTAACTGCCAATTGAATGCTGTCAAATGTTTTGTGTTATTAATACAGAAGTTTACAGGAGCAACTTTTTTTTTAAAGTCTTTTCTAGCTCTGGTAAATTTGCTATCCTATCCTGCTGTTTATGAACTGATAGGTGATCAGGAGATACCAAATAAACCAGAATATTCTCTCCGTGAAGTTCCTACAACTGTTGTTGTAAGTAATTTTTTTCTTTTTTCCCCTTCAAAATACTACTCTGTGATTAGACATTTTACCTGAGCAAGTATTATGTTAATAATTAAAGACATGCTCTATTTTCTGCTCAGTGATAGATTTGAAAATTGTTTTTGCATTTTTTATTGTGTGCAGCATGAGGGCAGCATATGCACATGATATTGGGTAATATAAAATCTTTACATAATTTGAAGGTCTTACTTTCCTTCCTTACCTGTATTATAAATCAGTTCCCAGGGATAATAATGATATATATGAATATTTCTAATTTTGTGTGTGTGCGCACATGCACACATCTATGCATATATTTGTGTCCTACATTATTGTGTGTGTGTGTGTATACATACACACACACACGCGCGCGCACACACACATACGTGTGGAGAGAGTGTGTATATGTATATAGATTGTGACAGGGTGAGGCCAAATGGCTAGAGAAGAGTGATAGAAGACAGATATATTAGTCCCCAATTAAGCAGGTCCCTTTTCCCTGGGTAAGGTAACAGGGGCAGTTCTAGAACAAGCAGGAACCAATTAAGGCAGGCAGGCTAATTAGGACACCTGGAGCCAATTAAAAAGCTGCTAGAATCAGTTAGGACAGGCTGGCTAATTAGAGCACCTGGGTTTAAAAAGGACCTCACTTCAGTCAGTGAGGGGCGTGTGCAAGGAGCTGGGAGCAAAAGGCACTAATTGCTGAGAGTGGAAAGGCGTACTGCTGGAGGACTGTGACTACAAACATTATCAGACACCAGGAGGACGGTTCTGTGGTGAGGATAAAAAAGGTGTTGGGAGAAGGTCATGGGGCAGTGTCCCAGAGAGTTGTAGCTGTCACGCAGCTGTTACAGGAGACACTCTAGACAGCTGCGATCCACAGGGTCCTGGGCCGCAGTCTGGAGTATAGGGCGGGCCCAGGTTCCTCCCAACTCCTGATCCAGACACAGGAGGAGTTGACTTGGACTGTGGGTTCCACCAGAGGGGAAGGTCTCCGGTTTGTTCCCCAATCCACTTGTTGGATCAGCAGAGACTGCAGGGATTGTTCTTCTTTCTTTTCCCCATGCTGGACAGCGATGAGGTTAGCTGAGTGAATGACAGATCTGAGTCACGAAAGTGGCCAAACTGAGGGCTGCCATGAATCTCTGGGGAGAGCAAATCCGCCAAAGAGCACAGGACCCAGCAAGGCAGAAGAGGAACTTTGTCACAATATATATATAAGTGGAGGGAGGAAGGATTGTATAGTCTTATTCTATGCCCATTGTAGTGACAAATATTTAACCTTTCAACAAAAAATTAGTTTAAAATGGGTTAGAGATTCTGAAGTCCATAAACTACCAACACAACACCAAAATTCAGGAAGTTACTAGGTAAATGCTTACCTAGCCTTGGTAAGCTATGCTAATGATTGCTCATTCTCCATAATATTTTGCTCATATTCCTTACCCTCCTCCCTCTTCTTCTACATTTCACGTGTAAACTTCAACTCTAAACACACGAAGTTGTTTCAGTTGGTCAAACTGTTGAATATTGTATTAAAATATTTGATTAGTGTTTGTGGTATAGATTTTTAGTTATGCATGAGAGTCTTGGATGACTGTTAGTGCAGGGAATATTTTTAAAAATATTGGAAGTTACTATTTTAAAATCTTGTGACACTATTTACATGATTAATGAGCCAGTATGGTGTATTTTCTGTGTTCAGTAGTTATTTGTATTCAGAGTCAAAATTGGATGTTTTGTGAGACATAGGAATGGAGTAGTCATTTGTTGAGGGTAGCGTATGCAAGTGATGTAATATGAAGAAAGCGAAATCATGTTTGCACATTTTATGGGTTGCATGAGACTTAAGTAGTGATTTCATAGCTTTATAAATCTGGGTTGGTGGAATATGCTCTGGAGCACCTTTAATTGATCTTTTAATAAAAGTTTTTGTTTGAGGAATTTTGTAGGTTTGTAAAGAAGTGTTATTTCAATGCTGATAGTTGCTCACATGGATAGTAATAAAAGTTCATATGGGTTCTCCAAATTATGCTTTCTCCATCTTCAGAGCCCTGGTGTTTGCCCAAGCCCCTCTACAGCCCAGAATCTTCTCTTGCTCTCCTTCCCCATGCTATTCTCCTGATCTTCATTCCCTCATGACCCCCATCCATGGCTCAGATTGTCCCCATGTCACTCTTTAGAACCCCCGTGTCTCTGCAGTGCTCCACCCCTCATTCTTGGCTCCATGCTAAAACATACAGATGGCAGAAGATGCTGCAGTTGTCAGACAAACATCTGTCAGCGTCTCTTTCTTTGTGCATATAAATAGCCAATTTGCATTAAGTCCCTTATGAATTATATACATTACTGAGTTTATTGACTGAAAAGGCAGCAGCAATCTTGGGGTTAAAAGAAATGATATTCAAAAGAATCTTTGAATACACAAATGATCCAATGAAATCGAATTTCCAGTGATTTACAATAAATTTTAAATTTTTTAGTTGCACTGAAGTGTCAAATAGCAGTTTCACTTACAGTGACGTTCTATGGGGGAAGAGAGAAAGAGAATTTGGTGTCAGAGGATTCCACTACCTTTAAATAAGAATGCATTTTAAATAAAAGAGAATCTGCTTTGTCCAATGTTATTTTACTGGAAGTGGTAACTTTATTTTATAAAAAATGAAGTACAAGTTCTTATGGATTTTATGAAATTAAGTTCATAATTTTTCCCTCTGATGCGGTCTTGAAATGACTCCTCGATCCAAAGAGTCAGACAATTATTCTCCTTGCTGTTTCCAAGGCCATGCTTTTCAAACAAAATTTAATAAATAAATAAAAATGGATTTCATCTGACACAAACAAAGCTCCTAAGGATTTTGTTGGTTTTAATTCTTTTGCATTTACCACACCAATCTGAGTCCAAGAGTACAATGTCAATGGAATTTGTGTGCATTTTGTGCATTCTTTAAAATGAAATTATTACCTTGGAAGCAATATATGAAACAAACTAGAGAGACGGATATTAGAATCTGAACTGTGGGATAAAACTGTGGAAAAAACCGTAGGCAAAAAATAAAATTGCCCATATAAAACACTCTTACTTCAGAGCATGAACAAACTGATGATTTGACAAGGTTTGCAAAACAAAACAAAACAAAATAAAAAATAAACCACAGAACTTGCCCGTAGGGCAATTGTCCACTTTCAGGTTTATTGAAGCTTTCTTTGAAACATCTCGTACTCACCATAGTTCGAGATAGAGTACTGGACTATATGGACCATTGTCTAGTCTGAGTTGGTACTTATGTTTCTATGCACAGAATTGTTTAATACCTGAAATTTTGATTAAATTAACTTGAAATGCAAAGAACTGTACATATTTCAAAAACACTAAAAATACACTTTGCCATTTTAATCCAATATTAACATTCAATAGTAATTTAAAATGTTTAATATTTCAGTGCCTTGACATGTATTCACCTGAGTTATGTGATTCTGGCTTATGTATAGCCAGAATATTGTATATATATATATATACACACACGCACACACACACACATGCCTTGATTCTGCATCATCGACTTTAATAGGAGTAAGAACATTAAGCGCTAACACTTTAAAAATATTTTTGTAACATTTAGAATAAATAATGCTGTATTTTTACACACAGATTAACCTTAAGTGTAAGAAATATAAGAAGATGCATGATTATTTTACAATAATGCTTTCATTTTGCAGGATGTAATTGACAGACTTATAATTTTGAATTCAGAAGCTAAAATTCACTCCTTATTCAATTATGAACAATCACACATCTTTGGTCTGAGGTAAGATCCACTGTGTTCAAAATGAGAATACAGTACAGCAAGTTTCTTTTGGTTTCCATTAAACCTATATTATTGCTTCTTATTGTGCATGAAAGTGAAATTCAGTTAGTTATTTTTTTTAAACAAGGAAAGGTATAATTAAAAATACATTATACAGAATTAGGAAACCAGCAAATCCAATCTTGATTTAATATGCCTGTATCTGATACAATAAAAGCAGTTGCACAAGGTTGTTCAGCATGGATGGTTGAAAAGCAAATGTAGTACATCCATCCTGACACATGCAACAAACTTTCTGCTAAAATACTGAAATAAATTGAGGATTTTACATGTCTGTGTGTAGCTTTATATATTTAAATGATCTACAATGAATGCATTTCAGAAGTTCATTCTGTTTTAATTATATTATCAATTCCAGCAATATTCCCTATGCTTAAAATGGGAGGTACCCCTACAACCAGTAATATGTCTAAAACTTGAATGAACACATTTTAAATGTCTGCTGAATATGATGCTTATCAGTATAGGATCTGCGTTGTTTCCACGTACCATGTATACTTGTTCATAAGCCGAATTTTTTTAGTAAAAAAGGGGAAGCAAAAGTAAAGAGCGTCATCTTATCAACGGGTAATAGCGAGGGAGAGGTGGGACACAGCCCCTCCCCCCAAAAGAGGGGGCAGGGAGAGGCAGCAGAGCCAGAAGGATTGAGGTGGGGCCAGAGTCTCTCCGCTTCTGGCCACGCTGTTCTCCCCCCGGTCTCCGAAGCAGCTACTGCTCCAGGGCTGGCAGGCTGCGACTATGCTGCCCAGCCCCACCCACCAGAGCAGGCTGTGGCTGCACTGTCCAGCCTGTTAGAGCAGCTCCAGCCAGGCCAGAGACATCCTCCCCGGCCCTCTCCAGCTAAGGTGGGAAGGGATGGTATGGGGAGAGTGTGGGGGTCCTGGGTTAGGGGTGGGATCATGTGGGGAGTAGTCACAGGAATTACTCTCCTGACCCCCAGCTTCTTCCCCCTCCCCCAGATTTCTCCACTAGTTGCTGTCCCGGCCCATGGGGGTAAGCAGCTGGCGGGCTGAGACACTTTGTTTACTTAGGTTTACCTCCGTGGCTGCAGACACTCAAGGTAAACAAACCATCTCGGCCCGACAGCAGCTTATCCTGATGGCCCAGGAGCCAATGTCTGCTGATCCCTTAATTATAGGGTCAGCTTATGAATGGGTCATAAAAATTTTCAATTTTTACTTATCTATCTGGGGGATCGGCTTATAAACGAACCGGCTTATGATGGAGTATATACGGTATTTAAAAACAGAAATAACAATCTATTTTTTTCTTTCTGCTTTCCTAGCCTGAAGGATAAATAGTTTGCTTTGTTTACATATTTGTCTGTATAAGTGAAAGGATAGCTCTACTAAAATGTGATAGTTACTGTGAAAAAGTTTGATAATGTCTGATTGGGCAGAATAATGGTCTCAATAGTTTGTAAAATCCAAAGGTAGTTGTCTATAGCCAAAATATCAGAGTAAATTAATGTGTACTATACATACAAAAAATATTGAACTATGTACTGTAGATTACATCAAATAATCCAGGTTACATCTTTCATCTGGCAGGACAGGTATGACATGCACAGTGGCAAAATTTTGAGATATGAGAAGTACAGTCTTGTACCATGAAGCTAGAAGTCAGAGATTTTCATAAAATAATATAGGACTATAGGAGTCTTAAGTTAGATCAGGGATTGGCAACTACTTCAGAGTTCTTCTCTATGACTGCGGTAGACAAGGAGCTGAGGAGGATTCGCCTACGTGCACTGGCAAACCTTGGCTTGCACTTTCTACTAGGTCACAGTTTACCTCTGTAGCCCTATTACAGAAATTCCAGTTGCTGAGATTTGCAAACTTGCAATGTGGACTTTGGTGCATTCTATTTTCTAGCCTTTGCACTTTGTTTCATGCTGATAGATTGAATGCTGCAGTGGGCAACACAGTTCTCTTCAGTGCTGGATCTTTTCCGAATCTCGCACTTCCTTAAGGGGGTTATTACTTAGGGTGTCCCCTGAAGTGGAGTTATCCACAAGGACACTACTCAAAGAAAATGGAGCTGTTACTCACCTTGTGCAGTAACTGGATTTCTTTGAGATCTCTGTCCTTGTGAGTGCTCCACTACCTTCCCTCCTTCCACAAACTGAAGCAGAGGGGAACTTTGTGGTAGAGAAAGAAAAGAGGGCAGTTCAGAGTGTATAGCAGGGGTCTCAAACATGAAGCCCGTGGGCCGCATGCAGCCCGCAGGGCTCTTCTGTGTGGCCTGCCAAGCTTCCCATGCCCCTCCCCCTGCATCCCCCCCAAGGCTTACCTTTTCTAGTGCCTTTCTCACCCCGGCCCTCCATAGCAAATGCTGCCGCTACCAATGCCACAGCAAGAGGAGGAGGCAGCCAGCGGAACAGACACAAAGTGGCACCCAGGCTCCGGATCAGATCATTCCTCTCCCCACACCCCGGTCCAGCAGCCACTCCACAGATGACCGCAGGTCCCAGCATGGAGCTCAGCTTCCGGCTACCTGAGTTGGGACCTGAGCTCTGCGCTGGGACCTGCAGTCGTCTGTGGAGTGGGCGCTGGACCGGTGTGTGGGGGGAGGCATATTCTGATCCAGAGCCCGGGAGCCACTTTGGATCCATTCCGCCAGCTGCCTCCTTGTCTTGCTGTGGCGGTGGCAGCAGCCGACGTCTATTATGAAGGGCCGGGGTGAGAGAGGCATTAGAAGAGGTAAGGGAGCTCTGCCCCCCTTCGGGTCCTTTGCATAGGTCAGTTCCTGTGTCCCTTTCTTCGCCTCCAAGAGCATTTTGCAGCCCCCCGCTTTATACTGGGTAGAAACCTGTTTGTATTTCCCCTCCCTGACAACCCCCTTCTTCCCCAACCATGGGCTTTTCCATTAATGTGTCCTTAGTCAAAATTGTGGTGTTATCCCTTCACCCCACCCCCCCACCCCCACTTTGATAGAAGGCTTCCTGCATTTGTGTGTCCCCTGGGTGGAAAACTAGTTGCATGAATAACTAAGTGCCAGGAAAAGCAGCTGCTGCTGAGGTCTGAGATGCATTAGGAAGTACTGCTGGTTGTGATCAGGGGAGTTGTTTGGTCCATATCCGTGGTGATCTTATTGTTAGTGCTGATATTTATTTTTCAGTGTTTTCTGCTCAGCAGGCCACAGCAATTCTGTAATGGTGCGGGGCAGGGTTGTTAAACTTCTGGAGTTCTGCAGAGCATTTCAGGAGAATGTCTCTTATTGAGGCAGGACAGTTCTCAATACACTGAAGTTTCCCATCCCTCCTTTCTTCGAAGAGTGCCGTAGTCTTTGATTATGAGACATTGCTTTAATTTTTCCAGTCTTGGTAGCGAGATCATTGTATATGTTCTCCTATATAAATACCTTAGATCTAACAGATTTTAAAAAAATATTTAGCTGAGAAGTTGTGGGGAATCTGCAAAGTGCTGCTAAAACAGTCTGAGAGGAGTGGAGAAAGGCACAGAAATGCCCATGTGAAATTGCATTATCTCTGTATACGAGCCTGGCTGGTCAGATCTCTTTAATGCAGGAACCCTATTTTTGTTTTGTGTTTGTACAGCGCCTAGCACAATGGGGATCCTAATCCATAACTGGGGCATCTAGGCTCTACTGAAATACGAATAGTAATTCATGGACCATAGGCCAAGTTCATCTATTGTAGGCAACAACAGGGTTGTGCCTCAAGGTATATATGGAATAATAGAGTTAGAGGAGTGTACACAGTTATTGGGCCAGATGCAATCCTCATGTAAGTCTATTGCCCTTTGGTCCTGATGAGTTATCAAAATACGTGTACAAGTCCCTTTCTAAAGCATGCAAGCAAACAGGGCCCCCTCCTCCAAACACCTGCTAATGTAAAGGTGTGACCTAGTGAGTGCTGATCTCAAGTCTCTCCCACAAAGCTGATCGGTTTTATTTTCAGTGTCACAGTCAGTGCTTCCCTGAGACATTTCAGTTGCTCTTGATGGGAAATCAGAGGAAGTATTATTGCACATACCTCTGCTTCTCAATCTTTTTTTCTTGAAATAGTCAATGGAATCTGGAGACTTTTGTTAATAATAAAAAAAACCCACCCTCCTGTAGTGCTCTTAATTCTACTTGCCCTGAGCCTCCTACTGCACCCCAACTCCCTGCCCCGAGCCCCCTGCCGCACCCCACACTACTGCTGCACTCTCTGCCCTGAGCCACCTGCTGCACCCCGACCCCCTGCCTCACCCCTCTTGCACCCCACATACCAAGTCCCTGCCCCCTGCCACATCCTGCACACCTCCTGCACTTCAACTCCCTGCCCTGAGCCTCCACTGCATCCTGCACCCCTCCTACACCCTCCGGTGGCAGGGAGCAGGGAGTGTTGGGGTGGGGACTTTGGGGAAGGGGTTGGAAGAGGTGGGGCAGGGGTGAGGCCTCATGGTAGGGGTAGAGTGGGGGTGGGGCCGGGAGCAGCGAGGAGGTGTGTCAATTATGTGGCCTTCAGGCCAATATACTAGTCCTCATGCGGCCCTTGTGGTCATTTGAGTATATAGTATGGGTCACAAGGATGTGCTGAATGGGCATTGCTACCAAAAATTACCAAACAATGATGCTGGGCACATGCGCACCTGAAATGAAGAACCATAGCGATATGCATCTTGAAGAAAACCAGTTGTTGCGCAAGGTGAGTAAGCTCTCCTTACAGTTGCAGTGCCCTGTATATGTATACACACACGCACACACACATATATATTTGGAATGGTCTGTATAACAAGTCAGCAAAAAGATTTAGAAATGGAAGCTTTAATGGTTTACAGTGTACATCTATCTGAAAATCAAGCAGCCAATTGAAATATGCCTCAGAGCAGTATGTATTAGTCAACATTTTATCTAGTTCACTATATTCAAATTCAAATGAATGCACTAAATTCTATAGAAGCTATGATATGGGCAGACATACATTTGTTAGACAAATGTTATAAATTTGGTATAGCTTCAAGGGTTTAGAAGATCCAAATACTAAACACTGTAACGTGCTTTTCAGTTGTGCTTTAAAGATGATTCTCTTTTCTTTTGCACTGTAATATTCACTCTTTCTGTATCCACAATTGCATCTTAATGACCGGGGCATAATAGTAGCATTTTCAAGAATTTGTTCAGTTAATTGTACCTGTAGTATGTGTATTGTTAATTAACTAAACATATGAAATAATGTCTGAAACACAATGAAGGGAATATTAATTAATTTGCTCTGTATGAGGGAAGCCTTAAACCTTCCATATTCCTCTGTCAGGTCAGTATACTATTGAAGTTGGGCCCCCTTTTATTTCTTTTAATACAATGCCTCTTAAAATTTGCTGTTAAGCATAATGTAAAATTAATGATTTTTAACTTTTTAAAAATTACTTCATATGGAAAAATGCCACTGGTTTTTTAGTTTCCATATGTAATATTTCATTTTTAAATGTTTGTAATATATTCCTCCTTTCCATTTGTGGATCTTGTTTTTCACTGATGAATCATGAATTCTCTCATTAGGTTCAGATATTCTCCGCTCCCAACTCTGTTCTGAAAACATGCAGATACACCAGCAGCACGAAATGGCCAATCCAATTATCTCAATTTTTAAGCAGCTTGATAGTCAGCCAGTAAGAGTAGCTGATGGGTCTGAGAACTCTTACCATTATCAAAATTTGATTAACCGGGGCCAAAATGCCTACTCCTACAAAGAATCATGTGATGCTATTGGTCAGTTACCCCTGTGCTTTGCAAAATCCTTGTGAACTTACTTTTACATAGGCATAACTATGTCTCTGTGAAGGAAAGGTCATAGATAGTGGCTTCTCCTGCCCCATGACTTGCATCCTTGGAATCTATGGTGAACCCACAGAGGGTCGGTCTTATGATCCAGAAAGGGAAGAATAATCTCCTGGAGGAGGTACTTCTTCCCTCTTCTAACCTCATTGTAAAATCACTAGATTAGAATCTCATCTTCTGAAAGCAAAGGACATTTTCTAATGCTTTGGTTTTATTGCCACCAAATCCAAGTTAATATTCAGCCATTCCTAATTAGTATTTTGTTTGTTTATTGTCAGATGTTCTGGTTATTATTGTAGATGTGTTTTCTGTCTAGAAAGTAATACATAGTTGCATTTTTTTTAAGAAAAGCAAAATGCATTCTTTGGCAATTTTATAAGACTTTCAAAGATGTGTGACATACTGTGATAATGCAGCTTTTCAATCAGTGAACTGTAGATGACTACTTGTTTCATATCACAAGTGACCCTAAGTGTTAATGAAATCTTAACATGGCAAATACTATTTCAAATCTAGTTGCTTTACTTAATCCTTCCAAGTCACATTTGTTGATACTTAATCAAATTAGACAAAAAAAGGCAAGCTACTATCTTAGCTAGCTGTCTTTATAGCTGTCTCAGATATCCTCATTTAATAAATCAAACCAAGCTTTAGGTAATCTGACTGTGCTTCCTATTTTGTTTTTCAGGTGTGAAAAATTTAAATGAAGGGCCAGTGAACAAAACTGGCAAGCTAGTTTTCATATGGGAAAATTTTTCACCAGTAATTCTGTTTGTCATAATTCCTTCTTCTCCCATTTTAGCTAGCAACAGAAGTTAGAGAATGCTATCTTGCGGGCAGAGAGAGCTAACAAGAGGACAGCTCAAGCTGGGGAGGGTGCTGGGAATCAACCTGAAGGGGCAGTTTGAATAAAATCTTTTAGACAAGAAGAAGAATGTAGATGCTGAGGTAGCATTTGCACTGGTGCCTGAGTAGGAGAGGAGGTGATAAAAGAACAAGAGAATAAAAGTAGGGCACTGGGAAGCAAGGAGTTGGAAAGGAGAAAAATAGTAAAGGTTTCAGATTAGGAGAAGTAGAAGTAGTAGACCTACATATTTGAGGAGGCACTGTTCGAGAAAGGAAGTAGAGGGAAATGAAATCTACAGATATACTGGGGAGAGTGTATAAAGAGAACAATCTGAAAGGAAATATGGTGAAAAAGGGAATTGATCAAAAATCTGTGTTAGATGAAAACAGATCCATCAGTAGATGAGAATCCCACTCACAAATTACCTACAGTAAATAAATTGTGTGTGTGACTTAAGGACATAAGAATGGCCGTACTGGGTCAGACCAAAGGTCCATCCAGCCCAGTATCCTGTCTAATAACAGTGGCCAATGCCAGATGCCCCAGAGTGAGTGAGCCTAAGAGGTAATGATCATGATCTCTCTCCTGCCATCCATCACCACCCTCTGACAAACAGAGGCTAGGGACACCATGTTTGAACATCTATTGAAGGAGTACAAAGGTGCCTAATGGACAAGTGAGGGCCCACTAGGTGAAGAAGCCCCATTTGCGGATAAACTCGAGTCAAAGAGGTTCAGTCATGGGAACACTGAAGCTGAAGAAAAACAAACAGAACAGAACAGCAAGAGTAGAGCTGGACTTATAGCCAAGGAGAGGAAAAGTGTATTCTTCTCTGAAGTGACACAGTATATTGTTAAGTAATCTCTCTCATTCTTCTTACTAGCAATGCATTTGGCACTACCTGCACCACATGTACAAGCTCACAAAGGTTAATGAGTCGATGACCTAGAGTTTATTATTATAAGTAGTAAGTCTTTGGCAATATTCAATATTATTGATGTTCCTGATACAATTATGGGAGTTTTCTTTATAAAGTTTTAAACATTTAAAATTATCCCTTTTTGGCTTTGCCTTTCTCTCTCTCTCACAGTTAGCCTAGTCTAGTCTAGCTGGGTCACCACAGCAAGCAATGAGGCAAAAGCTCCATCAGTCAAAACAGTATATAAAGAACCTATCTACCAATTTCCTTTCAAGTTAAAATTTCCAGAGAAAAGTAATGGATGAGAAATTAAGGGAAAAAATAAACTGAGATGCTTCCAAGTAGAGAGAGAGGTGATATAGCCTGGGAGGAGAGAAGATGCTACAAACAGAATTACTCATTGGTAATTCCCCTTGTTCATTCCCTCTTCACACATCCTACATAGTGAAAATTAAAGAGAGCAGGTGTTCAGAGCAGAGAGTCAGAGGAATGAGCTTCCCTGATAGTAGCTTTTGGAACACCTACTAGCCAACAAACATCATCATTTAGAGAAACAGATACAGTGGCAGATCAAAATATAAGGAGAGGACTAAGCGGCCACCTCACAAATTTCAGAGGCAGATTCTTCTGCTCTGAGTCCAGAACATTTTCTTGTCTCTTACAGAATGTCAACTAACCATTTTGGATGTAGCCATTTGTTTTGGTTAATAGGCTACAATTTCTCATAGAAAAAGTTACTGAAGTCTTGGTTGCTTTTTACTCTTAAGGCAACCTTCAAAGCAAATTGTCAGAGGTATTCTAATAAGTATAAGCAAAGCCGTACATAAAAAATGATTTTGATATAGCATTGATGTTGAATGCATTGCAATAAAATGTCTTTGATAACTCATAAGTAATCCAGGGTAATAACTGTCATAGCACAAATATTTCACAAGAGTAGCTGAAGAAATACAAACATAATTTTCTTATTTATTTCTTGGGTTCAATAAATCTTTATAAAACATCAGATATAAGTATTGATGTCCTCAGCATGTCTGCATTCATACTTGGAATATATTAACAAATCAGTATTTGAAGAACAAATTTTTTGAGTAAATTAAATATAAAACCTCTATACTACTAAATATGCTGATAGGTAAAAAAAAAAAAAAAGTGGTTCACGTATTAAAAGTCACTAATTGGTTTACACAACAGTTGTGGAAATCAATCCTTCTAAAGAATGATACTGTACCGTGTGCATATGATTAAGTATTTTGTGAAACTTTTTGATTTGTATAAACCTCAGATTCTACAATAGGTAATATCAAGCTAGAAAGAGAGCATTATCATTGTGAATTTTGCCTGATGTAAAATAAAATGGTACTTAGCTTGCTGATGTGTTCTGGAGATTACTACCTTTACCTACCAGAATGTTCTGATATAAAAAATAACAGATGCAGTGTTTTAATTACATGCTAAATCTTTTGATGTCTTTGATGTTTGCATGAAATTTGACTAAACAGTACAGTACTTACAGTAGCGAATATAAATGTACGGTTTTTATCTTAACTCTTTTTCAACAGGACTTAGAAGTTACATCAGCAATTCAGTCAGTGTTGTATCATTTCTTGACATTTCAGAGCATTGGTTGTTTTATTAATTCCACATCATGCTTGTTTTCTGTGAGGTGCAGTCAGCAGACTAAGCTGACCAGCATATGTTTGTGAATGGTTTTTTTACAGTTCAGTATAAATTAAAAATCTGCTGGGAGCTGGTCTCTAGTTGCATAACCCTGAGCAAACAGAGTGGCTACTAAAGGGATATAAAGGCATGCTTTGTCTCTTAGTTCTGTCTGGGTTTCTTAAAACATAGCTGCTGGAACAGTTTTTATAGTGAGGGTACTGAAAGCCATTAAAACAAAACTGTAAACCCTGTAAATGATGGAAACCTCTTCAAACCCAGGGTGTGCTGCCGCTCCCCCAGCACTCATAGTTCCAGCACTTATCTCTTAAAGCACTTTTACTTTGAGATTTCATGTTTACTCTGGTCTGCCTTAATCTGTATTAACAGATTCATAACTCATGTTGTTGTTTCAATGTGTGTCCTTCTACAGGTTGTTAAGTGTGCTATGCTGTGATCTAGATACACTTCTACTTTTAGAGTCTCAATATAAAGTATCACAAGTACTTCTAAATGCCCAGAAGGAGAACATCATAGAAACTTCTGAAGGACCTGGGTAAGAAATGATCAAAATAAATGTTATTTAAACTAAGTCCAGCAAATACTTACAGATTTGAATAGCTTTATTCATGCAAATACTCCAACTGAAATCAATTAGATTCCTAACATATGTGAAATTATTTACATACATGTTTGCAAGATTGAGGCCTTTAATGATAATAAAATGCAAAATTAAACTGAAAAAAGAGAAATATTTTGTCTTTAGTCTCTTTAATATGCAATAATCCTAAAGGCTATTTGTAATAAAAGTAGGCACAACATTTTCAGATGTAAATGTGATTGTCGTTATGTTAATAAAGGACCCTTATAAAGGTCTGATATGTACGAATAAATATACCTTGAATTTTTCTCTTTGTAACCTCAGCCCTCTCTCTTCCTTTTATGACTTCTAATTGCCAAAGTAAAATTGTCTTGTGTAAATAGGCCATGTTCTCCTTAAAGAGAGGCCTGCAGTGCTGCCCCACATAGCATAGAGTGATGGAACATTACTAAAATTAGAAGTCAGTTTGTTCTTTAGCTTTCTCAGTGTGTTGCACATTAAGAACTTATCATGGTGTTTACAGATGTGATCGGTATAATGCTGAGACTAATAGTATGGCCTAGATCCTCAACTGATGTATATCGCTGATTTATACCAAGTGGTGATTGGGCCTCTTATCTTTTTAAATAATGGCTACACACTGTTCTTATAGCAGACTCCTGTATATGAAAAGTGTTTTTCCTTTCTAAAACAAATTTCTTTGGGCTAGATTGTGGCTTTAGGTACAGTCTTAAACAAGGGGTGACACGTATGCTCTGAATCACTATGCCCTACATGCTTTCTTTGCTCCCAGAGTAGTAATTTGCTTCTGGCCTATATCAGTAGCATATTTTAAATCGCCCACTTGGGCTGAGGTGCTCTAGCCATTGAATTGGCAGGTATAACTGACAGTTCCCTAAATTCTCCATCCCAACCCACCCACTTCTCGTCGGCCTCGGCGGGGGAGGGTGGGGGAGAGGGAAGTAAGCATGCAGAGCTTACTTATTCCTGCATGTCCAAGACCCCAGGTTCCCTTAGCCATCTTAGGGATGTGAGAGTTGTTTTTACTGCCCTACTAGTAGCCGAAAGAATGTCGGAGTGCTGGGGAATGTGTGTGGGCTGGTAGTTTCCTGTTGATTTGTGTGGGTGATGAAAGAGTTGTGTGGGGTGTACAGTGCAGGGCTATGTGTATTTGGTGGTGTTCTGTGTGCTGGCTGTGTTGATATGTCTCTGGAGGGCTGTGCTGGAAGATTTGTGTTGATTTGAGTGAGTTGCAAATGAGGGGTTTATACTGTCATGAGGGGCTGTGTGTGTTTGGGGTTACAGTGAATGCCAGTTTTGTTGTTGTGCAGTGGGTGCTTTGCATGTGGCAACTGGGACAAGTAATCCACCATCTGTGAAGTCTCCCACATACAGCCAGTGCAATTGTTGCATGCAAATTAACTTTAAGTTGGTGATTTATTGAGTTACCTCTGATATTATAATGATCTAGGACTCTTGGCATGGAATAGATACATGCTTTACTGTTACGTAGGTATAATTCATAAAGTCAAAATGCTGAGAACTTTAAAAAAAAAATAGACATGAACTGCAGATCCCAGCGATGATTGAACCTTGGGATATTCTGAACAAAAAGGGCTCTCAACCATGCTTGTAACTGTTGCTTCAATCTGACTCAACATACATTCTAGAGTAGGGTGACAATCTTGGATTCTTATTATGTAGATTTTTCCTTACACAGTATTTGTCCTAGCACTAGTATGTAGTCCTAGCACTCAAAGGTAAATAAAGTTTGTTTGTTTTGTATTTTCAGAAATTTTATAATTGATGGTCTGTCGGTAGAGAGAAATCATGTTCTTGTTAGGATAAATCTTATGGGAGGACCAGTGGAACGGATTTTGCCACAAAGAGTACTAAATAAGGTTAGAGGGAAAAGTTTTAATAATTCACAAGTCCTGGTCCTAGGACTTAAGAATTCTTACTGCATATTCACAATATAAATATTATTTAGCATAAAAAGACAACAACTGCCTGCACATCAAGAGTGTTAACACTCTCCCATTGCAGGAAAAGACATTTGCTTAGCATTGATGTTATTTCTAGTGTCACTGAGCTACTAAGTGCTCAGGTAATGCCATGCTCCTGTCAGGTTATAATTTTTTAAAATTAAAAATGTTTCTTTAACTGTGGAAGTGATTTTTTTATTCTTTAATAGATTTCTATATGTAATCTTCGTTTTATCAGATTTTTTTTTTTTTTAACCCATAGGCATGGTTTGGGAGGGGCATGGCGGGGTTGTTCTGTGAAACTGTAAAACTTGGGCAGGTACGGAATTTGCCCATGTGCAGCCCTGTTGGCCAAACTGGAACTGCCCTCTCAAATATATTCCTATGGTTTCACCTGCTTGCATTTCATCTGCACTATCAAATACTTGTATCTCTCATCAGGTATTCTCACAGTGCAGTCAGTATTTGTTAAGCAGGTTCTTTTGTTAAGTGCTATGGTTTTCTACTGACTGTCACTCTCCTAAGGAGAAGATCGAAATTACTGTCAGCAAAGAAAAGACAACTAGATCAATATATAAAATTGGAGATACAGTATTTCTTTTAAAAGCTATAATTTTCCTTTCAATAAAAATATTAAATTCAAAATTATTAACAATAGTTACCAGAGCAAGTTGTAAACCTTCTGGCTTATATATTTACTGGATTTCTTACTACTTTTTCTTTTAATTATAGAAAATCATACAATTAAATGGTAGTGTCAATAATTTTGACTAATCTGTTGGAGATTAATTATACTATATACAAACTTTACATGTGGATGAGTTGGGTAAACTGCTATTAATGTACCTCCTAATATCACTTTGTTCTGCTTCTTTTTTCTAGGGCACTGATCCATATCGCTGGCCAATGTTTTCATCGTACCCATTGCCACGGTGCTATCTTTCAGAACCTCCTAGGAAAGCTGATTTTAGGCAAGGTACTAAATATATTAGTAGCCAAGATATCAAACAAACATCTGAGGTCCATTTATTTTATTCTTTTCTCAGAATGAAATCTTATAAATAGTCTGGGATTTATGTTGTTGGAATCATTTGTGGCCAAATGGGTTAATTTGTTTTTAAATGTGTTGCTCTGTGTACCAGTCATTCTGAAAAGTTCTGTTTAGTAAACCATTTCTTATGCAAACTTCAAGATTAATTTTTTGGCTAATCTCAGGTAGTAGACACATGAGAAATAAACATATCATCTTGTCTTGGAAGCTGGAGTACAACAATATGCTTAAGCCACTGGATTTCTTGTGTACTGTTTTTTAATTATTATTTGGATCTCTGTTTGCAGAGCTTGGTAGTATGTGAAATAGTGTTTATAACAGTTGGTTCTTGCATTGAGAATCAATGTGGAATATATGCAAAGTAGTCTGTTGTAGATTTATCTAGACAAAGTATATGCAGAAACCATTTTAAGGTTTTATATTGAGCACATAGTACACTAGAACTCGGTGAATAATTTCTAATGAATAATTTCTCATGTGGAATTTGCGTGTTCACTTGTCCATGAGTAGATCTCAACATACTCAGACATATTCATGATGAGAAATTATTGTAAATTTATTCAGCAAATAATTCTTTCTCTCTTGGTCATTCACAAGTATTCAGATTATGAATACTCAGAAATTAGACTAAACAAAATAATTGCATAACTCACATGGTATAGGTTTCTTCCCTTGATTGTATGGCTTATGATACGTAAACAACTAATAGTGATGGGAATTTTAATATATAAAAGTGTAGCATTCCTTTGGGCTAAAATGGGAAGAGGTAGCCATGGATACTGCTTTCTTCATTTCCTGACCTGAGATTTTGCTATAGCAGAAGTTGGTTTTTGGAAACCACAGTCCGCAGCTGTGCACCCATGCCCCCTCATTCCCCCTTCCCCACCCATCTAGGAAATGTAGGAGTTGATAAGAATCTCCATTTTGTATTTTAAGATTTTCTAGCATCATCCCCCCTTTTTAATTATATTAGCTTTGAAAACATAAACTGACATAAACCAGTTTCTAAGATTGAAACAAACATGGGTTATATTTGTGGAATGAGAATTGGAAATGGCAAAGATTAGTTTTGCAAGGCTGCTCAAATGTTATGGCAGACTTTAGACAGGGTCTTCTTCTCTCCGGCCCATGAGCTGATGCACAAGAATTACTAGCAGAGCCACTTCTCTTCTTTCTCTAGCTTGAGGTCAAATGGAAGAGTCCTTGTTGGGCACAGACTGACCAGCAAATATTTTGGACCCAATCTGGATTTTAAAAAAGTCTAGCGCTGTGGAAAGCTTATAGACTACTGAAGTCAGGAACAATGAGCTTCTTTTCCATAATCCTATACTTTACATGGTCTGTGCATGAAGCTATAATGAAAGACACAATTAGAACTTTAGAGCTGCCACTGACAGTGGCACTGGTGGTGGTGAAGAGGATGGTTTAAGTGGTTGTTCTAATTAAAAAATTGTGTGCAAGCCCCTTGAAGAATCCTGAACCTAAAGAATATGGAAAACTAGGGAAAGAAAAAGCCAGAGAAGAGAGGAAAAGGCAACAATAAGAAAAAAGAACAAGAAAAACCTAAAAAAAACACTCATAAGAAAAAGAACGAGGCTAAAGTCAAAGAGAAGAAAAAGGAAGAGAAACAGAAATGAAGAGCCAAAGAATGACACTAAACAGAGTAGAGAACAAGCTGTAGATGTGGCAGAATTTTCCTGTCAGCTAACTCAGGGATATTTTGTCTTCCTCTTAAAATTGTGAGGCCCTCACTAGGCTTTCTGACACATTCAAATATATTAGAAGTAGTGCAAGTCAGTTACTAGTCAGACACCATCTCTGTCTCCTTCTTGCTATCCCATGTGACCACGTATAAACCTCTGATAGTTCAGAAAGAATTAGTAGCAAGAGAACCTGGTGATAGTCTGGGCAATAGAACAAAAATTGTTCTTTATCCAGAGACTGTTACCAGCAAAAGCATAGCAGAAGTCATGGAGAGCACACAGGAGCAATAGCTATCACTTCTAAAGAAACTTATGAACTATAACAGGACAAATTTCCAAACAGTTTATAGTGTAAGTCCCTAGTAGCCCTGAAAGTGGTTAGAAATCCTTTCTTCCCTATCCACCTTTCCAAGCACATCATTGACCCCTTCCTTTTTTTCGGCATTCCTTGGATGCTGATAGCAATAGGATTCGGTGGTAGTTACTGCTCTGCACTGTTAGGGCCTCTCAACTATAGAGAGTAGTTGGGGCTGTTAACTTTTTTCCTTAAGATCTCCAGCAGTCATTGCATTACTAATGGCAAGGACGTAATAATAAACATAAAAAGGGGACTGTTTTTTCATAACAAAACCACCAAATTTACTGGTAATCTGAGGGGAGGTCAAAGAAACATGGGTTTAAAAAAAAGGCATCTCTGTCTCCTCCTCTTCAGATTCCTTGTCATTTGAAAAAAAGGAATTCTTCTTTTGTGATGGTCCCTATGGTATTCCCTAGTGGTATTCCACTATGGGTTACACACAATGCGCCAGGAGCCAGAGAATTTGAAGCTAGTCTCCGTTGGTCCATTCATGTGCCTTGGCTCATCGTGTGCCTCCAACCGAGGAGATAAAGGGTTGGTTGGAATGACTGCCTCTTGAGTTCCTTCTCACCACTTAATGATCTGAATTGGGCCCTTTAGTTGTCTGCATCTTTGGCTTCATTCTGCAAAATAAAAATAAACTAGTTTGTAAATAGTTTTAATAGTTTTTATTGTTTAACATTAGAATAGTTTCCCAGGGGCATTTCCTCCTCCATCCCTGTACCCTGTTCGGTTACTGGACTATGCCCAGTACTACAGACTTTAAACTGTCTGCTTCCTGCCCATGATTCTTCTATGTCACTGATGACCACCAACACTGCCTGTACTGCCTTGGGGAAGCTCATGTTGCGGCAAGGTGCAGTATCTGCCAATTGTTCCCTAGCCGTAGCGAGAACAGCGGGAACTTTGTGTCTGTAAATACTGTGGTGGGTTCCCCCGTCCCAGTGGTGCCATGTGGAACTGCAGTACCATTGAGCCCACCTGACCCACCATCCTGGGGTCCATTTACAATGCACTGCTGTGCAGCCTGCAAAGCCCTCCCCCACGCATCACACTGCACTTTACCAGCACACAAACATATAGGGGCACGCCGACCTGTAGCTACACACACACAGGCTGAAATCAGCTCTGCATGGGAAGCCCCAGCTAAGGTCCCTCCCAGTTCCTAAGGCACGCGCCCACCTCTGGAGTGTAAAGATAGATTTTAAGCAATTATAAAGCAGTGGTGGGCAATCTGTGGCCCATCAAGGTAATCCTCTGGTGGGCTGCGAGACAGAGTTTATACTGACCATCCACAAGCATGGCTCCCTGCAGCTCCCAGTGATTCAGCAAGGAGTGGGCCTCCTGCAGTGAAGTCCCACTCTGGTGTGGGAGAATTACCCCCACAGACCTCAAGGTGGGGTTTTGTTAGAAAGCTAGGAAGCACTTTCCTAAGCATGAGCTTTTCTCTAAGTCCACTTCAAAGAAATTGGACTTGGCTGTAAACAATCCCACCAACTCAGCCCATGAGGACTTAGGACATACTACGTTATAGATACATGACCAGAAAGCACAAGCCCATATTCTATCGGTACTGTTATCCCTGGCTCCACCCAAACCCCAGGATCCATCAGCACCGATGGATTCTTATCACTGCCAACTTGCTGGCTCTGAAGGTCTGGACAAGCAGAACTCCTCTTCCATTGGAGAGAGCTGAATCAGTGGTCACCTCACAAGACATTTTCGCTCTTCCAAATCCAGAATCCCCTTCTCCATTGGGGCCCTCCATTTCCAGGGGAATAGTATCATCTCTGAGAGACTTGATTGCTGGAAGGAACTGATCACCTGACCCATACACAGAATACACCTCCCCTTCAACAGCACCAACGGTATTGCCACTGGAACCAGAATCAGCCTTCTCATTGGGAGATTCTGAACAATCCAATGAAACACTCTTCCCTTACCCTACATGTCCTCCACTACCCAAAAGACCTGCACTGGTTTGAGACCAACCTCATCCTCATCCAACTCGGAGCTGCTGGTACCCCATGCCATAGGGGCCCCCCATGACCACCTATTGACCCCTCCAACTGGGCATATTGGAGGACTTGGGAAAAGTACACTTCTACAGAGTCGATCCAGTCTGCCAAGGAGTCACTTCTTGAGTCCCCTCCCACCAAGGGAATGCTCAGAGCTGTCTCCAGGTCCGACAGAGGAGGAGGAACGTTAAACTCCATATCCAGCGGTTCCACCAGAACCTGCAAGATGGCATCGTCGTCCCCAGACAAAGTGGTGACTTTTACATGCCCTCCTTGCCCCCTATCACTCCAGGAAATGCCAGGACCTTTTCTGCAGAGTTGCTGGAGAGCTTTAGATTCCTTTTGAGGAGATCCAAGACTCCCAGCATAAACTAATAGGCATCCTGCATGTTCCCGGACCCAAAAGAATAGTTCTCCCTATTAATGAAGCCATTCTGCAGCCAGCTAGGACAGTATGGCATTTCCCCGACACCCATACCTGTGCTTCTAGTCCCAAAGGGGCAGAGAAATGTTGTTACCTGTCAGCCAAGAGTGCAAAATTTTTGTTTTCTCACCTCACTTGCAGTTCTCTGATGGTCTGTGCCAATTCTCTCTCCAACTCTATGGAAAAGAGGAAGAAGCCTGGGCCAGTGTCTCCTTTTTGTTGTCTCCTCTGGCAAGGGCCTAAAGGGCAGATAGTCCATTTTTCCCCACTGGAAGAAGCAGAGCAGTGGCTCCTGTTCTTCATTTGTTGGAGAAACCCGTGGTGCATCAGGAACTCCTGTTAGTGCTTTGGCTGAATCCTAAAATACAAGGACCACTGCTGACCATTCTTGTCATGCACATGCACATACCAAGGATGGCATTATTATGAATTGCAGACAGCAGCCTGATATGGTTTACTTGTTAAAATAAATATGTTTTGCATGGGTAGAAGATAGTGAAAGTCCTGGGATGAGGAATGCAATGATATTTTACTTATTTATTTAATAAACAAATAAATAGAATATGTTTAATGGGATTCCGTTGGGGTCACTGAATCCCAGCTGTCAACTCTAACGTATGAGTTTATAAATCCGTTGAAGGGGTGGTACACATTAAGTGAATTTCTAGTCCATAACTCCCTTCTTAAAGATAAGCTTGTGCCTTGTAGCAGTAAAAATACCAAAAAATGGAAAATAGATTCCTTTTAAAATAACAATTTTCAGAATGATTCAAATGGGTTATTATTTCTGTGATTCATCCACTTATCTGAAATTTGTCTGCCATAGTCATTGAGCTCATTCATTACTTAGCGTTGCAAACCCTGTATCACATCAGACACATTTTAGATGTCAAGGTTCTTGACATCCAGAACTATTGATAACTGTAATAATACTGTAGTTATATATCACCACTTTCCCCCCTTGCTAAAGTGCTCACAATCATTTTAAAGAAATTGTGACTAATAATTTTGTAAAACAAATATAAGAAAACTGGATAAACTATTTTAGAAGCCAAACAATTTGATGATATTTTAAAAGGAATGTGGCGATTCAAAATGATTTAAAGCTGAAGATGCCTGAAAAAGTAAAGTTATGAGATACCATTCTACAGTGCAGAATAATCTGATATGGATGGATGTCTAGGGGAGCAAGTTCTGCATTTTGTTGTTGCTACAGTAAAGCCAAATCATCTGCAAAGCTATTGTGTGTAGTGTCAGGAATGGGTGGGTAAGATTCTTTGGCCTGAATTGTGCGGGAGGTCAGACTAGATGATCATAATAGTCCTTTCTGTCCTTAAAGTCTATGAGTCTATGACTCAGATTCACAGAGGAGTTCCCAAACATAGCTTGGTTTCTCCCCTGTTGTAAGAGTTTATAGACCACCAAAGACAATTTAAAGTCAGTCTGTCACTTTATAGTAGGCCTGCACAACTCGGAAAGCAGTGAGGGCCATATTACTGCAAAAAACACAGCTGCGGGCCGAAAAGCCCCATCCGCTTCCCCCACCTCACTGCTTGGCTTGCCCCTCCCCTACTCACCTCCTACGGGCCGCACAGTGAGCCTGTGCGGGCCGCATGTGGCCCCCGGGCTGCATGTTGTGCAGGCCTGCTTTATAGACAGCCATCAAAGAATGCAGGATGTGTGTAACATGATCACAGATGCTCAGCAGGTGTACAGTTGGACTCAGTATTTACTGCAAGGTGAAAATGCTGATGGAAGCCCTACTAAAAGGGAATTACACTATTCGATCCTTGTCACCCTGAACTCATATGTAGCTGTTGTGAAGCTGTTAAAAGATAAATACATGTGCATTTTGTTAAAACATTTTCATGCCATTTTGGACCTGTAGCTTTGCATGGAAAGATTATAGTCAAAAACAGTTCCAGTGGTTTTAACCTGGCTTTTGACTTCAGAACATATCCTTTCAATTAATGGGGAATATGAAGGAAGAGAACCCTTTCTCTTAATGGCAACCAGACATCTTTGTTCACTGGATTGAAAATGAGGTTCTTTTGATGCAGGGAGAAATCTCACCCATCTCCCCTTTATGGCAGAAACTTGAGCTGGTAGGATTTACCCAAAGGACATATTGCTTAAAACTTTCCAAGAAGCTAATCTGTTCTTGCAGGTCCTAGGCATTTGCTCATGTGGTTTCTGTTTTGTTAGGAAAGGATATGTGGAAAATAAAATCATAAGAGGTGATGTATTTGCATGAATTATCACAGCCAGGAGTAAGAACTGAAGCACTGGACAATAATATATTGTGTCTCTCTTCTGTTAGTGTGAATTTGAAACATAACATATGATGAAACTTCAAATGACTTAGGATGGTCATTATTTGCATGAGGAAATAAATTATGTAAAGTCCATCTGTTTACACTGTAACAAGATACCTTGTTACTTTTCTTTTACCTGAAGTGTTCAATTATATTTCAGTAATATAATTTGGGGTAGAACTTTTAAGGGGTAAGTATTTAGTGCCCTTCAAAGAATGATTGGAGTGCCCTTCAAAAAATGCCTCTTGTTGTTTACGGGCAATATCATATTAAAAATAAGTGAGATTTCTTTATCTGTGATGTTAACAATACCATAGGTTATTCAAAGCAAAATGTTATTAAAAATTAAATTAATGTGTAGTTATTTATACGTTGAATTTTGCACTTCTTGTCATGCAAAATTACATTTAATAGATGCATTTTTGTCTAATCTTCGGGAGCAGTATGTTTTGATGATAAAGAATCAGGGGGTCTCAAAATTTCGTGCGGGTAGATAGTTCCTCCATGAGGTGATTATCTCATTGAAACTTCTTTTCTATTTAGATTTGCATGGACCATATCTTATTGAAACTTCTTCTCTATTTAGAATTGCATGTACCATATCCTATCCTAACTTTTCTGTTTTTCCATTGTAATGTATAACATCCTCATGTTGTCTACAATAACATTTGCTCCTCTATTGCTCCAAAGACCCCTCAACCACTTTCTCCTCACTAGCTAAAGAACTGTGCAAGGTGGGAGCTTTAGGCCTCCAGTATAGTTCAGGACCTGTGCAAGCCTGGAAATCCAGCCTGTAGAGTTCATGAAGTTCCTAGAGCAGCCATCCTGCAACTCAGGGTCCTCTACGTACACAAGCCTCATCAGCCCCTTTTCTTTCTTTTTCTGCCTCCTAAAGCCTAGAATCCCCACAATAGATCTCTTCAGACCTGTTCCCAACCCTGTTTCTCCTCTCAGAACCTTTTACCAATAAACCCCATCAGCTCTTGTTCCCTGAGTTTTACCCTCCCTCCATGTAGAGTTTTTCCTTTATCTTTCGGGGTGGGGCACTTACTGCTCCAAAGACTTGCCCTTATTGGATTCTGCTTCCCTCTTACCCAACGCCACATCCTTTACATACTCCTCAATCCTATTGTTATAAGTATAAAGTACCCTAGAATGAGTGTTTACCTGTAAGGGGTTAAGCTAAAGGTAACCTGAGAGGTGGACAACTGACCAATGAGAAATTTCTCAAGAGACAAAGGAGTTTAAGTTTCAGTTTTTCTTTGGGTCTCTTTCGGTTCAACTTGGCTATGGAATAAATTACAGCTATTTTTTTTACTGTAACTATAAGCTTTTTATTAAGTAAGGTAGTTAGTAAGTTTACCTTTTTTTTATCACTTAAAAAATTCTTCAGTGGGTGGAAATTTATTTCTGTGTTTTTTTTAATACTGTAAAGCTTTAGCAGAAGGAGAAATTTGGGGAGGGGGTTGTCTTTTTAACTTTTTATTAATTATTAAAGTACTGTTTTACTGATTTTTTTGGTAAGGAATTTATTCCTTTCTTTTGTTTAATTAAAATCTTTCTTTTAAGAATTTATCTGCTTGTTTTTCATTGTGTAAAATCCTGGTTTTGAATCAGGCACGTCTCGCAGGATCAGGCAAGGTTTGTTTTTTTTCTTTCAAACTTCCCAGGGGGAAAAAAATAGTTTGGGGCGCTTAGTGGAAAAGAAAAGAGGGGTCCCAAACTCGCCTTTGTCCTAGTTTTTAAAATACTGAGTTTGGTGGTGGCAGCAGTTAGTTCCAAACACAGGAAAAGTTTGTGTTGTGGGGAAAAAAAGATAACCTAAGCTGGTAAAATAAGGTTGGGGTTTTTTGTTTTTTTTTCATGCGGGTCCCCACATCCGTACCCTAGAGTTCAGAGTGGGGAGGCAATCCTGACACCTATCATCAAGCTGTCCTGCTCCTTTCCTCCCTCACTCCAGTTGCCAGCTGCTTCTGTCTTCCTGGTTCCTGCCAAAACACTGGACACCACTGTTTTCCTCCTCTGCATTTCTCTTCAATGACCTGGTCTTCCTTTCCTGCTTCCATCTTTTGTCCACCATTTTAAGAACAGCTGATAAAGATAATTAAATGGTGACCCAGCTGACACCGAGAGAAAAACCTTATATAAAGTCTTTAGTTAAAAAATACAGCCTTAATAGGATTTCTATTTAATAGCTTGTGAATTATAAATTGAACGCTTTGCCCATTAGGCTTATTATTTTGGTGGTTATCCATGTGAATTTGCAGGTTTTAAATTGATCACAGTGAGACTTTGCTATTGTCCCTTGAATGCAGTAGAAACTCATTCAGATTTTCACAATAAAAGCAATCAGATATAAAGGCTTATGGCATTTATGTTCTCCAGTTCATGCCAAGACACTTTAAACACAAAAGCTATCTGAGTAATAGTGGAGTTTGGAGGAGAATTAGAAAGTAGTTTCTTTTTATGGCGAGAGATTAATTTAACTTTGAGAGCTACAATGTTCTGGTTCAGACCAGTTTCACAGAAACTGTACATATATAAAGGCAATGCAGGAAATTGAGTACTAACCCACTTAACCAACAGAGCACATCATAAGAGTTCTAACTGACTGATCTTACCCTTAGGGCAGGATACTATTGTCTAGCAACTTCTGAAATTTAACTAACTACTTTCTCACAAGCTCTGTTGGCGGTAGCAATTGCAATTCAAAAGTTAAATCAACATACATTGGTTTATTACAGAATTAACTGAATTAACTGAAATATATTTTACATTCTAGGTTGGAAAAAGTGACATTGTCTGTTTAACTACAAACTGTTAAGAGAAACCTGGGTGGAGGAAAAGAGATGGTGATAATCCTTGAAATTCTATCCATAAAATAAACGGAATTCATGTGCCAAAATGAGACCATTCTCACTGTACATAATGCAGATTATGTATTGGGTTTGGTTCCTTCACCATTTTATTTTTTGAGGGGGTATCCACCAAACACCATCCATTTGTAGCATCAAAATGAGATGCCACTCACAATGAATTGTTCAGATGTGTCCTTCGTTACATGAGAAAGGAAAGTTAACAGTGTTGACGTATAAATTATAATCTCTGTCTGTCTAACACTTCAATGAGGTGAAATGGGGCAATTTTCACCTCTCAGAGCCATTCACTGTTCCAGACCCTCTGCAAATTCAAGTAGCCATCCCTACATCAGCTACACTTTGTTCACATTTTTGAGATTTTCTTTCCAGTTGGAGATTGACTTTAAACAACAACAACAACAACAGGAGAGTTGATATTCTGGAGAACAGGATAGTATATTCAGAAAGTTGCTTGTCCGATGTGTGGACTCTTTCCAAGCACTGAGAAAACCTTCTACCTGTGCTGCAATAAGGGTGTTATGTACAGGAATGCAGATTAGAGTCTGGTCCTTCTTTTCTTTCCCTGATCATGTGACATAGAATTGCAAAATGTTACACCTCCAAAAAAAGTTACATTACGAGGTCTTGTGTCCACTGTCTCCACTGGTACTTCTTGTGCATATCAGCTATATGAGACATGAGCAAACCAGATGCTAGCTGCTTTTGCAGGCTCAGATTAAGTGTTTTGGGGAATGAAGTTCTGTGGATGAGTTTAGCACTAAACCAGGGGTAGGCAACCTATGGCATGGGTGCCGAAGGCGGCACGTGTACTGATTTTCAGTGGCATTCACAGTGCCCGGGTCCTGGCTGCCAGTCAGGGGGTTAAGGGGGAGGTGTTCTGCATTTTAATTTAATTTTAAATGAAGCTTCATAAACATTTTTAAAACCTTATTTATTTACATACAACAATAGTTTTATATATTAAAGACTTATAGAAAGAGACCTTCTAAAAACGTTAAAATTATTACTGGCACATGAAACCTTAAATCAGAGTGAATAAAAGAAGACTCGGTACACCACTTCTGAAAGGTTGCTGACCCCTGCACTAAACTCTAACTGCATGACTGAATGTGACTGGTGAAGAGACTGTGTGGATATAAGGTGGAGGCAAAGTCCTGGGAGGCATAACCAAAGCACAGTGAAGATCCAGTTGTAAAGACTGTAAATGAGAGACAAGAATAAAACAGAAAATGTGGAGAAACATTACTGAAAAAGCTATCAAGACCGTCTGAGTAACTATGTGAAGAGAGATGAGACACAAAAGATCAGATTGAGACACCAGGAGGAACCAGCAGAGATGGTGAAATGGATGAAATCCTAGCTTTGTTGAAGTCATTGGGAATTGTGCCATTGACTTCAATGGAGTCAGGATTTCACCCTGATCTTTTATTTTGTTCTCCTGCAACAAAAATCTCAGATTTAAAATTTTTATTAAACTAATGTTAAAAGATTATATAAATACACAGGTTAAGAAAAGAGTGCCTATATATTTGGGTATAACTATATAGCATCTAATCCTTAGTTGCCAACTTTAATTCCACCAGAGGACTTTGTAAAGCAAAATAACTAATTTAACTCGTAAAGTGATGCTTCTGCAATGTTCTGAAATGATCTTAAACCCTAGCCTTTTCAACATATTACAGCAAAGGGGAAAGAAACAAGTCCAAGTCCTATAATCCTGCTTCACATTAAATATTCAGGCTCTCAGAACCAACTATTAAAGTTAGCACATATTATTTGGAAAGACATTGACTGAGGATTTAATTATTTGGAGATAACAAGGGAATTTCCTTGTTAATTAATTTGAAAGAATTATTAATGTTAATAGTTGAAGAGTGTAATCAGCTTTTCTGATTTATTCTGAATTGGTTAAATAAATCCCAGTGACAGGGAAACAATTTCTAATGAGCAAATTGTTAAAATCCTAGACTGGTTTAAAATAAATGATGTGCAATGAAATAATTCTGTGAAACCAAAATGAAAATATTCTTGCTCCGTTCAAAACAATAAGGTTACTTGCAAGAGGCATTTCTGTTGTAGGATAATTTAAAATTGAATATTAACCTATTATTAAGAAGTAAAAAATAAGAAAATTTGTAAAAGGTCATTTTATTTCTAAAAGAAACAAGATAGCTTGTTGATTCCTAAAGATAAGTTACTTACAATTGCCTGACTTCATTTCTGAAGAGTTACTTTTTAAACCTAGAAAGGGGGTAATCAAGGCCCTGATCCTTTAGTAAGATGTGTCCAGGCTAAAGTGCACTCCTTGGGGAAAAAAACAAAAACAAATACTCTTCAAAAGGCTCAACACACATATGTGCCTGTGCTCATTTAATGACGTGATAGGGGATTTAATTAGCCTCTAATAACTTTAGCAAAATTGGTGATAGAGCTGGCTGGAAAACATTAAATTTTAGATTTTAAAAAAAAATCAAACTAAAAAAAACCCAAAACAAAACACCATTTCTATCTTGATTCTCGGGGCAAAGCCTGGGAAGCTGGTTGGGAAGCCCAAGGAGCCAGCTGTCCAGGGATTCAGACAGCCTGGGGAACTGGTGACCCAGGTAGGAGACCTCCTAGAGGGCTGGGAATGCCATGGAGTCTTATATCTAGCCGTGCCAGCTGTTGGGGGATCCTAGAAACCATGACCCAGGCAGCTGAAGGAAGCTGGGAGCAGCACAGCACAGCAGTCTGCAAGCTAGTCATCCAGAGAGATGGGCAGTGCTGCAGTCCATGAGCAGAGCAAGGGAGCAGAATGGCTGGCAAGGTGCTAGATAAGCAGGCAAGGTGCTAGATAAGCAGGCAGGCTGTTCCATCAGTAAACTTTCAGTCAATGGTAGTTGGTAATTCTTCCATCATGTTACCTTATGTTTGAAATGGCAATCAGTTTAACCACCTGTAAACAGCTGTTACAGCATCTCAATTTGAACCCAATCTTTTAACAAATTGTACTTGTGGGAAGAAATCATTCCCTCTTTTTGATTTTGCTCAGGTGTGTGTATCCATTGTTCTTTTAATTGCTGCTTTGCTTAGATTACCAAATTTACTGTGTTATGTATGAAACTGGCTTTCTGCTGTTTACCATGTTGCCTAAATCCGAAGAATTAATTTTTGTTTCCTGATCTAAAGATTTTCAGAGGATGTCATATTTAAAGAAAAAATCATAGAATTTTAAGTGTTGAGAATACAGTGTCAGTGGCTAACCCTTACTGAGTTTCTGCTGTAAATATTTCATTTTGGGAGCATTGATGCCCCTAATTCTTTAATTTTTGAAGCCAATGTTAGAATTGATTACTAGTGAAATATGGAAGAGCTGTCATTTTGTGCTATGGCATTGTGCAAAATAGATGTAATTTACCATAACTTTTTGTAGAAAGGAAAGAGAAGCAGCATTTTACAGTTGAGAGAATCTAATAATAGATTGAGCACAATTAATCTTCTTTTGTCACGACACAAATTTTCAGTTTTAACTTTGTGACTCCTTCCCCTTTGTATAGTAGAGAGAGGAAAATTGGCTTTAATAACAAGCCAAGAGGAACAGTCTTTGGAACTGCCCTTCTTAGCATTAGGAAGACTTCTTACATAAATATCTGTGAACTATTATTCAGATTTGTTTTTAACGCAAAAATTAATGATGAAAGCTGACACCTGATTATAACTGTAGTTAGCATATACCAATATTCTATCAAAAAAGTATGTTAAGGTTACATTAAGTTGCAAATCAAGCACTCAAAAGTTAGGAATGTGAGAATTAAGTTTGCTCCTTGAGAGCAGCAATTGCAGGGAAAGTCATGCAGCCCTGTACTGGAGCATGGTCAGTACACACATAATGTTCAGAGACTTTAGATCACAAACTCTAACAAGTTTCTACTGACAATGTGCAAGCTGCAGTTTTCCAGAAGCTCATAAGTTGGCCAAATTTGGGCATATTTTTCATGATACTAGCAAAAGGCATCAGCACAAATCTCCCTGCCAAGTCCTAGTGCCAAAGCACAGACATCCTACAGCTTCCCTGTGAAATGGATGTAACATGGGCAAGAACAATATTGTTTTTTTTCCCCCTAATCTCATTCTCAGAAATGGCTGAATTTATTTTTTTTCCAAATTAAGCGTGAGGCTTAACGTTCCCATCAGGTGAAATTTCAGCCCAAAAAGTTTGGCAAAGTTATTAGGAGCTGAAAACAGTGTTTTATAATGGTAAATGTCCATCCATCATAACTACAGGCATTGCAACCTGTGCCACCTCACATGCTTAATCTTGCTGTACTGTTAAGTGTTTCACAAACCAATATCATTGTTGCTAACTCCATAATTATAACATGAGTCTGACAGTGTTTAGTGTTTTTCTTTGAACTCCAGCTCCTAGAATCATGCAATTCTGTGATTTTTTTTTTCTTTCTCTCTTTTCTAGCTCTCATGGTTGTGCAAAAAGGCTTGAAAATGTGATCCAAGTGCACATAAGACTCAGAAAAACACAGGAGGCAAATAAAAATAACCCCAAATGATGATAATAAATTAATTAATATAAACTTTGTGAGTTTTAAGCCAATCTGGTGATTCTTTGGAACATGACTTTTGATTTTTGAATGTTGGGGTTGGCAGTGCTGCTGTAGGTTAGAATAGTTATTCAGTTCCCATTGTATAGGTAGGCCTACTGGACTACAGATACCTAACTGTGGTAGCATTATTACTGCTAAGAAGGGGAGAGAGGTCATGTACTAATAACTAGTCAGAAATATACAAAGTGGAGCCACATAGATCACTTATGAATATAAGTGTCAAGGCATTTCCCCATTTTCAGTAGGAGGTGGTGTGGGAATTCTGGAAGTGAGACATGACCCATCAGATGTGGGGGGTACAAAGATGTGGGATAAAACACAAAAAATCTTGCTTCCCCTTTCCACAGTTGGATTGGTTACTTCCACCATGTGATGGTGAACAGCCAGCGTGGGATATACGTGATTGTTTTTTATGGCGTGCTGAACAATCTTTTTTTCATGAGAGCATTTGAGGGCTGCTCAAACACTGGCTAAGATGATAGCAAAGAGATGGAGGAGTCAGCCAAGTTTCCTGTTCCTCTCTGAACGGTACTAGTGTCTGTATTCACTCCCTGTGAAGCTAAGAAGCAGTAGCCCACAGGCCAACTGTATCTTGTAGCTTTTTTTACTGTTCATTTTTAAAAATGTTGCTATGATAAAACTGATTTGTGTAGTAGAAAATCACGTTTCATTTTTATTTTAGATAGTGATCTCAACAAGCTGTTGACATCCTTTAAAAATCCAGATAAACAGCTAGTGTGGGTCGAAAATTGTAGAAAACAGTTTTGCAAAATCATGAAAGCTAAACCTGATGTCATCAATGGAACCGGTGAGTATATTTTTTTCCCATTAGGCACTGGTAAACAACTATTTTTCACATTTTCATTGATGACTGTATTGCTTTTACTGTACCTAGTTATGCATTGACTCCGTTTTTTCCCCTTATTATCAGCAAATCTTTAGCCCAGTACATTTTAGAATAGGACTAAATGGACAAGAAAAGTTTCATTTCTTGTAACAACACTGTTTAGGACATGGGTTCTCAAACTGGGGGTCGGGATCCTTTGGGGTTCATGAGGCTATTACATGGTGGGTCGCGAGCTGTCAGCCTTTACCCCAAACCTTGCAGACTGAGAAGAGTTACAGAAGTATCTCTCAAAACTGGGTGATGGGGAACAAAGTGACAGATGAAATTTAATGTTGATAAATGCAAAGTAATGCACATTGGAAAGCATGATCCTAACTACACATATAAAACTATGGGGTCTAAATTAGCTGTTACCACTCAAGAAAGAGATCTTGGAGTCATTGTGGATAGTTCTCCAAAAACATCCAATCTATGTGCAGCAGCAGTCAAAAAAGTGAACAGAATGATGGGAATAATTAAGGAAGGGATAGATGACAGGAAAGGAAATGTCATGTTGCCTTTGTATAAATCGATGGTATGCCCATATCTTGAATACTGTGTGCAGAGGTGGTTGCCCCATCTCAAAAAAGATACATTTGAATTGAAAAAAGTTCAAAAAAGGGCAACAAAAATGATTAGGGGTATGGAACGGCTTCTGTATGAGGAGAGATGAATATGAATGGGACTTTTCCGCTTGAAAAAGAGACAGCTAAGGGGAGATATGATTGAGGTCTATAAAATCATGACTGGTGAGGAGAAAGTAGTAAGTATAAGTATGGCCGTACTGGGTCAGACCAAAGGTCCATTCAGCCCAGTATCCTATCTATCAACAGTGGCCAATGCCAGGTGCCCCAGAGTGAGTGAACCTAACAGGTAGTGATCAAGTGGTCTCTCTCCTGCCATCATCACCGCCCGCCGTCAAACAGAGGCTAGGAACACCATTCCCTACCCATCCTGGCTAATAGCCATTAATGGACTTAACCTCCATGAATTTATTCAGTTCTCTTTGAAACCCCGTTATTTTCCTAGCCTTCACAACCTCCTCAGGCAAGGAGTTGACTGGTTGACTGTGTGCTGTGTGAAAAACTTCCTTTTACACTGTTTGTTATAAACCTGCTGCCGATTAATTTCATTTGGTGACCCCTAGTTCTTATATTGTGGGATAAGTAAATAACTTTTCCTTATTCGCTTTCTTCACACCACTCATTGTTTTATATACCTCTGTCATACCCCCCCCCCCCTTAGTCTTCTCTTGTCCAAGATGAAAAGTCCTAGCCTCTTTAATCTTTCCTCATATGGGACCTGTTCCAAATCCCTAATCATTTCAGATGCCCTTCTCTGAAACTTTTCTAATGCCAGTATATCATTTTTGAGATGAAGAGACCACATCTGTATGCAGTATTCAAGATGTGGGTGCACCATGGATTTATATAAGGGCAATAAGATATTCTCCGTCTTATTCTCTATCCCTTTTTTAATGGATTCCTAACATCCTCTTTGCTTTTTTGACTGCCACTGCACATAGAGTAGATGTCTTCAGAGAACTATCCACGATGACTCCAAGATCTTTTTCCTGAATAGTTGTAACTAAATTAGCCCCCATCATACTGTATGTATAGTTGGGGTTATTTTTTCCAATGTGCATTACTTTACATTTATACACATTAAATTTCATTTGCCATTTTGTTGCCCAATCACTTAGTTTTGTGAGATCTTTTTGAAGTTCTTCACAGTTTTGCTTTGGTCTTCACTATCTTGAGCAGTTCAGTATCGTCTGCAAACTTTGCCACCTCCCTGTTTACCCCTTCCTCCAAATCATTATCAAGTAGATAAGGAAGTGTTGTTTACTATTTCTCAAAACACATCAACTAGGGGTCACCAAATGAAATTGATAGACAGCAAGTTTAAAAAAAATAAAAAGAATTCCTTCACACAGCACAGAGTCAACCTGTGGAACTCCTTGCCAGAGGTGCTATGAAGGCCAAGACCAAAAAGGAACAAGATAAATTTATGGAGGACAGGTCCACCAATGGCTATTAGCCAGAATGGACAGGAATGGTGTCCCTAACCACTGTTTGCCAGAAGCTGGGAATGAACAACAGTGGATGGATCACTTGATGATTACCTTTTCTGTTCATTTGCTCTGGGGCATCTGGCACTGACCACTGTCAGAAGACAGGATAATGGGATAGATGGACTTTTGGTCTGGTAGGGCCATTGTTATGTTCTTATGTTTTGCCTCCAGCATTTATAATGGTGTTAAAAATGTGTTTTTAACTTATAAGGGGAGCTGCACTCAGAGGCTTGCTATGTAAAAGGGCTCACCAGAACAAACGTTTGAGAACCACTGGGTTAGGAAGAACAGGACTGGTATTTTGCTTGTGATCTCAGGTTAGCATGGTCATACATTAACATTCAGATATAAAGGCTACCACTTTGTCACACCTTAAAGTAGAACATCAGGGAAAGATGTTCTGCAGCACTGAAAATACTGGTGGACTTATGCACTCAGTACCATTTTTATTAATATTACACATGTCATTTTTGGTGTATCCCACAGATACCGAGAAGGTGTTGCCCTTCTAATATATAGGGTATCTCAGTGGCTATGGCTCTGTTCACTATTTTCAGCTGAGTAGATTTTTCAAAGGAGACCTTGTCAGATTATGGATCAGAGTTCATCTCCCAGTTATTTACTGAGTTATGGAGAATATGTGGGGTAAACGTGTGGATCTACTCTATATCACCCAGAGACAGATAGTTCAGGTGAAAGATTTTATGGGACTCTAAACTCTGCTGGGAACAAATGCAATCAAGAGGGCAAGTGGCTGAGATAAAATGTTACCCTATCTGTTATTAGCTTAGCAGAAAGTACCGCAAGAGTCTACAAGGACTCCCATTTGATATCCTGTGTGGGAGAAAGGTCAAAAATCTCCTGGATTCCATCATAGACTCCTGGCAGTTTGGTACTGAGGCTAAAGGGGGACCAGTGGCTGAATATGGTCAGAAGTTTAGGAAAGATTTAAAGTCTATGATGGAGATGATTGAAGTAACTTCACTAAAAGCCAGCCTGCGTAGAAAGCATGGTGTATGACCACAGTGCCTGTAAACACTCATTTGATGTGAGGTCTTTGTACCCTTTTTTAAAGGGAGTTAACATCAGTACCAAGTGCAGAACTCATGAGAGGGACCTTATGAAATTGTGGAAAGGGTTAATGAGGTTAGTTATGATGTGTAGAGGCCCCATAGCAAGGCTGCTTCAAAGACTGTACATATAAACATGTTGAAAGCCTGTCACAATAGAGAAGTCATTGTCAATGTGATGTACTGAGGAGGATTCTAAGACTGCACCTCTCATTGATTTGATGGCTAAATGCCACAGTGACATATCACTAGAGGGCATTGAGATATGTGAAGAGTTAACCCAGAAATTGCTGGTAAAGAATTATTAACTAGCAAATGCATATACTGAGAGGGTCTGTTTCTGTTCCAGGCATTTAATTAGATTTGTACAGATAGTGAAATGGTTAAGGCTCCATCTATTAAAGTAGAGTCCTGACAGACCATTCTCGGTTGGTTGGTGTACATCAAACCAAAGTTATCAATTCAGTACTGCTACCTGGGGACATCACTGTCCAACAATATGACATGGAAATTGTGCATATTAAGGGAAGAGAACATATGGTGGCAAACACCCTGTTTGAGAGGTAAGAGAACTATGACTCAACTCCAAAGGATCAGCCAGTGGTTGATCCTTCTGCATCATTGTAAGAAGGGAGGTGTAACCATAAAAACCCCTCAGTGTCAATTAGAAAAGGATTCACTGTTGTGTAAGAGCAGAAGAATAGCTATGTCAACCAATGGTTCATCCAGCCTAGTACCCTGTCTTGGAACAGTGGCCAGTGCTAAATGCTTCAGAGGAAATGTGACACTCTGTGCCTCGGGGGAGCACCCTGTACCCTCATGCTCATCCTTATAAAATGATTGTGCGGTATCCAGTGCAAAGTTTATCATACCGAGTGTCTTCAGAAGGCTCATGATGCACTGAGCATTGTTGTTATAGTAATGTTATAGGTTGTAATTTCATGTATATAGTTGTGAGGCTGAAAGTGTGTCCTCATGGCTTAAAACGAACCAAGGCAAAACTCTCCAGGAACAGAGGGGCAGTTCCTACCCGTTCTTTCCTGTCCAAAATCTCGTTATTGATCCACAAGAGGACTTGTCCTCTTATCTTCTGACTGCTTACTTTGTTAAAGAACCTTTGATGAGAGGCCTTGTTAAAAGCTTTCTGAAAATCCACTACTCTATATCCACTGGATCAACCTTGTCTACATGTTTGTTAGCCCCCTCCAATAATTCGAACAGAGTAGTGAGGCATGACTTCCCTTTTAAAAAAAGTCATGTTAACTCTTCTCAAGCAAGTTTTGATCATCTGTGTGTCCAATAATTTTGTTGTTTTCTGTAGTTTCAATCAATTTCCCTGGTACTGACATTAGGTTTGTCAACCTGTAATTGCCAAGATTGCCTCTGGAGACTTTTTAAAAAATTGGTGGTGCTAGCTCTCCTCCATTCATCTGGTGCAGAGGTTGATTTAAGTGATAGATTACATGTCACAGTTAGTAGGTTGTCAACTCCCAACTGGCCTGAAAAATTCACTGACATACCACTTTCACGTATTTGCCCATAAATGGTGTTGTCAGGCTCCTTAGGTTTTGAACCCAGGCCCACAAGGTTGCTGAGTGAGAGTCTTACCCTCTCTGCCATAACATGGCAAGGTGAGATGAGGGAACTGCGACTAAGACCTCACTACCAGAGGCTACATCTGCTGAATCAATGAGATGAAATGACTAGAAGCAGACTGCTGATTGGACCCCACTGGGCATAAATCTTCTTACTCCTATCCTACCCTTTGTCTGAACAACTAGTTGCTAGGTCTTTTACCGCTCATCTCTCTGAGACCAAGTTCTTACTTTTTTCCTTGGCTTATACTATTTGTTGTTTTCACCACGCCTCATCTCATCTCCTTCTATCATGCCCTGTTCCTGGTTCCTTTCCTTAACCCCTGCAGCTATCTTCATCCTTGACCTTTAGTATGACTTTTGGGTCAGACTTTGGCTTAATCCTTAGCATGACTCTAGATCTAATTCTTGCTGTCGCCTCTGACTCTGGTTTTCAATTTGGTGTGATTCCCAATCATGATTCTGATTCTACCCTTGGCTCTGATCATTTGGTGAGATCACCCTGTTACAGGCTCTGATAGATGTCATTTGAGGTCTCTAATAAAAGCTTTTCTCATACTGATCCTCATAACAAGATGCATATACAAATAATATTTAAGGAGTTAGGTATATGTACTAAAAATATGATTTAAAGTCAGTGACCAAAGAGAAAAATGGGTTTCTTCCAGACAGGAGGTAAGTTGTGTATCTCTGTCAAAATGTAAATTAAGCATTGTAAGCCAGCACAATAAAGTTAACAGAAGTATGGGAAGTCAATAGGGAGACAAGACACATGAAATTGAACCACAGAGGGTTGCCCTGTCTCATGAGGCAGACAGTGAACTTTGGGAAATTTAAGAGGAAGACAAAAGACAAGCAAGTAAATGGATCACATGTTTACATTTATGAAAACGGCATCCCAACCAGCCCTGACTGGAAACGCTGCAAGCGACATTTGGGGTGAGATAAGCTACTTTAAAGAGATGGTTAGCTTGTTAAAGTTAAATTTAATATCTAAGAATCTTACGATTATTGTTTTATGTGCAACCTTTCTGTTTCCATTATCCTTACTCACTATCTCTTAAATCTTAATCTTTGATAATAAACTTATTATTGTATTCACTATAAATATAACTCAATGCTCTGGTATTATACAAAGAGCTGATCCTAGGCTGAATTATTCAAGCTAGTGGGTACACTGTTCCTTTAGGAACAGCAAACCTAGTTTTACTGTGTGATCAGTAAATAATGGGCTGAACACTACAGGGGGAATGCTTCAAAGGGAATAGTGGCCTGGGGTGCACCATTTGTTAACTTGCAAGGCAAAGTAAGGGCTGGCATAGCTTAGAGAAGGTTTTTCGAGTAGCCAACAGTCTGAAGGGGTCAGGGAGCTGACATGAATAAGCACCGGCAAATCTCTCTGATTGGAGGCAGGGATGTAACAAGGTGATTATCAGTTCTGGGCACCCCAAGAACCATCAGATTGACCCTGCTGGTGACCGAATGAACCCCTGAAACATAGGATTTTAGGAACATCTAACATGAACCAGAAGGGACCCTCAGGACTGCTGAGCCCTTCCCCCCCCACACATCATCCCAAACAGCCTAGTATATGATTGCACTCATAAATTTGTTCAATTCTCTTTTAAAAAATTAAGTTCTTTGCCATCATGACTCTTTATTCTTGTTCTTGTGCCAGGATTGTCCTTTAGATTAAATACCTTCTCTCTTCACCATCCCTGATGTTTATCAGCCTGATGTATTTACAGAGAGCAAGCATATCCCCTCTCTGCCTTCATTTTGCTAAGCCAAACAACCTATTTTTAATGTAATAAAATAAGTCCTCCTGATCATCCTCTTCTCTGCAGTTATCCAATTTGAATTAATCTTTCTTGTACATGGATGACCAGAATTATACACAGTATTCCAAAAGAAGTCTTGCCAATACTTTCTGTACTGGAAATGTGCCTCGCCTGGTATATTCTAGGATTACATTTGCGTTTTTCGTAGCCACATGACAGTGGTTCATAGTCATGCTGTGACCCATCAACACAGTCAGGTCTCTCTCCTTCTCAGTAACTTTTTTTTAACTGATGAGCCCATGGCTTATAGCAGAAATTCATATTATGAGACCCTAAATGGATGACCTTGCACTACTATTTGATTTCATCCCATTTTCCTTACTTCAGTCTTCAAGGTCATCCAGTTTGTCCTGTGCTTTGGAATCTGTGTTTTCAGTGCCCTGTTGCATCTATACCTGTCTTAATCTGCCTCTTTCAGTTTTGTTAACTCCAATACCTTCCTCAGTACATTAGCTGTGATCTTTTTCAATGTTTGGGGCCAGGCTCTTTATGATGTTTTGATGCCTATGTTTTAAGGTGTTCCCACATCTGCCTTGGACTTTTGATACTGGTGTTTTCCAGTGCCTGTGTAGAGAACATGGGTTTATAATTTGTGATAATTTTATGAATGTGATCTAGTTATTAAGATAGTCATGAATAGCCATATTAGGTTATTGAACTGTGTGAATGAACTAGTTCAGTTTAATAAGGGACTGTTAGGAGAGAAGCAGGAAATGAAACAATGGTCAGTGATAATCCATTTCTAAATAAAGAACTTCAACAAAGCTAAGAAAACAATATCCCAGTCCAGAAATAGGAGTAGTTTAGCTAATTGGAACTTACAAAACTTGCAAGGAAAGAATACGGTTTAGGTAGACCCAGGTTTGTAGTTCTTTTGGGTGATGAAACAAGTTGTTTAAAGTGACTCAAAATAGATTCAATCAGCTGTTGGTCACATCTCCAAAAGGGAAATCTTACGGGGAACCAAGTTCAAATGTACGTGCCAAAGGAGCTGCATTTGGGGAAACAGGGAGATCCACCCTCAAAAGAGCTTAAGTCCATTAATGGCTATTAGCCTGGATGGGTAAGGAATGGTGTTCCTAACTGCTGTTTGTCAGAGGGGAGTGATGGATGGCAGGAGAGAGATCACTTGCTCATTACCTGTTAGGTTCACTCACTCTGGCACACCTGGCATTGGCCACTGTTGGTAAACAGCATTCTGGGCTGGATAGACATTTGGTCTGACCCAGTACGGTTATTCTTATGTTCTTAGTGAAGGAAGCCAAGCCTGTCACTTTACAAGTGCATTTGAGAAGGATTGCAAAGAGAGCTAAAGTGCAGCTCACCCTGTAACTGTGATAGCCTGCCTTAGTGCCTTCGGTATTTGGCAGTAGACTATGCCAGTGGCTGACCACAAAATCAGTTACATTATGATCTGGGAATTGACCACAAAGTCAAAGGATTCCAGGTTTGCTTCCAGATGTAAGCCTGAGCTTTATGGAAGAATGAGAAATGCCTCCAATCCCTTTTAAAGATACCCCAAGCAGTTTCCACTATGTCTAGCATGAAGCTGCCCCAGAATATTTTGAAGGGTAAATCCTTGAAACAGAAGTATGAGTCAACCAAGACACCTGATCACCTGTAATTCAGTGTCACTGCCAAACCCCAGTTTCCCTCTGGGAAGAGTAATGGAGCAGCTTTGTCATGGAAATATTCCACACTTCCTTGTTCAAAGTCAAGGTCTTTGTCAGATGTAAGCTGCTCAACACACTGAGCCCTAATATTTGGAAGATGATGGTAATGGGTGTTCCTATTGTTCATTCATATTCTTGGGATGGAGACAGTGATTCCGGATGCAATATGTGTTCATCAATTTAGCTAAGTCACACTAGGGCACAAGTTCTTCAAGTTTCAGGTGTTGAGGTGTTCCTATGGCCACACATTAGCATTTGCAACTGAAAAAAAAAATGCCTGCCGTGACCAGGTCATTGTCTGTCTCTCCTACCTTCAACACAAAAGGTTTGTGTTGGAAACAGTGATGGCTGGAAAGAAGGCAGGCTGTTCTCATGGTGCTGCACCCAAAATTGTGATCTTCAGTGTTGGGATTTTTTTGGTGTCATTTTTACCAAGCTATGGTTGCAGTCCTCAAAGCTGTAGGTTACCAGGGCTTCTTAGACAATGGCCAGGTGAAGCTATGGAAGAAAGCCTCTAATCTGATGAAATCTCTCTCCATCATGGAAATATTAGGAACTGGACGGCTGATGAATGAGAGTATTGATGTAAATGTAACCATCAGTGTTGATGATGCACAAAAAGGAATGGAATCCACCTCACTCTGTCTTAATTGAGTTTCCTCTTCAGTGCTGATGAGAGTAAAGAGGAGTATAAACATTTTTGCCGCTAAAGTAGGAATAGATACAACTCATGTAGGAACAGAACTGTTGAGTAAAAAAGGTGGCATTTTCAGAAAGTTACTTTTCAAAGTATGTCATTTTAGAAAGGTGGTCAATATAAATAACAAACATAAGAAAACTTAGAGGAAAGCTAATAAGGTGTTCCCTTTACAGAAAGACAGTGCAACCTTTACTTATAAGGTAAAGTAATCGAGGGGCTTTAGTGCCAAAATAACAGAAAGTTTAGTAAGTAATCTGTAAAGGAAGAGGTTCAATGAAAAGATAATGAAATAAGGAACTTTCCACTATTAGTTTGTTTTAATGTGGCTCAAGTCAACAGTGATCAAAAGTTGCTAAATTCTCAGGGCTTTACATTCTCATAAACTGCATGTAATGAGTTTATAGTTTTTGATCACTGTAGTTTACTGAGAGTCAGGGTTTTTCTTTCCCAAGCACTCCATAAAAAGGATAAACAAATGGAGGTCCACAGCTCAAACCGGTGAGTGCATTTTATATGAACTTCTGTCAGTACAATAAAGATGAATTGAAATGTAATACATTTTAAAATAGATTTTTTTTTCTAGCATAAAAATATGCTGACTTTTCATACTTACTTTCTTGCATCTCTCACATTGACCTCCCAACCTTCAAAGCAGTTTTTCTTAAAAGTTGTGCATCATGCAGAATATAAAATAATTGGAATGTGTGCATAATCAATTTATTTGAACGCAGCATTTTTACTAGTTTGCTCTCTTTGCTTGGGCTATATGAAATTAGTGTTAAAAATTGTCAGTGTATTCTACTGAGTATAAAAAGAAACAAGCAATTGTGCAGAAAAACATTTTTAATCTGAAAACAGAACACTCGATGTTTAAAACAGTGAGCTTCTAAAGGAAAGAACTGAGATTTATTCTTTTGTGCTTTGTAGTGGGCCATATCCAATGTCAAAAGCTGATGTGCATTATTTTCCATAACATCGCTGAAAAGATATCAGAAGTGACAACTGAGAATTTAAAGCAAATATTCCATTTTGTTAACATGAATCCAAAAGATATATACTGTATAAATATCTTTGCATTGAACAGCATGGGAAATAGCTAAGCAAGAAAGTACCCATAAAAGCATGTTTGTATAGCACATGGATTTGGGAAATGCATAAAGAAGTGTTATGGTACCAGAAAAGAGCATTACAGCAATGGAATCTGAATGACTTGAAAAGTAATCTAATTATTCCCCAAAATACTATCACTTTAACCGAGGAAGGTACTGCTAACCCTAGGATGCTAATAGCTCTTGTTTAAATGCAGTAAATCTGAATGGGGCTATTTCAGAAACAGCAAAATTCCAACTAACTTTGTTGGTTTGGGAATGCTTGGTTTTCAATAAAATACATTTTATGGGAGACTTGGTATGATGTTTGCTCAGCATGTATATTACGAGTGCATACATTTAGTAGCGTGATTTTTTCCCCCTTTTTTGTTTATGAAGGTGAACAAGACCAACAAACTTTGAGTTTTGAAGTGAGTTTAGAGAAGGGGTGTATGAAACTTTCAATCTGGGTATAATTCTACGTACCGTACCATGACGGACAGCAATGGAACAATGGTTGTCTTGCAGTCAACAATATTATTTGCAGTACTGTAGCAATCCTGAGTTTGTACGCCATGAGTATGCCACAATTTTCTTTTGATCTGGTTGAAAAACTGACCAATCACTGAGTTGATTTTCATTTTAATGAAGATTTAATTTGCTCTGCAATATTTATTACTTCCAAAAATAGAGAGCTCTGGATTCCAGAAGTTGCCCAACTGAAAGTAGCTTCAGCATAAGTAGCTAAAGTAAACTTTTATGTGTTAAAGCACACAAACTGCAGCTACTTAGAACAGCCTATCATTTTACATAAATAATATCTCAAAAGAAATGTCTTGTCCTGTGAAAGCCCTCTATTTACTTCATAACCAAGTTTATTTCAGGACACTCCACTTACATATTTTTTTTCTCTCACAAACTTGATTGAGTTTTCACAGACTCCTGCTGGGTACTTAGATGAATACTTACAGGTGGCCAAAATCAATTTTGTTCTGGAATTTGAAGAAAAAAACAAACTGCTTAGCAGTTGAACTGTCACTTCTCCCATTAACTCAGGCACTGAACCGAAGTATTAAGCTGTTGGGTCAAGCATGTGGATGCCTTCCAATAAAAAAGATCAAATTAAAATAGTCTGTATTGACTTTAAATTTTGTGAATTATACAATATTTTAAGCTGGTGACATTTCTCCTATTTATTATTTGAGCATGACATATTTCATTGATCGAATGTGAACAGTCATATATTAAATGTACTGTTACAAGTGAACTGTAAGTTTTCCCAAGAGAAACTCTTTAGTTTCCATGTCTTAGTCTAAGCAGTAATTTTTTTCTTCTTTTTAATTATGTTATGCTAATTGTGGATCCAATCATACCAAGGCTGAAGTACGACAGTAGGGTTACTCTCAGATATAAAGTTAAACTCATGCATATATTTTTTTCAAGAGTGTGGTCCATGCTGCTACATAAATATTAACATGTTAATCTTTACTGAAGGATTTATTTGATTTCAAGAAGAGAAAAAAAGCTTTTACAAATGTCTAATTTCAAAGGCAAATGCTACATCACAGAGTGGCTGAACTATGGCAGCAGAAGAAGGGGCTTTTATGTGATAGTTCTGAAAATAGTATTTCTTTTGAAAAATATATTGAACAAGCAACAGTTTGGCAGAGTTTGCCATCCTCAGGGATCCAAACTCCTATGCTCTTGACTAGAAAATATTGCTGTCTCTAAACTGATGTTTTTCAGGTACCCACAAAATGAACATAAGGTTGTGCTTTAATGAATCCCATAGAATAAATGTGCTTGTGCTGTCTACATTAATTTTTATAGAGGCATGATTTCAGGAAAAAAAGAATAGTATTAAATATATTCAACAACCCTATTCAAACAGAAGAGGGAAATAACGAATTTCTGTGCAGTCTCCATTGCTTTGATGTAGCAAGAGATTGATCTTTCTTGATAAAAATGTAATGCTCTTCAGTGTGAGCTTGGTGTTGCAACAGTCATTTTCTATACCAACTGCCACTGTATATACTCTCCTTGTTACTACTGCAGTGAAATCAATAGTGGTATAATTAAAGTTCTTGAAGACATTTACTAAGCTGATTCCTATGCATTAAAGCTCCATATGGGTCTGTTTTCCCAATGTGGAAAACTCTGGTACACAGAGTAGAGTCTGTAATCTCCTGGCAACTTTCTACAATAGTTACAACTGTGGATTGATGAGACATGGATTCAAAAATAGACAGTCTTGATGGTCTTTTTTAATGGCATTTTTCTTCCTTAATTAAGGCATTTTTAATAGACCGGATCTGTAAAAATGTGATTCCTGTGAACCTTTTGGACAATTAAACCAGCAATGTGTATAATTTAGTTATAGTAGATTAGATTAAACAGTGGCTGGAGAAACTGTAAACATGATTGTCTTTATGCATTTTTAATTATTATTCTTGGGAGTGGTGAAGGGGTATTGTAAATTGAGGGCAAGATTAGAGCCTTTTGAAATCTGAATTGTCTTGGTGATGGTATCTGTCTTTGGGTCATGCTCTCCTTGTTACATTTTCACTGGTGCTACCTCGAGTTCTTAATTTAGGTCATTATTGTTTGGTACATGGATTATTCCCATATAGGAGATAGGAAAGCTTCACTTGCATTTTTCTGTTTAAAGTAGCGAGGTAGTTTGCCCAACTACAGAGTATGAAAGGATGCAGCCTCCCCAAACCTACAGGTAATTTTAAATTTGAGAAGAACCTGTGCAATTGCAGTGGCTCTCAACCCCTTGGCAATTCTTCAGGATGCATTCTACATGATCAAGAAAAACAGGGAAAGCTAATACTGACAGGGTGAGCACTAAGTTATTGGCTATTATCCTACAAGGGAGGGAGGTACAGTTCTTTGAGTAGTATCACATTCTGGGGTGAAATACAGACCGGCAAGGAATTGTCATCTCTTACTCTGTAACCCTGAACTCCTCACAGTGTCTTGGTACTGTAGGCTTCTGCCAGCGATGTCCACAGTCAGCAATAAGAATGTGTTTTGTTTATGTATTGGTCAGCCCTGGTCCAATGGTTTGGATTCTGGAGCCTGCCAGCAATACTAAACTTCCACTGATCTCCAGCTGTCTTGGATAACAACTGGTAAGGTAACTCCACAATCTCCCCAGCCCCAAATTTTCCCCCAAATGAGTGTTCTGAAATGACCACCCTTGTAATGGAACAACCAGAGGAATGATAAGGTTCATTGCTCCTTTGAAGAGTCCATATACAACAGTTTGATATTTTAACTGGAGTTACCAAACAGTTCAGTTCAAACACAGCACTGGGTTGGTTTATTTAATTCCAAAGAGTTGGATATTAAGTATAAGGATTAAAGTCAGAAATGGTTACAGAAGAAATAAAGATAAAATGCTTTCTAGCAACTAAAACTTAACCAACTAGACTTGATTCAAGGTAAAATCGTCACCATGTGCCTTCCCCAAGATGGATGACCGAGCCCCTGGGCCAGGATCTATCTCTCCTGTCAAAGGGCTGGTACCTTTGTCGTCTTAGGTGAAAGATAAGTTGAAGTTTCTTAGCCCCTCTCTTTTATAGTCCAATAAATCTTTGAAATTGATTCTTTTGAAGGATATGTCCAGATAAGTCTATTCCCCGCTGTGAGGTAGGCTACATGGAGTCCGTCTTGAAGGAAGTTTTCTGTTGCTTCTTCCCCTTCTGGAATTGTCTGCTAAAATGAAAATTATTTTAGATCCCGCCCCTTCTGGTGCAACTTAATGAAAATTAAAGATTTCCTCTTCTGTTGTGATAATTTAAGGTTTGCCTCTACCACTTGTTAGTTCGATGGGTCTATTCACAATATATGTAAATACAGTCTCATTGTCTTTCAAAGTACTATGGAAGCAACTCCTAGGTGAGGAAACTATATTCCTTTGTCTGCGATAAACTTGTTTAATAGTTTTACCTAGGCTATGGCACCTGCTCTTGAAGGTATGACAATGACATCCTATAAAGGAAATTCATAAATTTACATATAATATTGCTATGTATATATATTTTACCATGTTATTAACCTGCAAGTAATTAGTTTTCAAATGATATATCACAAGGCATATTTTGTATAGGGGTGCTTAGGGTCACAGGTAGTGACCAACTTCGAGCACCCTGCTTGACCCCACAATACAGACATTCAGAGCAGGGTGCAATCCCACTGGGAGCTTCCATGGAGGGAGCAGATCTTAGAGTAAGATTATAGTAATAATAAAGCATAGAAGCACCCCTTAAGATTTGTTCTTGTCCTTTAATATCTAATCATATTTATTGTATTTTTTCATGTTTTGGGAAGTTGGCCATTACTCTTGTATAAATAAGCAAATAGTTGATTTCGCACTGTTTCTTAGAAGGAAGGACAGAACTCTTAAAGTGCATTGCCTTTTGTCTTCTGTCTTCTTCAAGTAACATTTTTATCCGCAGTCTACATCCACATACAAATGTGGAAAGGTATTATAGCCTAATTAAAGTTAATTTTCTTTGTATATTGAAACCATGTAACAAATTTTGAAGTAATCCTTGGAGGATCTGAAGATGATATGTAATTCCCTTTCAGTTAACACTGAATAGATTCTCAGTGAAGCTATTAAAAATGTAATTTGAATCAGGAATGTTATGAATATGAAAGCACAATATTTTGAATTGTTTCCCCATACAAATGTGCATAAACATTCAGAAGTTCAAATTGCTTTAGTTGTCCATGTGTTGTAATTTTGTTTGGGTAATGTAGTTCCACATTTCATTCATTGTCGCTAATGTTTTCATGGGTTTTTGCTTATTACAGTTTTGGCAGACTTAATTGAAAAGTTTGTGTTGCATCTTTCTGAAAACCCATCAGAATGTTACTTCAGCACTGAAGAATATGAAGGTAAGTTTGAAGGCACTTCATATTTGAATTTAGAAGAAAAATAATATATCCATAGCCTTTTGACTATTAAAATAGTAGCTAGACATCTTTAATATTCTTTGTTTAACAGTTCATGTATTCATTATTCAAATCATGGGAAATATTCAGTGTCCTTGTCAAGATTGCCTCCCCACTCTGAACTCTAGGGTACAGATGTGGGGACCCGCGTGAACAAAGAAATACCCTCCCTCCTCCAAGCTTATTTTACCAGCTTGGGTTAAAATGTTTTTCCTCAGAACACAACTTCTTCTGTGTCTGGACTTAGTATGCTGCCACCATCAAGTGAGAATGTCTCAAAAACTATTGGACATGGGCCACTTGAAGCCCCTCTTTCTCTTTCCACAAAACCCCCAAACTTATTCCCTCCCTGGGAAGCTTGAGAGAAAAGCCTTGCCTGATCCTGCGAGACGTGCCCAATCCAAAACCAGGATCTTACACAATGGAAAACAAGCAGTCAGATTCTTAAAAGAGAGATTTTAATAAAAGAAAAAAAGAAAGGAATAAATCCCTTATAACCTTCAATAGAACAGCATCTACAATAATCAATAAAGAGTTACAGACAACCCCCTCCCCGAATTTCTCCTCCTGCTGAAGCTTACAGTATTAGAGAAACACAGAGATAAATTTCTACCAACTGAAGAGTTTTCCAAGTGATAAAAAGAAGGTAAACTTACTCACTACCTTACTTGATAAAAAGCTGATAGTTATAGTAAAAGAAACGTGTGGTTCATCCCATAGCTGAGTTGAACAGAGAAGAGACCCAGAGAGAAACTGAAACTCAAAATCCTTTGTCTCCTGAGGAATTTCTCATTGGTCAGTTGTCCACCTCTCAGGTTACCTTTAGCTTAACCCCTTACAGGTAAACAGTAATTCTAGGCTAGTTTATACTTATGACAGTCCTTCTGGAAGAGGACCTGTTTGTTGAAGCATAGTATGACTAACGTTAATGGAATTTTGAACCTTCTTGTAATATATGTACAGTGCATAAAGAGAGATACAGAATAAATGATGGTATGGTAAAGGTTTTGTGGATGCTTGTTTAGGAATTAATTACATGGGTAACTGAGTAATGCTGCCATCCCAAACAAATGGCAGTAAAACCCATTATATAGTCTTTATAAGTCACACATGTAACCATTTTAGAAATGTCTTAAATAGTTTAATTGCAAGTGAAGGCTGGGTTTTTTTAATGCCAGCCCTCCCTTGTAGTTACTGTGAGTCCATCTACTTGTGTCAGGGAACTAAAAATACAATTCACACACTTTTTAAAACTCATAAGAATGACCCAAACTAACTTTCCCATACAATAAATGCCAAGGCTTTATAATTCAATATTTTCGATACTAGAAGGAAATATTTTGTCCTATTGGAAAGCTGGTAATCTTCCCATTTTGAATGGTCTTACGCTCCTTTTTATATCCCTACTAGATTGGGAGATATCTTACCTTAAATCTGTTACTTGTTCAACGTTCTCCATCCTGAGTCTGAGTACAAGTTCATAGGGAGAACTTAGTGAAGGAAGACACTTTTTTTTATAGGGTTTTTTTTTTGTTTAAATGCTGCTCTTGGAAACTACTCAGAAATTATTAATGTTTGAATAAATATTGATGCATAGAGATTAGTGAGCAGAGTGCAGGTGAGTTAGTCAACAATAAAGGATAAAAAAAATTATCACCTGGCTCTGCAGATTAACAGCATTTTTATCACCGCAAAATATGTAGTATAGCATAAGGATTTATTAAGAGCTGGTCAGAAAAAAATAAGTGAGACATTTTGTATCAAAATTTGCCAAGTTGTTGAAATCTAAATATGTTGCAGAAATGGTTTGATTTTGCTTAAATTCTGACAGAGCCCAGGACCAAGGCTGCCTGAATATCTGAGTGGAGAACAATTTCTCAAAGAACTTCGATTTTTTTTTTTGTTTTATTCCAGATCAGAGCAACGACAAATTTAAAGATCTTTAAATCATCCATGAAATGGAATTACCATTTTCTGCCCAGCTCCATTTATTTTTTTGTGAGCTTAGGGTAGTTGTTCATGAATGAGTTTTATGAAGTAAAATTTTCAAAAGTGCATGTGTCCTATTGAAAATGAATCTAGCTTAGCCTCCTAAGAGACTTGGGTACTTCTGAAAATTTTATCATCAGCCCAAATCAATGCAGGAAATGGAACAGATACTCGGTTAATGTAATTTTCCCTAGCTCAAGTTGGCCCCAAATCTCTTTGTACATCATATCATCATGTATTTTACATATACTGTCTTTGCTACATAAACTATTTTAAGAGGGGTGTGTGTTTTGAGATTTTTAGAACACATCATTGAGATTATTTCTTTATTCTCTTATTTACCATGTGTTCAACTGTGCTGTCTCGGAAACTAAGGAAAATTAAAACAAATAAATGTAAACTATTTCTAAACATTAGTTGAAATATTTTTTCTAAATCAAAAATATCATAATTTTAAAGTTCTGTGTCTCAAGATCTTTAAGAGCTAGATGTAAGTCCTAGATTCTGTTGGAAAGGGGGGATTCAACCACTTTCTATAAACTTACATGTATAGCCCCATAGGGGGACACAGTATCAGAATTCAGAGTTGTGATATTTGTATGCGTACAAAATCTGGGCCAGGTCTTAATGGGTATGACTGACTACTGTGCAATTAAAAATCCGTGGTTGGCTAGTGCCAGCTAACTCAGGCTCTTGGGGCTTGGCTAAGGGGCTGTATAATTATGGTGTAGTGTGCAAGATGGGAGAGTCCAAGAACTTGGGCTGAATATCTATGCCGCAATTAAACAGCCCCTTTAGCCTGAGCCCTGGAAGCCTGAGTTAGCTGGCACTGGCCAACCATGGGTTTTTAATTGCAGTGTAGACACACCCAAACTTGCCTGCTTTTACCTTGGGCTAGTGGAAGGAGAGAGGGCTGTTTCACATTTCTGGAGAGAGAGAAGAAATATTTCCTTGATGGACTGATTTTCTTTTTCAAATGACATGCTTTAAAAGCTGCTCATGAGTTTGAAATATTAGAATAAATCTAGGGGCTAGTAAGCAAGTGATACAGCTATAAGTACGTGAAAAATTGTACAAGCCTAGACAATTTATCATTTGTATATTGCCTATATAAATATATTATATTCTTGAGTTCCAATTGCAGTTTTAATGATGTATAGAATTATGTAAATGCATGCAGAAGTACTATATGATTTTGTATTACTTTGAACAGAAATGCCAGGATTACAACATAATTTAATTTTCCACTCAAAACCATATATTTTAGGCTTTATTTTCAATAAAGCTGTGAATGAAAGAGGTTTGGATAACAGTTACCAGCTTCCACCTGAGAGAGAGATCCTTTAAGCAGGGACTGCATCCTGATCCCTCTGAAGTGTGAGCTAGAAAGCCGGATCAGAAGAGAAGCCCAATTCTGCTCAATTTGTAGATAAGATGGAGTTTCTTCTGCACGTGTCAAGTATAACAGAAAGAATGAATAGGCAAGGGAAATGTTAGGATGCATGTTAGGCTTGGGAAACACCCAGCTTCAATATTCAGTACTCTTTATTCCCATTAGCCTCATTACTCTGAACTGGAAAAAGTAAAAAAAATATGGACACAGCAACAAAACAAAACTGACATAAGCAAAGGTCTCTTTTCTGGGTTACCTTGCGTTTTACACATCCTCTTGTGATATTGTCTTTCCTTAACTAGGCTGTTTATGCAATGTCAGCCAAGTCTTATAAATACTAATATTCAATGAAAAAAACCTCCCTTCCAGCTAGTGCATTATTAAGGAATTATCGCATATTTTACATGGGTGTATGTATGTGTTAAAAAAGAATCAGCCCAAAACAAAAACAAACCAGTCAATCTACAGAAACAAAAATATAATAAGACCGACCTTCCACAAGAATTGCTATATAATATTTAACCAGTAGTTTATAAGTAGATTTTAGGACCACATCTCTTCCCAAGCACCTCTCCTACCTCCACCTCCAAATAAACTATTAGAGCATCTGATGGATAGTGGCATGCTCCTTCCTCCCTCTGACATTAATCCTTGGGATTTGAATAACAGAGGCTTTAACAGAAGCCAGATGTTTTATTTTAATAAAACAGACGCTATAATTTGTATGAAAGTAGTTTCAGTACAATGCATGGATGCTCAGTGTTTATCATGTTCCTTGAAATAAGAAATTTATTACCTTTTAAAAAATGACAGTTCTTAGGTAGCTGAAATTAGAAAAACATAATTATCCATCTGTTGTGGACTCCCTTAGGATTTCAATCTATTGTAAAATTTGCAAATCTGAAAAAAAATCAAATTAGGTTGGGTTGTTATCCCTTTAAAGATCAGAGGAGAAAAAATAACCAATAAATCTTTATGCAGTTGCAATACTTAATTATAAACAGCAACACAAATCTTAACTGAAGTTAACTTTCTATTATCAGCACTGAAAATGGACTCTGATTTGTACTCAGATGAGAGCACATGTACATAGTGTGGGCATTACAAGTTAATGAATTCTCTGCCTGCCTCCTGCCACTGACACTTTCTTGTTTGCTTTTATTTTTCCTCTGACCTAAAAAAAAATGAATAGTCTAGAGCTAAACCATGGCTCTGATAACAAGTGGAGCACTGAGCTGGGGAAGGAATGGGAAACTGCAGTGGTGATGGGGGGTCATAGCGTCTCCAGAAGTCTTGAAATAACCATTTCCTATACTTGTAGCACAGATGTAGTTTTCCCTTTGTCCCAGTTCTGACTTCCCAGCCCAACCCCCAGCTAGACATGCCCTTCTGGGAATATGCCAGTAGCTGTAGCCGCTTCTCCTTACATGCGGGAAGTAAAAGCAACTTCATTATGGCTGCCTCCATCACAGTTGCACTGGGCTGAGGAATTAAGAGCCAGTCCTCTGTTCTTTTCCTTCTCCTACCTGCTCAGGAGCAGATACGATCTGATTCAAAGGATACCTCTTCAGTTATAGTGGTGTGGAGTGTACGGACAGCTAGCTTGGGTATTAATAGCAGCATAGCGGGTGAAAGACAGAGTGGAGAGTAGAGTATCATAAACACCTGAACACTTGTATGTACCCTACATGGCTTTCTACATGCTTAAGCAGTGTCTCCCACACTAACATGCTATTTTAGCAATGTAGTGTCCCTCTGCATACCCATTATCAAAGCTTTTCCCTGCCTCAGTCAAAGGCTCCAGCAGCAAAGAAAGGTTTTGGCAGTGGTGAGGCAGCAGGGAAAGGCTCTGGCAGAGGGAAGCTTTTCCCTGCTGCTTCCCTGCTCCTGGAGAGTTTCCCTGCCACCTCCTCCCTGCCAGAGACTTTCCTGTCTGCAGTGATGCTGGAGGTAGCCTGCTTTTCTCTGTGGTAGGCGCTGCATGTACTCAACACTCCATCATAAGTGGAGACATAGCCTTAGTGTCCTGATAATTAAAAAGTCACACAAGGGAGGAGGTAATTTGATTGATTTTTACATAGTTATAATTAAAGCCATTTTTTTACATCTGTCTTGTTTTGTTTCCTTGTTCTTACATATTGCTAGTGTAGTATATGCAAGCTAGTATATGCTACTTTTTACGATAGTGAAAAAAAGAATCACTTCACCATGTTCTGCTTGGATACATTAAGATCTAAAGCCCAATATACAAATATAACAGAGATAATGAACTTGGTAATAATACAAGAGTTGCCTGACATGGATACAATGTTTAAAATTTAAAGTGTAGATTAGGTCTAACTGTGTCCTAGTAAACAGGTATAAATCCTTGAATTTATGGAGTATTGCATCATTCAATATACATCTTAACTGATCACCTTGTCCTCTACACAATTCAGTTAGCCTGAGAAGCATTCTAACAGTAATGTTGTCAGATTGCAGTTAAATATCAAGCTATGATTACAAATGCACTGCGCATGCACAACATTCATAACTTCACAAGCTTCATAGTCTGGGCTAGATGTGAAGGCATGGTAAAAGAACAACCCAAGGGTTGAACTTTCCAGAGGTGTGATAAATAGTGGGTATGTGCTTCCATGATGTGGTGGTAAATCTGCCAACACTTCAAATAGTTTTTTCTTAAACTTGAATTATTTTACTATTAATTAAAAACTGCCCTTTAGATGTCTAGTGAACTTTATCTGGGAGAAAAATAAAACACAAATAATGACGCAATTGCTTCAAGAGCAGCCTTTTTATCTCTTTATGGTGAGTGAAAGAAATGAAGGGAAAACAAAATGGGGCAAAGACAAGGGGTATATTGAAACAGAAGCATAAGTTTTATTATACGGACCTGATTCGATGCTGAAATGATTAAGGGATTACTGTACTAAATACCATAGAGTGTGAGGTAAAGTTTATTATCTAATACTTTCTTTCTGTTCTTCACATAGTCCATTAATCCAAAATACTTGGTTGCCTCCCTTCTTTAGAGATGAGTGGAGGTGGCTCAAGTGTTGATTAGCAATTTGTCCATTTAACCCTGCCACTTCCTTTAAATACCCAGACAGCTAAACATAATCCTTGCACAAAATTTAACATCAGTTTAATTTGTTTAATGTTATGAAACGTAATTTAGTAAACAAACCTTTATAGTTAGAAAGCATACAACCAATTTCCTTTACTACTGATAGGAATTCTTGTGGTTCAAAGTTTGTGTACTTAAGGTCATTACATCAGGACAAATAGTGAATCCGATTCTTGCCAGACACACCAGCCACATGTGCTTCACAGTATCCTTAGCATTTCCAGTCAAGAAATACGGTTGGAGGGAAAATCTCTTTCAGATGGTATTGGTCATTCCTTTTCCACTGAAACTGATCCTTGACCATCAGAGTTTGAGGTCCTGAAACTTAGCAAATGTAATGAACTGTTTATTTTCTCTTTTGGTTTTGGTCTAGGAGATTTGCTAACTTTGAAGTAAATAATGGTTCATAAAAAACACAAAAAACACTACCTAAGAAACCTAGTTGTTTTCATTTTAGTTTTGATCTTTTCTCTTCTTCCCTTTGGTTTTAACTTTTGCCAGCAGGATGTTTAAGTAGCAACCACCATTTAGTTTATTGTTTACAAGTTTAGGAGGGGAAAAAATCCTCTGTCTGGTTATATCTGCTTATGCTCAGAATTGGAAAACTTGTCCACTTTGGGGAAGGAGCGAATTGAGAAAAAATAATTCTATAGATTTTTTTTCTTATTTTGAGGGTGCTTTTAAATAGTTTTTGTTTTTTGTTTTTTTTTTCTGTTTCTTAAGTGGAACCACAGGCCATTCAGAGATGGTGGAGGTTTTGTGTTTTCTAAAAGTGTCCCAATACCCCAGCAGATCTGAAATGAGAACAGACTTGCTTAGTTCTTAATTATTCTGAGACATACAATTAACAAATATTGGGGGGGGAACCTTTTAAGTCAGGCACTTCCTTCTGGGACTCGGAGTGGATGCTTGTCTGTTTGCCAAGATTACAGCTGAAGATCTGGGAGAATCTTTCTGCTTCTGGCTATGCTTCTGCTAAGAGATTTTAGCAGAAATGCACTTCAATTCATTAACTTAAGGCACTTTGGAGTGTGGCCTCAGCACCCTAAAGGCCATTAGCTTCTCTGCACTAACTGCCCATGGGCACACACTGGCTGTGCAGGGAGCTGTTGCACACCACCCACTGTGGGTTTTTCCCCCATGTAGACTAGCCCTGTGTGTAACTCTAATATGAGCAGAGACTGCCCTGTGTCCCTTGTACTGTTTTGTGGAATCCTGGCTATTTTTTGTGGAGTGGGCCCTATTATTCATCAGACTTGGGCCCTTCTCTCTGGCAGATTGTAGGTTCATGAGCTGAGAACAGGACAGGCATCCAGCTCTGAAGAAAGCAGCATAGAAGTAAGGGTACAGTGATATGGTATTGCCACCTTTACTTCTGTGCTGCTGCTGGCAGGGCTTTGCCTTCAGAGCTGGGTTCCTTGCTAACAGCCACCGCTGTCCAGACACCCAGTTCTGAAGGCAGTGCAGAAGTAAGGGTGGCAGTACTGTCACCCCACCCCCCCCATGAAATAATCTTGTGAACTCTGTTCAACTTCCTTTTGGGTCAGGACCCCTAATTTGAGAAATGCTGGTCTCCCCATGATATCTGTTTGGTATAAGGTAAAAGCACACAGAGAAGACCAGATTTCATGAGGGGAGACCAGATTTAATGGACTGTGAAATCTTTTTCATGGCCATGAATTTGGTAGGGCCCTAAATATATCTGTCTACATACAGAACCAAGACATTGTGCCCTGTTTCTGACTGGGGTATCTCCGCACTCCAGTATTAAATTTTACAAATAAACCGCAGTTCATAAGCTTGCTGTCACCTTGTGGTCCTCCTGCTGGAAAGAGAGAGAGCCAGATCCTTATCTGGGAGTAAATTGGTGTAATTCCACTGAAGTCAGTGAAGTTATGCCAATTTACACTATGCGATAATCTGGTTCTGAATGTCTGAGTTGCATTAGCAATGGCTGTCAATGCAACGAACAGCTTTGTTGAACTTGTGGTTTTTCCAGTTTACCTGTGTAGGAGATAGACTAGTGAAGATGTTGGGAAGCAGAATGATATGAAATGAAAATTAATATTAATTTAAGTTAAACAGTTTTTTCCTTTGTTTTTTTCCCCAGCACTAAAATACAATTTGTCCATATTTATTGCACAGTTTCTTTCAGAAATTATTATTATAATTGTTCAAAGTTCTTGTTTTTCAGTCATTATGAGTTTTACTAACTATATTTTTGTCAGCAAGGAGACTAGTATCCAAGCATAACATCCATTGTACTGTAGCTCTTTAGTCTCCTAACTTCTGTTGTAGCTTCTTTAGAAGATTAGCATGCATGACTTAACGAATAACTGAATTTATTCATATTCAGTTAATTGGCCTCTGCAGTGTGCTAAAGAGGGATGTGGTTGCTACCTTTATAACTTGATTAGTTTCCACTAAACTAAGAGAAAACATCTCAAGGTCTTCAGTCTAGGTCTCCTGTTCAGACAGTTTAATGGCACAAAGTGTCAGTTCATTCCAGTCTAGTTCTTAAGTCACCAAGAAATTTTTTTACAAACTACTCTTGCTTGTTTTTTCATGCCAGACCTATAAATACAGTCATCCTGCTTTCTCTGTCTGCTATCTGACTGTTGCTAGTAGTTGATATTTTTATTTTGTTTGCACAGTTGCATCACTTTATTAGTCAGTGTCTGTTATCACTATATGGCTATATTTTGTCTGTAGCATTACATAAAAATTTTGCAATAAATTGGAAGTGATCTAAAATAGTGAGAAGAAAATAGCTGATGGAAGATAACAGAGAAATTCTAGGTGACTAAAGGAAAAAAACTGGGCTCACTCAGAAGTCCCTGGAAAGAGTTAAGAAAATAAGACAACAAATATATATATATATATTGGAAAGGTTTGGAAATACAAAGAATGGAATCTGTAGCGAGAAAGAAAAAGACATGCTATTCTTGGAAATTAAATAAGAGGGGTACAGATGATAAAAGTATTTTCAGATTTTAAAAAAAGCAGGCAACATTCTCTTGTAGAATTTATCCCCTTTTCTGGTTGCTGCTAAACTATTCATTGCCAGGGATTACTTTTGTCCTTGGTTTATAGAGATATTCTGAAGAAAATCTTTATTGCCATAATTTTATTATTTTCGGTATGAGTTTTAAAGGGGGTTTGTGTGGAATCTTGACATCCATCAAATCATGAAATTATATATGGATTAAGAAACATCTATTTTACATTTCATTCTTTTTAAAAATAGAATTACACATGTTCAGTACAGTTCTTTGTTTCCTGTGAACTGTGTGAGGAAAGTGATCCTGTCCCTTACGTTTCATTCTTTTGCTGGGTTTGACATATGGGAAGATGCTGCCATAGCCTATTTTCTTCTGTTTAATTACTGTAGCTGTATCACCTCTCCATCTAATTGATAGTTCAGAGATGTTCTGCCTTTTGTTTGAGGAGAAATCATGTTCTTATTGAGAAAATTGATCTTTTGATGCTTGAGTATTGAAAACCATAGTGTTTCAAGACAGTTAAACATAATAGTTTTATTGATAAATGTCTGTCAGATCACTGTTGTGGAGAATTAAATTGTGCATATTGAATCAGACACAGTTTGGACTTCATTCATCAGAATGCAATATGATGATTCCTACATTGTTCAGCATGAAACTTCCTTGATGGGGATCAGAGCTCACTTTCTGAGGAGTGTAATCCACCCTCCTATCTTCAATAAGCAAGTGCTTTCTTTTAACAGACTTGTAAGTTGCAGTTAGTCTTTCCTATAAGCCTTTAATTACACAAGGCATTCTAACTTGGGTGCCTGGAAAAATAATTCCTCCATATTGTTGTGGGTTTGCTATTTAGAGGCCATTAGAGAAAGACCTTGTCTTGCTCAGAGCACAAATGGTTTTTCCTACCTATAAATGGTGTTTTTCAGATGGACAAGGTCAGTTTCTAATTACCTTAATTCTTTGATGGTTATATCGTATTAATGTTTTAATACACAGCTTGTGTTTTCTTATCACTATTCTACGTTGAACTGTGTCTGTTCTTTGTTAAATGTTATTTTCCTGTATTGTGTTTTCTTCACTATTTCAATAACATTTTGATCTATTTCCTCTGATCCAAATGGAGGGTTTGTTCTCTTAGTTGCTCTTCTTAATCTTTTTCATTCCAGCCAGAGCTTCACCTCCCCCCACTTGTAAATATATTATCTGTAGTGCAATGGTGTTCATGGCTTGTATGCAAACAAGAATATTTGAAAGCTCGCTTTAATTGGTATTAGTAGTTCCTTTAGTTTGATTTCTTGTGTAGGTTCAAATGGGATGGGAGAAAATACCATCAAATTAGAAAGTGATCTGATCTATCACAGAATTATCACTTAGATCCCAGAAAAATGGTATATATTGGTTTCTGCTGATATATGTTAAAAATGTGAAAACCAATCACGTATTTTAACAGAATCATGCTATCCACTAGATAGATGATGATAACCTGCTTAACATAAATTTATTGATACTTACTAGCCAGAACCAGAAACTAAACTAGAAAATGAGGCTGGTGAGACCAAGAAGGTGCTGTGCCACACACTACAGCTTTTTAATTCAATACAAAGTGCATAAAGTAGAGGCATACATTAGTCACACAGAACAATAAATAGTGAAAGTACTTATAGGTCCCTTATATTTGGTGAGTTCAATATATTTGGTGAGATTTACAACACAGTATGTGCAAACAAGGTTGGCTTTATACTCATGAGGTCCCAAACTGCTGGAAGGGAGGGAATTGGGCCAGGAGTGACAGTTTTGTCTGTTTCACCTGCCAGAGAGAGGATGTTATGCTGAGAATGGAGGTATCAAGAACAGGGCTCCAACTAGTTGCCTCTTCTGGTTGTGCTGAAGTCTGGGTGTGACCATGAGAAACATGCATGTAATTGTTTTTTTGTTTTCAAACATCTTTTTTTAAAAAAGCAGAGGGTTCAGTTGTATATAGTTTCCTGTAATAATCTTTGCAGAGATTACTGACAGCACATCAGATATAAAACAGTGTTCTGGATTTGACATTAAGATATGTAAAAATATGACTTTCATCTATTTTTCAATTGAAATCATCATTATAATGCTCATTTTTTACATGTTTATATTTCTGTTTTCTTTTGTTTTTAGCTGATGATGCAAATGTGAAGAATGAAAGCCTTTCATCTGTACAGCAGCTTGGCATTAAAATGACAATCGGGTACATTGTGTTAAAATATTTCTCTTGTGTATTTCTAGAATTTGTTTAATTTCTTTGCAATGACTTTAAAGATATTTAATCCATCAACTCAACGTTTTGTACCATTTAAATCTAAAGATCACTTCTGAGAGAATGAATTCTTACTTTAAAGACGAAAATGTACATGATTAAATTATCTGCAAATAGGTTATTATTGATTATTGTTCTAAGGGCTAATTGCAACTTGTTTAGCGACATTTACAACTAACCATACATTAAAGAATCATAGAAACATAGGTCTGGAAAGTACCTTGAGAGGTCATTTAATCTGTCCCCCTGCTCTGAGGGAGGACAAAGAACATCCCTGACAGATGCTTGTCTAATCTGTTCTTTAAAGCCTCCAACAATGGAGATTCCACAGCCTTCCTTAGAAGCCTATTCCACTATCATTCTATTAGAAATATTTTCTTAATATCTAAACTAAATCTCCCTTACTGCAGATTAAGCAGATTAGTCCTTTACACATAAGTGTGTGTAGGTTTGAGACCTAAATTTCCAGATGATCTTAGAATTGCCACATATGTAGGACTTTGCAATAGTCTTATCTTGAAATTACAAAGACCTGGATAATGGAAGCAAGATCTGTGTCTGAAAGAAATGGTTGAAGCCTTCTAGGTTAAAAAAGAAAAAATACAGTTTTGGCAACTGCTGCAATCTGGATGTCCAGGGACTGCTGAGGATATAAGACAACTCCTATAATAGGTTGCAAACTTTAGTAACAACTATCTGCTATGCGCCTTCAATAAAATCTAGACAAGTTCATCAGTTGCTTCCCAAACTGTCACCAGATTGAGTCCCCTGCCTTAACCACAGTATACACTTAATTATATATAGGGCTATGAGTTTTTACCTTTTCATAAATCCTAGAACTGTATTAAATTCATCCAGTAAAATGTGTTATTGTTTTAAAGAATAGACATTTTATATTTTACTTTTATTTAAACGTGTCTAAGTTTGTTTAAACTTTATTTTATTAGGTATGGGAAATATTTAAATTTGCTGAAAGATGGTGCTGAAAATGATCTGTGCCTGGTGTTAATGCACTGTGACAAATTTCTGAAACAACAAGAAACATCCATAAAGTCCTCACTTCGTATCCTTTTTAGGTGACGCAAGTTAGATTGACCAAGATATTAGTGACAGTTGAATTATCAAAAGAATTTTTAATGTATCTTGTTCTTTGAATTCCTGGTGGTGGTACAGACTACATAGTATTTTTCATTATTTTGTGCACACACAAAAGAAAAAGACCATTATTATGAAACTTTTATATCATTAAAGTGTGTAGTTGACAGAATAACGATATGATATTTTACTGTAACCCTCATCCTTTCCTTTCATTTGATTATTAAACTTACTTGTGTGTCTTGTCTGGTTTTGATTTTAAACTCTTCAGGGCAAAATCATGTCTTTCAATACAGTGCCCAGAGCAATTAGCTCTCATCCTCATTAGGTCTGCTAGTTTCTTCTGTAATATTCATGATGATATTATTAATATTAAACATTTAGTCATCTGTAGTTATAATTTGATTTGCACTGTGGGTTTGATCTAACATTTTTTCATATAATTGTGTATTTTATTTGTATAAAAAAAGAACACACAACAAAAAAACTCTTTGACAGTCTATCCGACCTAGTAATATGTTTGCTTTATTATTTTATAAAATATTTAAGGACGCTGGCAAAATATACTTCATTTTTAAAGTCTTTCATTTTTTTATGTTTACTATTGTTTTATATCTCCTTGCAAATTTGGAAGCTACAACCTGTTTTACTGAAATATTTTTATCCACCCTCCTCTTTATTACATGCATATATTTGTTTACTGTTATAAAAGTACTTATGGGTGTTGGACTTCTGGTGTTAACTTAAAATAAGCATGCAGACACCTAAGTTTTGGTGTTTTTGTTTTTGTTTTCCCAAGGGTCATGGAAGAATTACATTGACTTTTCAGAGTGGAAAATTAGATAGTTCCAAGTCTAGGGGCCTAATTTATCACAGTGAATTTTATTCCAGTTTTATACTGATTTAACTTTAATGGACTTTTTATGTTCAAGAAACCATCTTCGGTGTAGCTGCACTGGTGCAACACTGGAATTGCTGCAAGAGGACCCTAGGTGTACACATCTTGACATTGGATTGTTATATTAACTTTCAGAATCCCATTTTTTTAAAAGTACCTGCTTTGTTGTGATTTACAATCAAATTGATTTATTTTGCTGATTCTCTGTTCCTTGGACAAAAGAAACATGCTTGTATGCCAGCAATAGTTTGTTGTTTGTTAGAGTTCCTTAAAGTTCTCCTACAGGTTGTCTGCAGGGTGGTTATGCTGGCTATGACTGGTTTGCATCTTCTATATTTCTGATAATGTCAGGAGAGAGAGAGAAAACATTAACATTTCTTCAGCAATTTTCCCGTCTTCTCATCTCAGCATTTCTCTGGCTGCGAAGACTGCATGTTTCTGTAAGACTTTAAAAGCTTTTCTTTTTAAAGGTGGCTTTGAAATTTTTTAAAGGAATGTTTATCAGTTACACTGAGTTGTTGTTTCACTTTTCATTAACTTTCTCTAACTGAATGCTTGTCCCTTAAAACTTCTCTGAGAAATAGATTTGACATTTGTTCAAATGGTTGTTTAAAGGTAATGAAATAATGGGTAGACTAATACTAATGGCAGTGTTATTGAATGTTAAAGTTGGCAATAAAATAAACTTTATTTGTTGTGTTAAAATCTTTATGTAAGGAGAAGGTACTATTGAATGGCCTTTTTATTATTATTACACTGTGCAAGTTCATTGTTTTGATTATTAGCTTTGTTTTATTATAAAATCAATAAAAGACCAAAATATCAAAGTTGTACAAAAAATATTAAAATGCTTTTAGTAATTAGAAACTTCTGTACTGAGCAAGTATTGAACGATTCCATATTTCAGATGGCTGGTATTTAAATCAAATGGCTGATCTTTAAATCAGGCTAGTTACACAAGCCCCATAATTTTCATCCTTTGTTAAATATGATGTCATCAATTTAAAAAAATATCTTTTGTTTGGTTAGATATTGTACTTTGTCAGGTTTTGTGACTGATGTAAATTAATCTAGCAGTTAAAGTCAGTCACTAGAAAATTGTGGGCTTATTATGTGATGCCCTAGCTCTTTTTCAAGAGAGTATTTGTATATTCCCACTTGTACTACATAGCATATGAACAGCACCTAGTCCAGTTCTGTGGCTGTTCCAGCACTGAGAATGTTGGCTTCATTTTGTGAGTCTGTTTGTGCTGACCGCCCTCCATACTGAGGAGTTTGGTATCTTCATAGCTAAATTGACAAGTGTGGAACCTACCAGCAAAAGTATAAAGCAATTTTAGGCTAAAAAGCCCCACATTAAATGTTAATTAGCTACACCAAAACATTAACACATACAATCCAGAACCTACATCTACCTCCTCCTTGCTCCAAACAGGAGTCTTAATCTCTCCCATTATGTAACTCTCAATCCCAACTGAAGAATCACCTATATGGAGTGGGAGGTTGTAATATACATGCAACCTCTTGTGAGCCAGGAGCTAAAGGAGAAAGAAGGAAAAGTTCAAAGGAATGCATGTCTTCACCAAGCCAAAAACACATTACTTACAAACCACACACTCATTTACCCAGAACATTCTACACTGGCAACCTTTCATTCCCTTCGCTCGTTCAAATAGAACTTCACTCCTACCCTCCATATATATATTCTCCTCCGCATACACATACCACACCTGGGCAAATCATGACAGCTCCATCCAATTCTCTATCACTACATAGGATTGCAAAAAAACCCTCCCCTATTCTTCACTCCCTCATTTATAAACAACAGTCTCAGTGTATCTACTTGGTCAATGAATTGGCGGGGGTAGTGGGGGAGGATTCTCACCCTTCCCACTCACAAAGGTAACGTTCATTAAACCATATATGTAATAAAGAATTGGGACTGTCAACCAGGAGAAATAGTTGGCAAACATTTTTGTAATAGTTTTCCACACATTTTACCACATTTTTCTCCTGCTTCTGGTACCAAAGAATATTTACTTATTTAGTAGTGTCTTTTAAACTAAAATCATACATTTTCTTCTATAGTAACAATTATTATTTGTTGTTTGCTTTGTTGGTCAGGTACACCTACCTATTGACACAGTAGAATCTGGCATCCACCCCATCTATTTTTGCAGTGCTCACTACATTGAGATGTTGCTCAAGGCTGAGTTGCCACTTGTCTTTTCAGCTTTCCATATGTCTGGCTTCACTCCATCACAGGTAATTTACAAAAACATATTAAAGCATTGTTAAATGTTTGACTTAAATTCACAAAATCAAGGATATTCAGAAAATATCCTTGAAGCTGCTATGGCTCAGCTGTGTAACAAGCTATAAAACCCAGCCACAATAAAATAACTAAAGAATCAGGTAGCTATTAATTTTGTAGGTTTTTTGAAGATTTTTTCTGTTTAGGACTAAAAGTACACAATTAAAACATTTTAAAATAGAAAACAGTTGATTTCAGTGGAACTATGCCAATTTACTTCAGCGGAGGAGCTGCTCCTTCCTGTTTTATGCAAAAAACTTGATCAAAATGTGCTGGATTTTTTAATGGAATCATATGGGGATAAAAAAAATCTGTGGCACAATCATTTCCAGTAGGGTCTAAATTCTGTGGTACATTTGTATGGTATAAGACAATTCAGCTTATATTGGAATTAAAGTTTCTGATATCACAGCCAGTCATTACAATTAGATGAAAAAGCAAACTAAATCCATATATTAATGTAATATTAAGGCTGAGATTTTACTCAAACACAGCAACCGTAGGTCCTCTCCTGCATGTTTCTATGGTGCTTTGAAGATGTAAAGTCCCATGTACATGCTGTTGCTTCTGAAGATTTACTCAAGGCAATGGATGAACAAACACCCAGGCTCTTTTTCACCACCTTATGGGTGGGGAAGGGTCTTGTTAAGTGCTGGAAAAGATCAAGGAAAAGTCTTATAGTTGTCTTGGGCTTAATCCATTTAAAAGGCCATTTTGTGCCAAGATTTGGGGGCCCAAGTGTATTCTTTCTGGGAATGGGTGTGGATGTGACACAAGAATTGATTGAGAGAGAGGAAACATGCACTCATCAAGATTTACAATGTCTGAATTTGATTCTCCTTCCTTATGTGTACTGCTTGGTCTCACCCAGAAAGGATAAAAATTAAAATACATAAAAAAAGCTGCCTTTCAAAGTGAAAGGAACAGACTTTTTTTTTAAAAAAAAATGAGAAACGGGGGTGTGGGGGAGTGTAATATGATAAGGCATCAGTTCACATATGGCCTGATTTAGCTGTCGTTTAAGTCAATTGTCCTTGTCTAGGATTAAAAATGTGATTACCCATTAATGAACATATCCTCACAACACACCTTTTATCCTCCATTAGACAAGCATAGTGAGCAAGATCTTGCCCCAATAAAGGTTAATTGTCTGAGTTTCAGAGATGCTGAGCATTCCCAACTCCACTGGATTCTAGTTCCTACAGGACATATATTCTTATCACAAAAAGGCTCAAATGAAGGGAATTAATGTCTTGGTATTAAAGCATTGGACTGGGATTCAGAAGATCTGGGTTCTGTTCCCATCACTCCCAAAGCCTTCCTGATCAATCTTGAACAAGTCACTTTAAGACCTCATTATCAAAGGTGTTGAGATCAAGAATTCCCAAGTCAATGAGAGCTGTTGCTTCTCAGCTCATCCAAAAATCAGTTCCTTAATTTCTTTATTCTTCAGTTCCCTAAGTGTTAAGTGGAGGTAGTAATATTCCCCTACCTCTACAGGGGTGTTATGTGGATAAAATCATTGTACATGAGGTGTTGAAATACTAGAGAGATGAGCAGTTGAACAACCTACGAACTAGATAAATCAATATTGGCATTAACTCCCTTATTGGAAGTCTCAGCAGGGATGGTAAAGACTGACTGAACATGGAGTTTGAACTAGATCTCTATGCAGTCCCTCCAGGGTCAGGGTTGAGGCATATTGGTGAGGCAATATAGAGAAAGGTACTGCATAAGCAGCAATAAAGCAGGCTATTGAGTGGAATAGAGGCTTTCCCTCCAGGGATCTCACTCTCACAAACACTGCATTTACTTTTTAAAATAAAAAATCTGTCTTTAGAAAAATATACAAGATAACTTGTATGCCAAGTTTTATCACAATTCACAGTAATACCCATGGCAAGAATAAGCTTTTAATGGAAACATGTAACTAGAATGGACATCACTGTAATAAGCACATATCCTCTGGCTACATTATTGTGTTGTTTTATTGCAAAAAATAATGCTTCAATTAACTATGAAAGCAACTTAAATGTATATAAATGTCAGTGCATACGAATACACAACTGAATGTAATCTCATTCCAAAGCATAGCTGTTGTAATCTAATTAGAAACACAGTACTTTCTGCTGCTGCATATTTTTAAGCACTTAGGGGCTGATTAACAAAGGATTTGTGGTCTAGAGCTAAATGAAGTATACTGTACACAAGGGATTAAGCAACAAATTGTGATTTTGAAATGGAAAAAAACAAGAGCTGCTAAAGCCTGTGTCTTCCATACCATTCAATTAAATCCAAAGGTGCCTAAGGGAAGGATCTATCATTCATTTATAGACACAGAAATTCTTTAATTTAAAGGGAAACACATTAAATACACCTTCAAAGACATCCAGGCCATTTAAAAAATCTTAAGAAAATTCAGAACATAAGTTTTTGGTTTTTTTTCTATCAGTAAACTTTGAAATTTGTATTTCAACCTAAATAATTGCCTGTATAGATGTACATTACTGGAATATATGCATTGGGTTCTTCTGTATAGCAGTGTCCATTGGGGCTGTCCATGCATTATTTCAGCGCCATTGATATAAAATAGGATCATGGTCCCTGCTGAACCTCAGTTCTTTTTGACCATCATAAGCAGTGAGGCCAAATTTCAAAGCTTACTTCATCCTTTTTCAAAAACCCCTTGTTCCTGTTAGCAGAACAATAGTTGCTAAGAAGAGAATACGTTTAGGACAATTAATCTGGAGGGTTTTTTCACTCTATGGGTCAGTTTGTTTTGTTAGATTGACTTTGTTGGTTAGGACAGCACTGTTATGATCACTTTTGCATTGTTTCAAACCAGACAATATTGAGACCAACATATCTGAAGCCAGTAGCTGGCTTTAGATTATGTTTGATCTTATCCTTCTCAGACCATCCCCTGCGTAGTCAACTTGTTCTTTTTAATCTCCCAAGAGTTTTGAGCTGTATGAGAAGTTCTCAAAGGAGAAAAATGGTTACTGACCTTGGTATACTAGCTGCAGTTCTTTGAGATGGTTGCCCACAGGAATTCAGACTCCCTATGTACCTTCTTTAGAGCCTCAGGGAAGGGAGCTTGAGTACATGGGAATGACTAAAGGGCATTGGGAGCTATACCTCTTTTATGCTCTTACAGCCCAGTACAAGGAAAGAATTTAAGACTGACACTGCTTGCTACAAACTTCTGGGTTTGTATGCTAGCAGCACACTTTTCTTAAGAGTGGAGATCTACACAGGCCTGTCTTCAAGAACTACAGTTACTATGGTAAATAATGTTTTGTATTCAGTATACCAATCATGTAGTCTATCATTTTTAAATGCATATATTAAGCCGCGGTTCTCTGCCTGTTAGTCATGACCACCAACTTATGGGTTGGGTAGGAGTTCTGGCTAGATCCTGTCTGGATGAGAAGGGGGCATAGGATGGTCTTGGTGTGGAAAAGGGGTTTGTGGTATAGAAAAATTATTAATCGGTGAATTGCTGTAAAAAACTGAATTTGTTTTTGTATTTTCCTAGATTTGTCAGCAGTGGCTAGCTCAGTGTTTCTGGAATTACTTGGACTGGAGCGAGATGTGTCACTATATTGCTACATGTATTTTCCTTGGTCCTGATTATCAGATCTATATGTGTATATCTGTGTTCAAACATTTTCAGCAAGATATTCTGCAGCACACACAGACCCAAGATCTACAGGTTTTTCTCAAAGTAATGTTTTTTTCTTTAGATTACCAAATTAGAGGAAAGCTACACTTTCCAGACTGAAAAGAGATATTATTTTGTCAAATTACTGAATTTCCAGTATTGGTTTTATTTTAGTCTCATTCCTCTTCTCTCCCCCACCCCAGCCCCTATGCCTGCTTTCCATGAGGAACATGTCATTCTGATAGCTTTGAGTTCTGCTTCTTTTGTGTATTTTCATGTTATCCTTCATCTACCTCATCGTCTCTTGCCCTGGGAATTCCAGTCCAAGGCCTCTGCTGCTGTTTTTCAGGTCTTTCCTCCATCTATGTCCTAGCCATCTCAATTTTTTTTATATAATTTCCTTTCCTATTGGTTTCCGTTTCGTCATTCTCCAGAGTTGTTTGTGACTTTTTTTCTAGCCACGTGACATTGAGGATTTGTCTACGGCAGCTGTTAATGAAAACTTGGAATTTAAATAATATGGTCATAATAAGTCTCCAAATTTCAGTGCCAGATAGTAAGACTAACTTTACAGTGGTGTTATATATTCAAAGTTTAGTTTGGAGGGAAAGATTTCTGTTTCTCCGAATTGTCTTTAGAGTTACAAACACGTCTGGCTTTTACTCTTCTCGTTTTAAAGTCTTCATCTCTTCTACCCATTGCACTTACAGTGTTGCCAAGATATTTGAAATAGTAGGCTTCTTCTTTGTCAGTCTTGGAAATTTTTGTTGGTATTCCGTGTTGTGTGTTGATTGTCATGGTTTTAGGTTTCTTGGTGATGATTTTTCAACCTTACTAACTGTACAGAGGCCTGGCAATCATACGTTTGAGCTTTCACATCTCTGTTGGTACGGTATACCAAGTTGATGTCATCTGCAAAGTCAAGGTCCTGTTAACTTGTGTGGCAGTCAATTGCCTGACCCTGTAGTCTTTCTCATTATCCAATCCTCTACCAGTTAAAAAGATCATAGGTAACATAAGACATTCTTGTCTTACACCTGTAGTAATCTTGAATAATTTAATCAGTTCGCTGCTATGTATTACTTGGCATGTCATATTTTCATAGAAGTGCTGAATGAAGTTAACATATTTCTAAGGGAAATTTTCATAATCACACAGTAACTTCCATAAAACAGTTTTATTGTCTGTGTGGCTTTTTGGAAATCTATAAAATCAATATAAAGTGGTAAATGCCATTTGATCAACAGTTCTACGATGACATGTAGGGTTACTGTTTGATCTATACATGATTTCTCTTGTTTGAACAATAACCGTTTTGTTGAAACTGTGACCCCACCACTTTCTTTACTCTTTCTAGAATAATACCTTTAAATACCTTAGTTTGTTTACATTGACCATTCACAGGCACGGCTACCCGCAGCTCCCAGTGCCCACGGTTCACCGTTCCCAGCCAATGGGAGCTACGGGAAGTGTCGCAGGCAAGAAGCAAAAGAGACAGACTTCATCCTTTTGGAGGATGCCTTATTTGTTCAACCTTCAAAAAGCTGGAGTCATCAGATGCCAGTATATTAATCACTGAAAAGAGAGGCAAAAACTTTGGGTTCTTCTTCAAGGAGTGTCCCTGTGGGTGTTCCACTTTAGGTGCCTTGATGCCCTGCACTTGCAATCGGAGATTTCTGGTAGCAGTGCCCAGCTGGGCTGCGCACACACCATTACCATCTAATGCCACTCCAAGCAGTTACATAGTGGTGCACAGCCAATCGTCCTTCTCTACCGCCTTTGGCTTGAGTTGAAACAATCAGCAGCACCCTTTACCTTAGATAAGATTTATAGTAGATAGTTCATAGTGATAGTGTTTGCTTAGTTGTAGTTAGTTTCCCTATCCTCTTGCATTACTCTAATATCTTTAAAATAAAAAAAAATGTTCCCTTGCCTTCCCTATCTACACCTACCTCTCTCGCAGGTGTACAGCCTTAGTCTCAAACAGGGTTTACCCTTATTTTTTCCCTCTAAGAGACCGAGACTCAGGCATGCCCAGCTCACCTGGCTTTAAATGCTCCCTGACTTGCAGACTCTCATTCTGGTCTCTGACGATCACGCTCAGAGCGTCTGCTGCCTTGGCAAGACGCACATTACTCAAAAATGCCCACGCTGCAGAAACCTGCCAGCTAGGACAAGAAAAGCCAAAGATCTTCAACTGAAGTGCCTCATATTGGAGAAATCCCTCAGACCAGCCTCCAACCCTGAGTTCAGATCACCCTCTGGCCACCAGTCACCAGCAGCAGCTTCTGACAGGGGCTCCGCTTCAACAATGGCTGCCAAGGAGCTTATTACTAGAAAGGCTATCAAAAAGCAGTTGCAGACATCTCCACACTGAGAATCGTCTAAAAGAAACTGACCTCCAGTTGAATAATCTGCCCCAGGACTGACAGCACTGAGAGGACTGGACCACAAGGTACTGGGAACCTCTGGCACCAAGAGTTCCCGAAGAGCTAAAGACCGTATGCGGGCAAGTTGTAATGGAGGTTCACATACTAAAGTGAAATTTTCCAGCTTGGTACCCATAGAGCTGAAGAAAATCTCAGCACTGAGCATTAGAATGGTGCAACTGCTGTGCCTGTGCCACACAGCTCTAAATTCTCGGCACTGGCAGCTTCAACTTATGTTTCCAGGCTCTTCATCCATGTTGTCGCCGGCACCAAGCCTCACAGTTCCACAACAATTCATGAGGCATGCGGACCTGATAGCGGCCTGAACACCTGAATCTCCTCTCCTTGGCACCACGGGTACCCCATCTAGGTCGGTAGTAAGCCAGCTGACTACTCCCTGCAGTTCAGCGCCCGGCACCATATAGCTGCAGGTGATTGGTGATGAGGAAGGAGGATGATGCAGTAATAAATACTCTTCATCACTCTGCACCCAAGCCAGGACCATCTCATCACCAATCACTTGCAGATATACAAGAATGGTATGGTCACCCATGGGCACCGCCCCCCATACCATTCTCACCTTACTGGTCATACTGGGATCCGTGGGCAATGTATAAGACTCAAAATCACATACTCCTCTAGCCTGCATAGGTCCACAACATCCTGCTCTCCTTCACCAACTGTCCTGGAACTCGCAGAAACACAAGAGGAAGACACCGAGGATCCTGAAGACAGCCAGATGTGACCCTTCACTGCCTATTCACCTCTCATCTTTGTTTCCGGACAAAACTGTAACGCCACTCCCACACACACCATGGGGGATGATTTAAAATCCTTTCAGGACTTCTTCATAAGGGTTGCTGAATCCCTGGACGTTTCATTGGCTCAGCTACTGGAAGCCCAACACAAGCTCACAGACATTCTCTAGGCATCCCCATTGGCAAAGATAGCTTTGCCAATTAATGACGTAATCATGGAGCCTTCAAAAATAGTCTGGCAGACACCTACTGCAGTACCACCTTCATGTAAAACATCTGACAAAAAATATTATGTTCCAGCGAAAGGGGCTGAGTTCCTATTTACATACCCCACACCAAACTCCTTAGTAGTAGAGATGGTCAGCCAAGGGGGAAACAACACCAGTCTCAAATGACCCCATACAATAAGAACCAGAAGAGGCTAGACCCTTTCAGGTGGAAAGCTATTCCTCAGATACACTTCAGTTTCTCATAGCCAAATACACATACAATTTGTTCGCCAAAATGTCAACTTTTATTGAAAATTTAGCAGATGACATAAAAGAACAGTACAAGGCAAACATTTCTGAAGGGTCTCTCATCTCCAGGACAGCTTTCCAGTCCCCCCTCCGTCTGTGTCTAGCTGATCCACTGGCCAGCATGTTGATGGGGAAGGCAATGTCTCTTTTCTGTTGCAGCTCCAGAATTACTATAATCAACAGGTCCACAAACCCACATTTACTCTCCATCTTTCTCCGCATCTCTGGTGTATTATAGCTAGTTTAAATGAAGCAGAGGGGAACCGGGAATGGTTACAAGGATAGGGCCTTTTGTAATCACAGTTGGTAAGCTTTTACCAATATGTTGGTTCTTTGCATTGATGTGTGTGCATCCTCTAACAGTCAAACTGCTTGAGGATGTTTCATGAGTCTTGTCATTCAATAAAAAGCTTCTATAAAGTGGGTCTGGAGAGGCAATACATCAGATACCTTTTCTTTCTTCTTTTTAAGGAACTAAGGTCTGTTCCTATTTAGGAATGTAAAAGGAGTTTAACTAACTCAAGGACCATTTTATTTCAAAAGTCAGTTATAGCCATGATGTAGCACCTACTTTATCTTCCATGTGGTCAGTACATACTTTCATTGGCTTCTTATTCTCCCTTGCATAAAATATGCAGAAAGGCTCAAAACAGTTTTGCAGATTGTTTCAATGGTAGCTGAAATAAACACTAGCTGGAATAATTAATAACATGCAATTATTTTATTAAGTTTCTTTTAGACATACAGTATAGAACATACACACATTTTATCAATACAAACTTGGCTGCTTGAAAATAGGAGTTAAACTCTTCCTACAACAGGCTCTTTTCCCTCCAATGCCTACTGTAATCAATCCTCTCCCATTCCAGATATGCAAAAAAGATTCCCCAAAATCAGACAAAATTGTGCCATTGTTTGCACTTGTGGGGAGGAGAGGAAATGGGTAAGGACATCCTCAGACCCTCATTCCAACACGGATGTGCAGACTTTCGGCTGGTAGGAAATTGTGCTTCATGGGCTCGGCTAGGATGATCAGATAGCAAGTGTGAAAAATCGGGACAGAGAATGGGAGATAATAGGTGCCTATATAAGACAAAACCCTGAATATCAGGACTGTCCCTATAAAATCAGGACATCTGACCACCATAGGCTCAGCAGACCTCTAGTTAGGGGAGATGCTCAGCTAATGCACCAGCCTATATGCCATGTGCCCTAGAGCACTGTCTAGCTCCTAAATGCTTGTTACAGCATATGCTGCCTTAGCAGTAACATTACTCAGCAGATGGTCAGCAAACAGGTTGTTCCTGCTCAAAGGAGTATCGAAGTGTACCAGAGAGTTGTTTCTTGGTTTACCTGTTGAATCCAGTTCTACTCTTGGTTTCTTTTTGCAGAGGATACATCTGCCAGCATCCCTCTACCTTGTTAGTCCCATGGAATGATTTGGCCCATTTTTCTTTTTTTCAGATAGACTTATTTTGCCCTGTTAAATATGGAAATGAAATCCAGAGCTTTATGGAATGTTCATAGTTGTTTATGATGATGATGAAGCAAAAGTATCTTTGCCCTGCTTTAGAAGAGCATCTTTTGAAGATTAATGTTCATAATTGATTCTTAAAATATATAACTAGTGCTATTCTCCTAGCTGTTTGTTAGCAAAAAGGATGGATCAATTTTCTGGGAATCTGTTTCATTCTACCTAGAACATTAACAACCTTCGGTCTTCCAGAGCTAGTATACACTTTGAGAAAAGACTATTTTCGTAACCTGTCATTTGCTATTTAAAGCTTATTTTGTGTTCCTTGAAATCATCAAATGGCATGCTGTCCTGAGAATGAAGAAATGGGTTCTGTCTGAAAAAGCCATTTGTTAGCAAATTTCTAATTAGGAAGAGCTGTCTGAACATGAGCACACTGATTTTTCACTTTTAAACAAAGGGTAATAAATATCAGTTTGCACTATAAAACACCACGGCAGCCACATGCAAAAGTAAAATAAGCTACCTTCAAATGTCTACAATTCATTACACTGTAATAGTACATCTTTTTTCATAGCTAATAATTTTTTTTTGTGTGTGTGTGTATCTGTGCAGGAAGAAGCACTCCATAGATTTCGAGTGAGTGATTATTTAGAATACATGGAAAGCTTGGAGGCAACCTACAGGCCAGTGCTGCTGAGAGACATGAGGAACATTAGAATGCAGAGCACACAGATCAAGCAAACAAGCATTTCATCTTCAAGCTTTAGTTAAGTTCTGAAAGAGAATGCTGATTGTTTTATATCAGTCTCCATAAAAATTCATGCTGGGGAAATATACATACGTTAACATCAATAATAAAGGTTTTCAGAATATAGTTTTTTCAAGGGGACATCATCTGAATTGGATCAACTGAAAAATAATTAATTCTTCCAGCCATACTATATGTATTACCTTATTTTTATTTCATAGGTTGCTTGAGAATCTGCCCTTAGCTAACTTAAAGGTCTTGTTTGTATTCTCTGGAAGCTGTTCCCAAACTAGTACATTTTGGTCATCTCCTACCCATACCATCTTACCTAAAAATGTAAAATTCTGCACAGGTCTGGCAATAAGAAGCAGTACTGACAATAATCACTTGGGTATCCTGTATTTCTGTAAATGGGGATGAGCAAAAGCAAAGCAGCTTTCCTGTATGCAGCTGATCTGACCTTCTGGTTTGGCTGAGGAATAGTTATCTCCAAGTGGAACAATGGACTGATGCTGCCCTCAGCCATAATGATTTTAAAAATATTTCTATACCATAAATATATATTTGTAATCTTACGTGCTAATTTTATATTCTCTGGATAAATGGGATTACTAAAATATGCATTGTTCAGTACAGTCATTTTGTTGATTGTCTTGATTTGTATATATTGCCATTATATAAAAAACCTTGCACCAGTAAAACCAAGGTAATTTTGAGGTAAATAAGTGATTTCAACATTCTGAAATGTGTTTTGGTATGTGTAAGCCTGGGTTTCTGAAACATAAAATAAATTAAAACAATTTTGTTATGTATCACTAATACAAAAAATGGCAACTAATCTAAAATACGTTTTGCAAAATAAATGTTCATTGAGGTTCATTTACTTATTTTATATTTTCTGTTCATTGTGACTTCAGAAAGTTAAAAAACTGACTTAAAAATTGGAGTATATAAAAATAATTCCTTTACAATGTACCTTCTAATTCTGTTGCTACAATAGCATGGCAAGTCTATAAAAGAAAATTCAGTGAGTTAGCTTGACATACTGGACTTTTTGTCCCCAACTGATATGAATTTAACAAAGGAGTCCTAAAAATGGTACTAAAAGCACAAGAACTACTTTAAAATTACATTTTCCAAACTTGTTTCCCAATGTATAATATAAATTTATGGTTCCCTTTCTTCCCATTATACTGGTGAGTTATTGTATTTGGTGGAGAGAATCATGCTGTGCTTTGTTACTGTTTTTAAAGAGCTGCATCACAATAACAGGAAAGACTGAATAGAAAAAATGGGCTATACGTTAATTTTGAAATGCTCTCTCCCTCTGATTGGGATCTGAGAATTACACTGCAGAAATCTGAATTCATCTTATGCTCAGAGGCCAAATTTTATGTCACAGGGAAAGTCTTGTGACTAAATATACAACAATTTGATTAGCTGATAAGTTGTAAGCTGTGCCATCTACTGAGTCTTTTTTTACCTTAATTTTTTACCGTACACATTCTCTGATTTCAACAACTGAGTCAAGACCAAAAATGAATGTCCAATAGTTTCTTGGATGTCTTAGACTTAAGTACCATGTAGTTATGAACGAAGTGTTGTGCTTTCCTGGAACAGCAAAGGAATTGGATTTTCAGTCCTTATGTGCTTGTAAGATCCCAAAGGCTCTCTCAGCTGGGATGCTGTCCCAGGTATCAAAGGGAGGAGACAACGCAGAGCACTGTTCAGCTGCTCCATTGAATTTGGGATATACAGATTTGTGCTCTGTGCACACTCACTACAAACAGCCATTGGTCTCCACCATTCCTTGTAAATATGTGGGTTACCCATATGTCCATAGTCAATATGAGGTTATAGTCTCCTTTGGCCGTTTCTCCATTGCCTTTCCCATTAACGTATTAGAAAGATGGTATTTTGGCTACATCTTGCCCTAGCATGCTGGGAGAAGACTGGGTGCTAAATGTTCATTTTTGCTAGTGCATATATAGGTGATGTACTCTGGACAATATTTGCCCACTTTTATTACACAGTGAAATCTAAGAGAAGAGTTTCTCTTAGAACAGGAAATGACTGTGGAGCAAGCTAGCAAATGTTGACTTGTCAAAGGCTAAGTAAGTGGGTATACATGCATGTGCTTGCATATGCAGAAGATGAACTCCAATTGGAACTTAATTTGTGTACATCAGTAGGAGGAGGTCATTATTTTAACTCATTTAAATTCAAAAATGTAACTTGAATGTACCAATTTATTCCAGATTCAATAATTTGTATCTTGTTACAGTTTTCCCTCCCTGACAACTATAGTCTTATAACTGTGGATAATGTACTTACCTGTTTATCTCCAAAAATTGTTCCCTGGTTTAGCAGAGTGAGAGCTGTGCACATTTGTGATCTCAGCTACAGCTATCTATTTATACCCTGTAGTTTTGAGCACTTGTATATGCATTCTTCTTTTCATTAGGTGTCCCTGAGACAATACAGAACCAAATAATAATTTTGATCAAATTGTTTTGTTGTAGGCTAAATATGGAGTAAATGCAGAAAGGTGGTTGTTCTTTTTTTAAACATTTTAAACACCAAGACAACTAATGTTGAAAGATGATCTGGAGCATAATCACATCTTTAAATCCATCAAATTACAAGGAGTCAGACTTCAGAAAACTACCTCTTACCCTTTACATCTGCTATTGGCTTTTTCTAGGCTGGGGTTATGATCAAGTGAAAAAAGCTGCATAGCTTCATTTAGAGGTACTTCACACCACAGTTTCTCCCCTTCAATAAGAAGCAGCACCACTCTTCAGAATGGAGAGAAATCTTGTCAGAAGGGTCTTTATCTCCTATTGCTTTTCATCAGTGATAGGACTACCAGAAACCATCATGTTGTTGGTGAAATCTTGTTCCCACTTAAATTAGTGGCAAAATTCCCATTAACTTCACTGAGGCCAGAATTCCATCCTGTCTTCCTTCATTGACTTTGAAGAATTGGTTTGGGAGAGAATTGTGGGGGTGCCCTTGGGAGATATTCCCAGAAGCCTCTTTCTTCCCCTTCGTATAAGGCATAATCTGGCCCTAAAGATCAGAAATGTTTGAAAAAGAAAGCAGTATCATCTTTGTGCACTAATTTCAATCGCCTTTCTGAAGCCAACTCTCTTACAGCAGTAACAAGGATGTTGAGTCAAAGGCCTTGTCTTCACTACAGCGGGGAAAGATCAATCTTGTGGCGATCGATTTATCGCGTCTTGACGAGACGCGATAAATCGATCGCCAGCACTGCCCCCGTTGACTCCGGAACTCCAGCTTGACCAGAGGCATAAGCTGGAGTCGACGGGGGAGTGCGCCGCCGACTGCCGCTGCCGTGAGGTCAACAGGTAAGTCGGCTGCAGATATGCAAACTTCAACTACGTGATTCGCATAGCTGAAGTTGCGTATCTGCAGTCGATCGAACCCTCTAGTGAAGACAAGGCCGTAGAATCATAGAATATCAGGGTTGGAAGGGACCTCAGGAGGTCATCTAGTCCAACCCCCTGCTTAAAGCAGGACTAACCCCAACTAAATCATTCAGTAAGGAGTCAGTAAAGAACATTAGCAGCTAGGTGACATGTTCCAGCTGAATACTGCAGTACTCCCACTAGCAGTTACAGAACATCAGATTTGTATCTTACTCAAAATGATTGTACTGTTAGCAAAGAGGTGGGCTTTTCCCCCAACATCTGCTAAATCAACAAAGGATTTCGGTAGACACTGAAAATATTAAAAGGTCACGGGATGATGCCGTGTTGTCTATCAAATCTGTTTATCAAAATTTCAAGAAGAAAATTTCAAGTAGAAACCTAACCTTTACAGTGTCTGGATGTGCAATATTGACTGTAAACTTTAAATGTGGATAGACAGTTCAAGATAATTGTGTACTATCTGCCAAAAATCAAAACCACAAAGAGAGAAAATGCAGTATGCTGCAAGAGACCAAAGTTGTTCTTATGCCACCGTCTATTACAGTAATGTCTCAGAATGGAAGAAAAATGATGTGGCTTGTCTAAGTTGATCTGTTCATGTGGCTAATGTTGGCACCCTATAATGGGATTTTATTCCCCATTTAAGTGATGGATTGTGTGTGTGTAATATTCATGGTGGCAGCTTCTATTTCTGCCATTCTGAATACAGTCTCTAAAATAACAAGAAGGCACAAATTATGTCTGATAGTTTCTACTACATTTTCCTTTTTGCAGTAAGAAATCTTAGATTATGGTGCAAGAGTATAAAGGCTTTCCACAAAGATTTTCTGTTTTGATAGGTGCAAGTATCTAGCGTAACAGTTCACCCTTAGGAAAACACGAATGTTGGGAACAAAGGACATGCAGTGGTTAGTATCAGAGCGGTAGCCATGTTAGTCTGGATCTGCAAAAGCGACAAAGAATCTTGTAGCACCTTAAACTATATTTTAATTACCTCACCCTCTTAACTTTTGCATTTTAATGGCCTGTTCCTAAGTCTACTGAAGTTAATGGGAGTCTTTCTACTGATTTTAGTGGGCTTTGGATCAGGTCCTAAGGCATAGCACATTTCCCTCTTCAACAAGGATTCCATGCAAGAGTTGCCAGTTGCTAATTAAGACTATCTTAATTCTCTAATAGTAGATTTCTGTCTGCTGCCCTTTCTTTTCAGCCTTTTGGCTGAAAGACTACATTAGTGAAGCAGTGTGGTCATGAGGAGAAGGCATTAAAAGTCAGGACACTTGGGGTTTATATCCAGCTTTTTCAGATTTGCTCTGTTTCCTTTGTCAAGTCACTTCACCGGTGTTTGCTTCAGCTGTCTATAAAATGAGGCTAAGACATTTGTAAAAATTCTTTTGCAGAGCTGAGGCAACAGGACAAATGCCTCTGGGTCAAACTGGAGAAGAGGGTGAAGTCATGTCCCCAGGATCAGAAGGAAGGATATGAAGGCATTGACATCTGTCTGCCCACCAGCACCTGCTGTTAGTATGATGAATCCTACTGCCCTACCTATAGCCCCAGCAGCTCTGTAACTGAAAAAAATTAAATAATATTATAATGAGTCAAATGATAGTGTGAAGGAGACACAGGAACAGTTATAAACACTTTAAATGGTAACTTATATTCAACAGAGAAAACAAAACTGAGGTCAGATCTTGAAATTTCAAAATCTGATCTCTCAATATTTTAAGATGTGCAAGCTAAGCATTGCTTAAGGCAATGGAAAACACATTCAGCCTTGGTCTCTGTCTGCTCCCAGTAAATGGATAACACTTTCACTGGCTTCAGAAGAAGTATTAGGCCAACACTGAGCTCCTTTGAAAATCCCACCTACTGAGCTCTTAAATTCATTATACACACTTTTTTAAAAAAATGGACAGTTTCTATTTTATGTTCGCACTAGCAGGAGGAACCTAGGCCCTATTCAAAGTGAGGGTAGCGGTAAGTCTGCCTTGGCAGTAGTGAGAGAGTTGCAATAGCAAGCCTACAGGTAAAGCTTGTACCCTAATATGCTGCAAATTGAAGACTTAGTGGTTCATTTTCTGCATCATCCTTTCCTCCTCATCTAGCTAGAAGCAAGAGCGCTGTATGATATATTCGTTATTTGTTTGCAGCACTCTTTTTCTATACATAGCGATGATGTTACAAAATTGTCAAGGAATGTGGTGGGAGGAGCAGAGATTGCTCCTTCCGAGATTCAAGATAGGCTCCAGAGACCTGGATCATCTATCCCTATCGAAGTGACAATGAGATTACAGTGGGGCCCTAGATCATCCACGTGAGTTAGATCAATAGCTCTTCCCAAGGGAAGGAAATGAATTCTGTCAATGGTTTAGCAAAACATAAGTCACTAAATGTCACTGCTGAAACCATTCTTTAGAAGCAATTATTTCAAGCTGCATTTCTTAAGGAAAAGGGCAGCTAATCAGTTATCCATCCCACATGGACAAGGATAGGTAAAAGCATGTGTACAGAATTCTTAGGCCTCAATGGGGAAGAATTGTCACAAAACTACTGCTATGGAAGAAAATATAAACTCATTGCTGATACAATTTGAAAATTACACAAAAATTATTGGAGTGGTAAATGATGGCAATATGGTTATGCACTTTGATCTGGACCACTTGGTAAGATGGACTCATTTGAACAACATGGCTGACCGGGCTATTAAAAACCCAGTTGGCGGTACAGCAGTGCTAAGGCGGGCTCCCTGCTTGCACTGGCTCCACGCAGCTCCCAGAAGCAGCCAGTATTTCCCTCTGGCTCCTAGGTGGAAACGTTGCTATAGGGGCTACGCACACTGTCCCTGTCCCAAGTGCCAACTCCACTGCTCCTGCTGGCTAGGAGCCATGTCCAGTGGCAGCTGTGGGGGCAGGTACTGTGGGTGGGGGCAGCACGCAAAGCAGCCCAACCAGCCTCTGTCTAGGAGCTATAGAAAAATGCCAGCCCTTCCAGGAGCTGTCTGAGGTAAATGCTGCTTAGAGCCCACACCCCTCATACACCCCCAACCCCCTGCCCCATTCCTGAGCAGCCTCCTGCACCCAAAGCCCACACCCCCTCCCGCACTCAAACCCCAGCCCCACCCTGCGAGCCCATACCCCCAGCCCAGAGCCCCTCCCACACCATATCCCCCTGCCCCAGCCCAGAGCCCCCTCCCACACTAAAACCCCCTCATTTCTGGCCCTACCCCAGAGCCTACAATCCCCAGCCAGAGCCCTCATCCCCTCCCACATCCCAACCCCCTGCCCAGCCCAGTGTGAGTGAGTCAGGGCAGGGGATGGAGTGACTGAAGCCACCACCCCCCCTCACTCCATCCCCTGTCCCTTCATTGCTTCCCCCCCCGCCCCCCGAAGAAAGGGCAGAGCAAGGGCAAGGGCATGGGCTCGGGAAGGGCTGGGGCTGAGGAAGGGGAAGGGTGTTCGGTATTCTGCAATTGGAAAGTTGTCAACCCTACCCTGGGCAGGAGGACAGTCTGATGTGGGGCTCCTTCTGTCTCTCCTGTTGAAACTGCTTCCACATTGGATTCATAATTAATGAGCCTTTGGAATAGGGAGACTGGGCACTGGGTCTCCCACTGACCAGGGAAGTGCCCTAAGCGTGAGGCTGCAGAGAGATTCTCGGTCTTTCTCTTTTTGATCCATTGACTCTAAGTATTTCTCCACAGTGGAACAGCTTCAGTGAGTGAGAGAACCCCCCACATCAGCATGTTTCACTGCCCATTTGTTAAGGCACTCACATGAGAAGTAGAAGGCCCCTTTTAAAGACCCCATCAGGCAGAAGGAGAAAGTGAGCCCAGGTGTCCCACATGCCAGGTTAGTGCCCTTCTGACCAGACTAAAAATGATAAGGGGGTCACCACCTCTTTTTTTCCCCCAAGAAATCTTAATACCTAAGCTGCCTGACCCAGGGAGAGGGGCTGCCAGCTGTGGATGGCTAAATAGGTGCAGCCTTGCCGCCCCGAGGCCCTAACTCTGTGAGGGGGCAGAACTGAGGAAACACCCTTCTCATCAGCATCTTCCATTGGCTGGTTTAGGCAAGGAGCTGCCTACCGTGCTGGCTTTTGTGAATCCCATTCTTAGTTGCTTCTCAGTCATCGAGTAGGGAGCCTAGATACCTAACTCAAGCTTTGTGAATCCTATTATTCCAGTGATTTTCGAGGCGTGTAAAAGTTAGGCATTGCAATGCTCCATGTTGCAACACCTAAGTCTCTTCGTGGCGCTGAGCCTTGAAGTCTTTAAATCAAGATTGGGCTAGAGCAGGGATCTCAAATGCGAATCACCAGGAGGCTCACATGAGGACTAGTACATAGGCCCAAAGGGCCACATCACTGACACAGGGAGACGTAGCATACTGGTGGGGGCAGGGGAGCTTGGTGGGCTGCAGGAAATAACCCCATGGGCCGTGTGTTTGAGACCTCTGGGCTAGAGCGTATATTTTAGAAAGATAGCCAAACAAAAGTTACATGTCAAACACAGAAATTACTAGGTGATTGATAGTGTGTGGCCTGAGTTATGCAGGAGGTCAGACTATATAATGATTGATTTTTATAGCCTCAAACCTATCCGAATCTGTTAAAAATGGCTATTAAAATAGCTTAGAGTTGATTGAGTGAGTCTACACTTATTCTTCCAATACATATTTTGTGAAATTCTATCAAAATAGGAGCAGGACAAGGTAGACGCTAATGTTAGCTGGAACATTTTTTAAAAAGGATTTATACTGGGTGGTGAAGACAATGCACATTTTTCAAAAAAACCAGTTACAGTATAGAAATATATGTAGGATATCAGTTGCATAACAGTGTTAAGCAGCCTGAACAGAGAGAACAGAAAAATCAAAACTGGTTGGAATCTGATAGCCATATACCAATGTCAAAAAAAGTTATTGGCAAAAGCTCTGTGTAAAGTGGTACACAAAGGAAGCCATTTGTAGATTACAACAGAAGTTCTACAAAACCCAGAAACTGTGTTACATATTCCTGAATGTCAGAGGGGTAGCTGTGTTAATCTCTAAGCACAAAAACAATGAGAAGTCAGGTGGCACCTTAAAGACTAACAGATTTATTTGAACATAAGCTTTCGTGGGTTTAAAAAAACCAACCCACTTCTTCAGATGCATGGAGTGAAAATTAGATATAGGCACATGAAGAGAAGGGAGTTACCTTACAAGTGGAGAACCATTGTTAAAGGCCAATTCGGCAGAGTGCATGCACTCCCAATAACTGATAAGAAGATGTCAATATGAAGAGAGGGAAAACTGTTTTTGTAGTGAGCCAGCCACTCCCAGTCCCCATTCGAGCCCAAATTGATGGTGTTAAGTTTGTAGCTCTGCAGTTTCTCTTTGAAGTCTGTTTTGGAAGGTTTTTTTTTTTTTTAATGAAGAATGGCTACTTTTAAATCTGTTATTGAGTGTCCAGGGAGATTAAAATTTTCTCCTACTGGCTTTTGTATGTTAGCAGTTATGATTTGTATGTTTGCAAATTCCATATGTGATATTTTGACACTTCAGACAGTGAAGAGTAAGTTTTCCTCCCCCACAAAAATAGGTCCAGAACAGAATTCTGCTTGACTCAGGTTGAGCACAAAAAGGCCACCCGAAGATGCTGACATAATCTGAAAAATTAGTTTAGAGAGGGTAAAAGAAGGTGCTGACACTTTGCAAACACTTCATCAGGCTGGGGTTAGTGTCTGAAAATAGAATGAGACATGGGAAATGTATGAAATTCATTCAGAAAAAAGAATTGAAAGAATGGAGACATTTGTGATAAGCTACTACTTTTTTTTTAAATTACAATTCTGAAAGACTTTATCTTCTATTGGCACTTACGGTGTCCTAAGATACAAACTATCACAATGGTAGCTTCTTTATGGATGTGTAATTACCTTTATTACATTTGACTTGATTTATTTTAGTTATTTTTCACTATGCAATTTAATATATACATTAGTAAGCCTATACTGCGGTATATAGACTGTAGTTGTCTTTTATAGTGTGTGTTGAGGGAGTGGCAGCTGTTCATTGGGCATCAGGGAAAGTGTTTCGGGGTATCACAAGGGAGCTAGCAGAAGGTTGAGAATCTCACCAACTCAGGAAAAGAGTTCTTGAAAGGAGAAGTCTTCTTATTAACAGAACTTAATTGCCTACCTCAAAGAACAAAAGATGTGAAACTTCTGACAAGGAAGTTAAAAGGAAGAAAAAAAACAGAGAGAGTTCTGACTGTCACCAAACCCAATCTTGTGACCAATTTACCAGTAATTTATGCACCATTTTTGTCATATTAGTATCTTTAAACTTTAAAAAGACCCCCCCCCCAATTCTTCACAGACTGTATAATATACCTTCTTTGGAGCAACCCAGACTACATCTTGCAGTAGAGTTTTCCCTTGCAGGGAACATGTAGAAGTATTTTTCACTTTCTTTCTATTGTTACTTCTAAAATCCACTGATATTAACAACCCAAGATGGTACAGCTGCAGGCTCTACAGAGTTAATTATGACAACTCCCTAGGCCCAGCAGACCTATTTCCCCATTTTCATTCATGACAGTGTTTAACTTCTACTTCATTTTTCTCCTGTTCCAAGTCAACAGAGAAAAGTCTCCTGCTGGAAAACAGCAAAACAAGATTTGGAATCAATACAATGTCTCTGGCAAGGAATTCATTTTTAGGGAAATTATGCACCCAGACAGTAAGTGAGCATAAAGTGAGACCATCTGTCTAGAGCACTTTGGATTTATTCAATTACTCTTAGGAAATTCATTTTGTATAGATCAGGGAGATGAGGGGAAACCACAGTCCTCAGATGCCTAAACCCTTTCAGGACCCCACTGGAAATGAAATTTAATGAATGTTTCAGCCAAATCATTTGGCGCCAAAGGAAAAACTTCTCCTTTAAAGAAATTAATTTAGTCTCCAGATTCATTGCTTTCACTTTAATTGTGTGCCGGAACTGAAGCGCCCACAGAACACTGCATTACAGAACTGTGAATGACACTGCAGAAGGTGAAGGCTGCCATTTTGAATTCACTCCCCTGTTGGGCAACTTCCTGCAGCTGCTACTAAACCTTTTAATAGTTTGTTTTGACCGAGTGATTCCCAGTTGATAAATACCGGTAGCAAAAGAAGGCTACACGTGTTTTATCTTTTGTTGTATGAAGAACAAGAAACGTGCCGCAGTACTTAAGCTGCTGAAGTTGGACAGGAAGTTCTGTGCAACAAGAAGTTTCCCATTCTTATTTTTGTTAACTAGTGCAGGGACTTTCTCTGCATACACATCTAGGAGAATAGCTTTATTCCAGTTAAACGAGATGACCTGAAGCAACCCATCTGACTGACTCTGAGGGATGCTACCGCTAGTCTTGGATGCAGTCAGGAAGTAGTTAAAGTAGCACAGCGCACTACTTTGTATTTTTCAGTGAAAGATTTACTTAATCTGTCTTCTATTCTACAGAACATATGTTAAAAATACTCTCTAGAGCTGATGGGGGAGGAGAAAGAAGATATCACCGGCGCCTCAGTAGTCTGACAACAAGACAGTGAAGCTACTTCCTCTCCATTATTAATACCCCATATTGGCCTGGTCAATTTGATCAAAACAGCTTCCAGCTGTTACTCTAAGTGAAATCAATCAATAGTCTTCCAGTTTCTAGTAGGAAGAGGTTCACAGTGGAAAAGTCCTACTAAAGATGCCATTCTTCTGCAGAGAGGCAGTGCATAAAAGGGCATGGGAACTGAAGCATACACTCACTGCTAGTGGTGGTCACTCCTGATCAGGTCTGATGCTGGCACGAGAACTTCCTGTTCAGTGGTCAACAAGCCATGCCTTTTATAAGCACTAACTTCACTTCATTAAAAAGTAGGCATGTAGCTGTCTTTTTCTTAATGCGAGTCTCTGGGAGACTGTCTCTGTTTCAAAAGATTTGTACAAAACCTGTGATAATATATAGCAAAAGTTTTATAGGTATTGTGACACAGTCAGACCTGAAGGATATAAGAGAGTGCTGGAAGGCAGGAATATCAGCCTCAGGATGAGCAGGTCCCTGTTCCCTGGATAGCCAAACAAAGGCTACTCCAGGCCAATCAAGACAATTGACACCAATTAACAAGTTAAGGTCATTAGGCTAATGCCAGCACATGATCCCAATTAATTGGCAAAAGGGAAGTTAAGGCTGTTAGGCTAATGGAGACAGGTGAAGCCAATCAAGATCTCACTCAGACTGTTTAAAAGCTCTCCTTTCCAGTTCCCTCAGGGGGGAGCCAAGGAGAAAGGAGCTGGAAGAGAGGAAGCTTTGCTGCAACCTAGGAAGAGGGAACCTTGGAGAAGTGGCCCAGGGAATCAAAGCAGCATTAGTGGTGGAGAGAAAGCCACCAAAGGCTGCAAACATTAGGGTCCCTAGGCTGGAACCCAGAGTAGAGGGCGGGCCCAGGTTCCCCCACATCTCCGTACATACTCTACAGAAATCCTCTTGAAAAGAGAAGTGACACTCAGTTCATTCAGGAGGCTGAACTGTGCTTACTGAGCTCTACAGAGCAACAAAGACTGGGGATTCCCCCCTTTCTACCTCCCATACTGGCCTGTGATGAAGGTAACTCACTAGGTGGTGACTCTTGCCAATTCTTCTGAGAAAGGGAGATCACTCTGGGCCCTAGATGAATTTCTGAGGCCCCTAAATCTGCCAGGAAGCACAGGACCCACAATTACAGACTCAGAGCTTTGTCATAGTATGTAGCTCAGACTTCAATATCTGACCCCAAACAGGTAATAGCTGTTGTTTGTTGCCTACATATTAGCACATCCACCCACAGCTGGACTCCTAGTGGTCAGAATATTTAGTTCTTGCAACAACTAAGAGACAATAAGGAGCTCTCAGCTTCAGGGAACTAATTTGGCATGGAGTCTTTATCCAGAGTTAATTTAAGATAAAAGTCCAAGCCTTCAATGTCCCAAACTAATCTGTTTAAAATTATTCATAGACTCTCCTTACCAAGTGATCTTTTTCCCCCCAAACCATTGCCTGCCTTGCATAGGAACACAACGCAAGATGCAGTCCTTAGAAAAGTCAACACAATCATAGCTCTGCTGAAAAAATTACAAAGATTATTATGTGTTTTTATTCAACAGAGCCAGAAAGAAGTGGTATGAAAAATAGAGATAAATTGCTTTATTTTCAAGTCCTGGTTTTATATTATGTTGAACATTATCTTTGTCTTAATCTTTTTAAAACAGTCATATTGCTAGCTATATTTTTTTAATTTCAAACTTAGTTTTTTATGGCTTCTTAAAATGCTTCATAGCTAATTTCAAAATGGAGCTTTTTGGAATAGCTATACCACAATGCCTACCCATTTTACAAGCCCCTGTTGACAGATGCTATATCAAATAGCATCATTTTCTTAATAATTCTACTGCTGGAGATCAACATTTGTGTATCTTTTATCAAACTGATCATTCAAACATCCTTCTATAGGTATCTGAGGGAGGACTGCAAATACCCAAACAAATGAATTTGTGTAGAGTGGCGTTCCTTTGTTCAGGGCCAACCACTTTTCATTTATGAGGTTACTTCTTGAGCTAGTCACTGACAATACTGCTTGAATGTGCTGTTATTGCAACACACACTAGAGTTCTGTTTATACCATTATTCATTTTCTACATTTCTATTATCTCATCCGCTAAGAATGATGACATTAAAATTGGGTTCATTGTGACTGTGTGCCATCAGACTTTCTTAAAATAGTTTCATATAGCTTAGTGTATATTTTCACAATAGGAGAAGTCTATTAAATAACTCCACTCTGTCTGTAAAACGGTTCTAAAATATTTTTGCATATATTTTTCAATATGACGTGAGATTAATAAGACTGGGACTTTTCAGTTTCGAAAAGAGACAACTATGGTAGAGGTCTATAAAATCATGACTGATGTGGAGAAAGTAAATAAGGAGGTTTTATTTACTACCCATAACACAAGAACTAGGGGTCACAAAATGAAATTAATAGATAGCAGGTTTAAAACAAAATAAAAGGAAGTATTTCTTCACACAATGCATAGTCAACCTCTGGAACTCCTTGCCAGATGATGTTGTGGAAGGCCAAGACACTAACAGGGTTAAAAAAAAAAGAACTAGATGAATTCACGGAGAATAAGTCAATTAATGGCTATTGGCCAGGGTGAGAAGGCATGGTGCCAGGATGAGTGATGGGATGGATCACTTGATGGTTACCTGTTCTATTCAGCCTCTCTGAAGCACCTGGCATTGGCCTCTGTCGGAAGACAGGATACTGGGCTAGATGGCTCTTTGGTCTGACCCAGTATGGTCATTTTAAATGCAATGGGACAACCCACAACATAACCATGTTCTTCTTTAAGAATGATATTAGCCTTTTTTGTAGATGCATCACATTGTTAAGACATCTTCAATTTGTGATGCACTATAATCCCAGATCCTTTTCAGGAGTATGACCACCTAGTCAGTTATTCCCCATTTTGTAGTTGTGTATTTTACTTTGCCTTCCTAAGTGAAGTACTTGGCAGTCACCTTTATTGAATGTCAGCTGTTGATTTCAAACCAATGCTTCAGTTTGCAGAGGTTGTTTTGATCTCTAATCTTGTCCTCCAAAGTGCTAGCAATTCTACCCAGCGTGGTGTCATTTGCAAATTTTATAAGAATATTCTGCACTCCATTATCCAAGTCATTAATGAAAATATTCAGTCATATCAGCCCCACTGCTAACTCCTATGGGACTCCACTAGATACACCCTCATAGTTGGATAGTGTACCATTGATAACTACTCTTTGAGTACAGTCTTTCAACCAGTTATAGACCCACTTTATAGCAACTTCTTCTAGACCACAGTTTGCTGGCGAATGTCATATGACTGTGTCAAAAGCAGTACTTAAATCAAGCTCTCTCTCTCTCTCTCTCTCCATATATACACATAAATAAGACCGCCTAGGGCACCAAACGGTTGGGGGTGCCAAAAAGCGGTGCCCTAATTTTTTTTTAAACAGCAGAGCACTTGACTGCCGCAGCAACCTGGCTCTGGCTCCAGAGAGGCCAACGATGGCACGGCCGGGGAAGCAACCGATGGCAGAGCAGGGAAGGGGAGGGTCTAGCGATAGCAGCTGCACCCTCTTTCCCACGCTGCAGGCCGAGCTGGGCTCTCCACCACCCCCAGGGCTTTCAGCGGAGGCGGCAGCAGCAGGGCAGTCCACAAGCAGCCAGACCCTCTGTGTCTGGGGAGCTCTGCTGCAGCCCCCCGACCCTGTGGGAGCAGCAGGGGGAGGAGCCTGGTTGCCTAAGGACTGGCCCATGCTGCTGCCACCGCCGCCACTGAGAGCCCCGGAGGCAGTGGGGCCTGGCTTGGCCCACGGCATGAGGAAAAAGGCACAGCTGCAGGGCTCCCCAGGCGCGGGAGGACTGGCTGCCCACAGACTGGCCTGCACTGCTGCCGCTGAGAGCCACGGTGGCAGCGGGGAGTCTGGCTCAGCCCACAGCGCAGGAAAGAAGGTGCAGCTGCTCTCCGCTTTTTGGGCTGAGAAGCTGGGTGTCTACTCTGCCTCCAAGGTACCTAGCCAGGCTGGGAGGAGCTGCATGGGCCCGTGGAGCGCAGGGGGGTGGGAAGGTCCAGTCTTTGGCCTGGGGAATGATGTATGTGGGAGCAACCCGGGCACCCCTCCCCCAGT
>ML677333.1:63784781-63939368 GCA_007922305.1 Dermatemys mawii | reverse complement strand
CACCGGCCTTGGGTAAGTGAGCTACTGAAGGGGCTAAGGTGTGCAGAGTGTTTGCAGCTGCAAGAGGAGGTCTCAGGTGTGCATTGAGGTCTCTGCCTCAAGAAGCTCTTAATGAAAAAGGTTTGAAATCCCAGACTAAACAGAGGCTCCTGATGGATGGCATAACATATTTGGAGGGCCCATGCAGATGATTGGTTCTGGATCCTTGTGAAAAAGTGAAGTTGAACAAGCCACAAAATGGTGGAGATTGAAAACTTGCTGCCTGAGACTAAAAACTGTCTGTTTTTCCTAGCAAAACGGGATCTCCTAACTGTGACTGAATAGCTGCCAGTATCAGGGGATGATCAAACAAATAGATGGGGCAAAAGCCACAGAGGTTTGATGAAGAATATTCTGCAGCATTTACAGAGTGAATCTGTTAGCTCAGTGGAAGATCTGGAGGGCAGGAGTGATCTCACATTGCCTAAACTAAGGCAGATCCTGAAATTGCATTATGTTGAAGACTAATCTCTATCAAAAATTAACTAGGTCAGGTCAAAAACCCAAAGAGAAGTCACTGGATTTCTTGGTGTGTGCAGTGGATCTTCATCAAAACATTTTCTTTGCACCAGAGAAAGCAGAGCTTATGCTAAAATATCAGTTTCAATTAGTTCAGAGACACTTTCTACACTCTGTTGGAGCTGACCCAAAACTGTACCTGAATGTAGATGAACTTTTGTTGGAAAAAATTGAATACTGCCTGTAGCACTGAAATGAAGCACCAGCAAAAAATTAAGAGCATTGGGGCAACAGATGCCTTTACAAATAAATGTCATGCAATCTGTTTTGAAAGAGAAGAGAAAATAAAGATCTTGCCACCAAAATTCATTAGTTACTCAGGTGGAACAGAAACATTAAGCAAGCTAACAACTAGCAATTGAAATAGCTGCTCTAAAAGACCAGGGGTCAGGGAAGACCTATAATAAATTCCCCGAATTATGCTGATCAAAAAGGACAAATGCAAAATAATGATTAGAAAAGCTGCCAGCAGTGCCAATGGGGAGACAGAACTGAAAGATGTGATCACTGCCACAAGTGTGGCAGCAAGGAACCCTGGGCAAGAGGATGTTGGGTGCAAAGTCAGTATCAGCAACTCGGTAATGAGAGAGGGCCAACACCAGTGGCACAGGAAGTGACTGGATGAAAGCAAAAGTTGCAGAATATGTGCTCTGTTTGCCAACAAAAAGGAAATGGACAGCTTATGCAGTGTTTAAAGTACAGTCAGGAAATGTATTGTTCAAGAGATTATTAAATGCACCACTGAAAAAAAACATAAAACTGTCTGCCAATGCCAGCAAGGCTCCACAGAGAACAGTAATAATTTACCCAAGCTTGGGTCTGAAAGCTTTAAAATAGTTGATTGCAGACAGCAAAGAAAAGTTGCCAAATTAGCTGGAAAACGGTGCTTAGTGTGGTGTTCTCAATGATAGGGTAGAAACAGCATTATGGGACACAGGTGTCCAAGTATAAGTGATTGATAAAAAATGGAAAAGGACCATCTCCCAGAGTGGAACATAAGACCTATTGAAGAACTGTTTAGGTATTGAAGGGAGACTAGATATAAAAGCAGTGACTGGTACTGAAGGTCCTTTTGAAGGCTGGGTTGAAATAGAATTCTGCTTGTCATCACCAACTGCCAGTCATATGACTAAGATATGTGTTCCTATGATTTATGGGTGAGTTGTGGGAGATGGAGCAAGCCAGTGTCACTTAAAGGATTATTAGTGTGACTCAAGGAAATGCTAATGCCCATTTCTCACGTGTGCAACTCTTAACCTCAGCACTTCATACAGAAGAAAATCAAATAAAAACATGCAGCAAAAGGACATGGGATATTTGCACTGGTAAGAAAGGAGTAAGAGATATCACTATTCCAAGAGAACAAGCAGCTGAAATGAAATGTATAATGAGAACCAGTTTGCACAGAGGGAAATACTTAGAACTATTTATTCCAAATGAAATAGCACTATGGGCTGAAGGTCTAGTTTTACAGAATACATCTAATATGTCTCCCAAAAGGAAATGCTTATCAGATTGGAGTAAATGTTGAGAATGTCACTAAACATGATATCACACTAATGGGGAGAACTATAACTTCTGGCCTTAAAGTCTGAGTCTCTGAGGACAATTTACAGCATTTCAATGCAGTCTATTCTATGCAATTACCACAGCAACCAGAAAGTGAGAGTCCATGAACGTTACAATAACCAATCAACGTTAGCCAAGCAGAAAAACACATCACCAATCTCTAGTTAAGTATGGGATTTTCCTGTCAACTTACTTCTCACAGAAGAAGAATAGGAAGCGGTCAGAGAAATGTGGTGTGAAGAATGCAATACCTTTGCAAGGGATTATTTCAGTGTAGAGTATATTGAAACTTTGAAAATGGACATTAAACTGACTGATAAGACTCTTGTCCAAAAACACACAATGCTGTCCCCTGACCAGTGTATAATGAAGTTAAGATCTTCCCGGAGGCTGGATAAAGAATCCAAGTCACCAAGTTCCTCACCTATGGTTCATATCAGAAAAAAGATGACACATTATGAATATACATATGAAACCTTTCTTCCTGTCAGAGTTGGCAGCAACAAGGACTGGGTTCAGTATCTAAGGGTTCCGTTCCATTAACACAATATAAAACCGAGTCGAGCCTCCACCCAGTGATATGAGACAAATGTATACCACCCCCTTGGGTGCTGCTAAGAGGCACTACTTCCCCTCTCACAATCACAGAGTCTGAGAGTAGCAAAAGCCTTTTTAACAATAGAGAGAAACAATGCAGCATTATGTTGGGGAAACACCACAAACAGGATTCCTAACACAAACCATGAGCGAAAAAACCCACCCCAAGCAAATTGGGCCAAGTCCTTTCCCTTTGGTTCTTGAGTCCAGCAACCCAAAAGTCACCCAAAGTCCCCAAAGTGCAACAACCCCAAAGTCCAGCAACCCAAAAGTCTCCGTCCCTGGTCAGTGCAGCCCCAGAGTTCAAAAGTTCATCTGCAGAGTTTCTTCCCTCCACCAGGCTGGGTGGAAATTGGGAGGTGGGAGTGAGGGCACCTTACGTCCTCTGATGGCTGACTGCCCTGCCTCTCCGTGGGGTTCTGCTGAAGCCTTCATCACAAGCCGCTCCTCTCCATCAGCTGCTCCTCTCCAGTAGCCATCCTGCAAGCCACTCCTCTCTGCTAGCCGCTCACCAACATGCCTTCAGCCCCACCCCTCCATATACTTAACAAAGTACTCAGTGATTTCAGCTCATAGTAGGGGAGCCTCAGTTCTGATACACCATTAGTCCAAAGTGAATTCACCACTGCAGTCTGTAACCAAACTTCTAATGGCATCAAAATTATCTCTATTACACAGTAGAGAGAGAAGGGGGTGCAATTGGTGATCAGGGCCCTCAAAATGGGCCCACATCAGCAGATATAAATATCTATCCCCAACCTCTCTCAATTCACTAGGTTTTGGAACCCATGTCCTTTGCCTAGCGAGTGCTACATAGTTGATGGCGATTCCCTCCTCCATAAAAGGCCAAGTTCCACTGTCCTTGATTCACATAATCAGGATAACAGCACTTTATTCTTCCTACCCCAATAACAGAAACAGGGGATCCCACTGCAGCCAAAGTGACCATTTGGGCTGCTATGGGCTCATGCTAGATGGGGTGGGTGTGCCTATGCAAACAAGATCAGCCCCTGAAGTTCTTTTCCACAACTTGCCACAACTCACCACCAGATGTCAGGGTAGAGCACATCCTTGACTCTGCTTACACAGAGACTATAAAGAGTGAAACAAAATTACTATTCCAAATAAGCATCCTATACCCAGAATTCAAAAGACCGTCAACAGCTTAAGTAAAAACTGATTCTTTCTCTAAAACTCTGTCTTTTATCAAGGTAAAGCTTATTATCAAGGTTTATAACTGTTGGAAGTACACCCCTGACTGTGTTCATCACACTGTGAGGATTATATGAATAGTTTCTCATTCCTTTGTGACTCACTAATGCCCTGGAAGCATTCCAGAGCTGCAAGGAAGAATGCCTGGAGCATTTGAGAGGCAAAATATGCATACTCTACCTTGATGATGTGCTCATCTACAACAAAGATTTCAGGGACCATGTGGAAGATGTTAAGAAAATTTTCAAAAGCCAATAGAAAAGTGTTCTCAAATGGAAACCAAGTAAATGTGATTTGTTCAAGGATGTGGTTTGCTATTATGGATGGATAGTGTCAATTGATAGGTATAAACTGGACCTGGAAGACATCGCTGCTGTACAGGCTTTGCAACAGTGTGGGAAGATGTAAAAAATGCCTGGGTTCCTTATTTATTACAGAGTATTTATAAAGAATCTTTTGACGATAGCAAAAGCACATTGTAATCGCCTTTCCAATCCCAAACAAACATCCTGACTTCCAAAAGAAAAAGACAAAAATGTCAAGGGAACAATCAATCAGTGGTATGGACAGAACTGTGTCAGAGTTCTAAAACAATTGCTTCATGCTCTGTCAAATCCTCAGATCATGGCCTACCCAGATTTCCAGAAACCATTCATCTTGCTTACTGATGCCTCAAATGTAACATAGGGAAAGCCCTTTATCAGAATCAAGAGGGGTCATTTTGCATGATTTTATTTTCATGTGTTAGGGTTCTGGATCAATAGGCAAACTACAACTTACTTTCTGGGAAACTAGAGTTTCTGACTCTGAAGTGATCTAAAATAGAATGGTTCAGGAGCTACCTCTTCTATGGCTCTTCCTTTACAGTCTAATGTACATACTAATGTATGTGATGGCATTTGTTGCAGGGTACTTTCGGTGTCCCGTAGGAACGAAGCACATACACAGCTGTTGAACAGAAGTAGTGAGTTTATTGAAGGCAAGCATGGCACACCCGCAACGGGGGCTCCCTTCGTTGCTGCCACTGAGACGGGGAAAGCCCGACGCATCGGAGCAATGATCGGGATGAAGCCCACTGCGCGTGGGCACACAGGCAGGGAAATAACAGAAACATTTGCATTTTATGCATACCTCATGAATAACTAATACCTTATTTCTGTTTTATTAGTATTACATAATACAAGCAGGTGTTTGATTTCAAGGCAAGCAAACCGTAAAAACCAATTACTCCGGCATGGGAAATATGCGATAACAGGGCAGGGACTGATAACAATAACTGAAAGTACCCTTTCCTTCCCAGGAGTGGGGGGGAAATAAGCACCCTTTCCCTCCCAGGAGTGGGGGGGTGAGCACCCCTTCCTTTCCTGGAGTCGAGGATAAGAGCGCCCTTAGCACTTTACCATAACAATGTCTTGCGCACCCTTACAGCATTGGTTAAACTAAATGCTTCTAGTCATACATGTGTTTCGGAGATTGCACCAATCTCTAGTTTGCCATTAAATATTGTGCTAGGAAAATGAACATTGATGCAAACTACTTAGCCAGGGAACCTTTAAATAGGGACGCATATATGAGAGAATGCCCATAAGAGGATGAGCTTGAGAATATCTCCGCAATGGTTCAAGCTGTGAAAGCCCAATATCAGGGTCAGGGAGTGAATTTCAGCAAATCTATCTACTCCTGCAAGTGAACGAATAGAACATACTGACTTCAGAATTTGGGATGGGGAATCCAGTGAATTAAAATCAGCTCAAGCAAGCAGTTGGGAGAATTATAGCCTTAAAAAAAAGCAACCATAAATTGAGTGTGAAGGAAATTTATGAAAAAAGGAATCTTATGGAGTTAAACAATTCATATTGACTGTAATGATATTTTGAGGCACAATGAAACCAATGTAAGGAGCTAGTATATAGGCAACTGTGTGAAGCAATGGCATATTTGGTGTGACCACAGACATTTATTCAGACTCCACACAGTATTATTTTTGAACAAAATATGCCTTCTGAAGTATCATTTGAAAACTAACACCACACTGGTCAATAATATCATTGTACAACATATGTAACAATGCTGTATGTGAAATTATGGCTACTCGCTGATATCAGGCTTTAAAGTCTATGACTAAAACCCAGGCATATCAGTGAGAATTGATAACACATTTTCTCCAGACAAATGAAAGAGGCTGACACCTCATGTGTAGCCAAATTTAATGGGCTCTGTATTTGTACTGGTGGTTGCAATGGAAATAGGTAATTTGCATAGTTGCAACCACCAACAGGGGAGGAACTAGTATGGAGCCTCAATCTCCAGACGTCATGACTCCTTTACTTAGCTTCAACTAATGAACTTTATCTGGGGGTTCCCTTCAAAAGAATACATTTCAAAGGTTCACTGACCTATAAAGAGGCAGGGAGCGAACCCGTAAAATACCCTACACTTTAAGAGCAGCCACTAAAGAGCTGGAAAGAAGGCTGTGAATGAATGAGAGAAAAAAACATCTTGAACAAACACTTTTTGCTAGATTGAGTTGTAGACTTATAGGTGCCTGTTTTCACTTTTATGTTACTGTAACCAGCTCTACCTTTACCTCTTTTACTTGGTATTACTTAATCCATGCTCTTTGTTAATAAACTTGTTTTGCGTTCATTATAAATCATCAATATTGGGTAAGTTCAGTAAAGTATCTGCTTCTAGTAAGCTGACAGGTGGGAGTGTTACACTGTCACTATAAAGACAACAAATTTAATATGTTTCCTGTGAGGGGCCAATGAAAGGGTCAGAGCCTGAAGGAGGAGGATTTAGGGATGAATCTGGGGCTGGGAGGGCACTAAGGCCAGCCTACAAGGAGTATTCAAGTTGAGCAAATCCAGGGTGAGGCTTATGGCCTGCTGTCAGGCTGTTGGGGTCAGAGCTCTGGACCAAAGCATACAGCCACAAGATACCCAGGGTCATAGGCACTGACTCCATGGGTGCTTACATCGCAAGCTCATTAATAAGTTCACCACTTGCTCATAGAAAAGTGGACATTCACCAGCCTTTCTAATGTGAGCTGAGCTCTTTCGAACATTTCAACCAAAACCACAGTTTTAGGCAAAATATAAAACAGATTTATTAACTACAGAAAGATTTTAAGTGATTATAAGTAGCAGGTATAGAGATCAAAGTTGGTTACTCAAGAAATAAAAACAGAACCAGTCTAAATTCTAACTTTAACAGACTAAGCAAGATTTGAATCACCCTAAGCGCTGTTACAGGCAGCTTATAGTTCTCAATACTCAGACTGAACTCCCTTCTGCCTGGGACCAATCTCCCTAGTTCTATGTCTTTATCTTCCAGATGATCCTTCCAGCTGTTCAGGTGGGGGGCAAGAGAGGCCAAGAGATAATGCCACTGCCCCTCTTTTATACTTTCTTCCAGCTGCTAGAAAGATTCTTGCTGTGAGGTGAGTGAGGCCACCTCATTGCGTATGTGCCCTCTCTGAAAATCCTCTGGGATAGTGGATTCTTCTTGATGAGCCATTAATGCTTGTTTGGCCAGTGATGGCTGCTCCTTTGTTGCAACTGAAAGGCCAGCTCTGAGCATCTCCCAACCTCACAACATATTTCAGCAGCACATATAAAAATACTTCATAACTTTCCACACAATGAAAGTACATAGAATCCAACAGGATATTAACTTTCTACCGATCAAGATTCTTACAGCGATACCTCACAATTCATGCATTGTACAAAACATATCATAACTATATGTCAGTAGTGAATATGGGGACTCCAGGTACCGAGTGTTACAACACTTTCACACCGCAAGGCGGTAAACTGAGGCAAAGAATAGTGCCAAACCTACTATGGGGTGGGTGTTTGATGATGGTTTTCAATTGTGGATGTGATGTTTTCCCAAATTAGTGCTGGGTTCCTTTTCCCTTTTAATATTTTTTTTTCTTTTGTTGTACACACATTATGCTTATGAATGGGAAAATATTGCCTCTTTGAAGCACCCAGGAATGGTGTTTAGTTTTTCCAGATTACTGAGTGGGGCTTAAGAGGGTTCTGTTTTGTGGGGTGAAGAGGAACCCCTAGCTATTGATCCTGTCCCTTGTTGCTGCTGTGTCCAACTTGTACAAAGGTTACGTCAGTTATAACTAACAGATAAAACTTAAGCAACACTTCTGTATCCTAAGAAGGGGAAATAACTTAAAACCTTGAGAAAGATACTTCATTACTCTACTTGTCTAAGGAGAATAACAATTTAACCATCATACAGCTATAGTGAGATCAATAAAGAATAATAGTTATTTCCACTATGTTTTGCTGCTATTTTATTTTGCAGCAAGCAAACAGTTATACTTTCTCAAAAGATTATGGAAAACATGTAAAAGCCATGACATTACATTTTTCTGCAAACTATCCAAGGACCATCACTAATTGCATTGATTGTTAGAAAATGCAACACCCAAATTAACAATGCATCTTTATCGACATTTTTCACCTTTCCAAGAAAAGCAGAGTGCATGTTCCAATAAATTTAATTAAAGGTGTGTAATGTCTAAATCATCAGAAAGAACCGCTTGAGAAAAAGTTATTAATATCCCAGTTCCACTTTAATGCTACTGCCTTTAGCAGTAGGTCAGTGACAGAAACAAATTTTCCAGACAAAGACTGCATAAAAAAGCACCCACTCATTCCTCCACTTAGCATAGATTTATTGTGTGTTCTTTTTGCCTTGCAGTTCTGCCCACAATGATTAACTCCAGAATCATACTAACCTGAAAATCAGACATCTAGCAGCCCATATGTGTACCCAGACCAAGGTGAAATCTGTCCTGGAACTGATTTCTGAAGGGATCGTGGTCCCAGATGACTACCTCAGCACAGGCTTTTTAATTTCACCCTACCTGAATCCATTTTACACCATGGGATGGCAATAAAATAAGTTAAAGCATTTTTTCACCATGCTAATCTTCGGTCTGTGCAGCACATTGATCTCTGGTAAAACATATCTGTGAGAGAGAGAAAGGAGGACAGAGATTTTATGAGCAATAAGCAAATGTTAGATGTTCAATGGGTCAGAACAAATTGACATTTGGTTCCTGTTGTTGATTACTGAGATTGATCACTGTTCAGCTGATATAGAGAGTGATTTAGTGAGTTGGCCTGTTTGAGGCACTTAGTGCTGTCAGACATAGCTGAGACATAATCCCTTGTGCACAAGTAGTAAATGTCATCGTCAAAAGCACAGCCCTTATGATAGAGAGAAAATGGAATACTTTCATTTAGCTTAACAACCTAGACTTAAACAATAGGATATTTTATTGCATGACTAATATGCAGTGAGACTTTTGCTATAGAATGTCACTGCTGAAGCACTGATTGGGCACAGTGAATGTGACACAAATAGCTCAAAGGCAGATGAGGATAATAATTCATTCCTTTCTGGTCTGTACATGAAAAAAGTCTCAGCAACTCTTTGGTGGCCCTGTCTTAATTTGGAAATTATGTACTATGAGCTATTATTTACACCAGACTCTGACTAAAACAGTCTTCCTTGTCCACATCATAACACTCACACTGGCCCTTGTTAAAGAGAGGAAAAATACTGCTCTGAATAAAATTATTTTGTTGACCTCCACCAGCACATTCAGAAGCTGTACTCCCTCCCATCAGAAAGAAATGAGGAATTAGTTCGTTCCTGCAGCTGTTAAATCCTAGTAGAACTTAAAGGGACACTCTCGTGTACCTTTCTATTTTTCCATTACTTCTGATGGCATCTGAGCAAGGAGAATAGAAAATTGGTTTTCCTAGCACAGCTATTGGACTTGAAGCAGAAATTAATATAGGGAAATGCTTATGTTCTGCAGGAGGTCCAAATGGATAATCACAATGGTCTCTTCTGGCCTTAAAATCTACCCTCTACAAGGAAGAGATTACCTATTTTGTGCAGTAACTGCAGTTCTTTGAAATCTGTTCCCTTATGGGAGCTCCACTTCAGGTGTGTGTGTGACTCTCAAGTCCTTGATTGGAGATTTTCCATTTGCAGTGTCTGTACGGCTTGTGCACAATACCTATGCTTTCTTGTGCTGGACACTGAGGCTATATAGGGATGCATGGGTGAATTGGCCTCAGTTCCTACTTCACCACAGCATCCCAGAGTTTGAAGGAGAGGTAAAGAAGGATGGATAATGGAGCATGCATAGGAATACATTTATCAAAAAACCACAGCTACTGCACCAAGTTAGTAACCTTTTTTCTTCTTTAAGTAGCATCCCTCTGGGTTCTCTGCTTCATGTATCTTCAGAGGGAGAAGGGAGCTTCAGAACTGAGTCTAGAACTGAAGATAGTACTGAAGTACCAAGTCCTGTATTGGATCTGGCGGTATGGATTAAAGCATAATGTTTCAAACAAGTATGTACTGAAGCCCATGAAGTGCCCCTACATATCTCAGATACTGGCACATTCTTAAGAAATGCAGTAGACATTGCTTGTGATCTTGTCAAATGTGTTATCACACTTTCTTGCGGGGGGAGGGGTAAGATGAATATCAGCAGCATCCTTACAAGTGATAATACATCCAGATATCTATCTTGATAAGTGCCTCTCTCAATGACTGGGAAATTATATTTTAACATATAGACAGATATAGGAATATACTAGTTGTCCATAGTGTGGGAAACAGGCCAGAGATATCAAAGACCCTTGGTGACATAAATGAGGATCATAATTGCAAAGCTGAAAGGTTTGTGACGGCTCTTGAGCCTTCTAATAATCAAAGTTTTGTTGTGCTATGCTCTTCGTACATAAGAGATGACTACAAATATGGCTACCAATGTTTGTACAGCGATGAATTGGCTGGAACACAGTGGAATCATAACTGCTTGACTGTACATTACAGGCTTGGCTTAGTTAATTATTAACTAACAAAGATTCTTCTTTAGCTGACCTGGTAACAGCCTATACCTTTGGAGTAGAAGAATCTATACTGAGGATCAGCTTCTTCCATTAAGTTCCAGGTGGCCTTGGTGTATAAGAGGAGAACCATAAAGTGCTTAGAGACCACAGATTTGTGAAAACATTCTAGCACATGAATGTCTCCTGGTATATCGCATTAACAAATTAGCATTTTTGCTTCCACTACAGGGAGCATTACTAATGCCTTGAAATAGTATTTCTGCAGCTAAAATATGACCAGAAAAGCTTTCAAAGAGGCTACGACAACTTGCTTCTTTGGAGGAGGAGATGTAAGATGGCCACTAAAAGCAGTATATAGGAGGGAACTAGAAGTCTGCCAGATATTTAAGAAGAGCAACCCCAGCCAGGATAATTAAAAATTTCAAATGTTCTTGTATTTAAATCTTTTGGAGGGAGGAGTCATTTCATAGCTATGCTGCATTCAGAAGACACTGGATCAGATTTCGTATTCTGGTCAACCTCTTGCTAGCATAGGACCAGAATGGTGTTGGAAAACGATGGCCTTAAACCTCTGGCCTAATCTAACATACACCAGGTTTCCTGAGGCCCTATGGAACTATCCCAAAGTAGGAATTGCCTGGTCATGTTTTCCAAGACATACCTCCTGGAGCTCAAGAGTTGGGAGAGGGGGAAAAAGGAAGGAGATGCAGACACTGCTACTGCAGAGCTACAGCTCTGGGTTATTCTGAGGAGACAGATGGTCTAGCTTTTCTTGCTGCTTTGTGCAGTGTGTGCGTCTGTGTTCATGTGTCTGTGGGTGTGTGTTGGGGGGTGTTTGACATGTAGTTGCCTAGTAAGGAATCTTCTGTGCTTTGTTTGCTTTTAATAAGAGTTCCACAGCCTGATGGGTTCCAAAAACTAGGAAAAATCCCACCTTCCTGATGCCCAGTCCAAAATGTCCATTTCTTATTTTATTATTCAGATTAAAATACGTTGTAAAAACCAGCTAATATTACTATGGGGCAATAACGCAAACCTCATATCCACAACAAAATAGGAGCAACAAAGAGTCTTGTGGCACCTTAAAGACTAACTGAAGAATTGAAGCATAAGCTTTTGTGGGCTAATACCCACTTCATCAGATACATGCAGTGAAGTGGGTATTAGCCCACGAAAGCTTATGCTTCAATAGTTTAATTAGTCTTTAAGGTTCCACAGGACTCTGTCGCTTCTGCAATTCCAGACTAACACGGCTATCTCTCTGATTCTTAACAAAATAGGAAACATTGTAAAGCCACATATCTACACACATTACCTGCTAGCACACACCACTGTTCCTGTAGATTGATATTTTAAATTTCCTATTAAGTGTTTGCAGTATTTGTACATTGCCAACTATGCACCAGGCATTTTACAGACATGTACAAAGACTTGTTCACTGCCTCCAAAGGATTTAGGGCCAGATAGTTTGCAGGGAGGTGTTAAGTGGGATTTTCAAAACCAGCTAAGCAAGTTGGATGCCTAAACCCATTGATTTCCATATGAGAGTTAAGTGTCTAACCTGAGATGGGGACAGAATGATGTAACAAGAAGCAGTGTTGGTGACAGTTGGCATGTGATGTTCCCCCATGCAAAATCTAGTTAAGATCTTCTTGTGACAGCAGATTAGGGCTTTCAGATCTTGTAGAAGAAATGGATGGGAGTTGAAGTGATGCAGTTACATTTAATTAGTTGAGATAGGAAGGGAGTAACATGGTGGAAGGACACAAGGACAAGAGTGAGGGAATGAAGTGAAAGGGAAAATGAAGCAGCAGCTCATGAGGCTAGGAGTGGATCTTGTTTTGTATATTGCGTGCTGTGGAATAATATGAGCACACTCGATGTTTCGAAAAGTAAAGTGGCTTTACATTAAGAGGATTATTTACCAAGATGATGTAATTGCAGCCAGCATTACAGCCATGTGCAAACAGACTGACTTCCTGGTGCCTCTTCCAAAATCTTCTCTTCTGCAAACTTTGCTTATCCCTCCAAGTTTCATGCAGATTGAAACACATCCGATGTGTTCCTAATTCTTACCATCTGAATAATCCAAAACAATTCCTCTTTCACATACTGTTATTCATCACCAGTTGGTAAAGTTGCCCACTTAATTACATATCCAGTAGGGATGGAAAATCTTTGGTTACAGGATACATTCCCTCATCACATACCACACTTGGGAAGGATGCCTGCCTATCCTGCTATTCTTTTCTTCTTAATTTAATTTTGGGATATTCCAGGGGCCACCCTGTACAGACTCAGGACTGCCCATGGTGCTAGCACCAAGGGCAGTCCTGACCTGAAGGCAGCTTTGGAGCTTGTTATTTTTCTCAACAGCAGCATTGTACTTTGGCTTCCCACTTTTTAGCACATTATGCACGCCAAACACACCAGATTAACCATCAATCTTTTTTTTTGTTTTTTTCACTGCACTACTATCTCCTAGATGTGGATGTGTGGTGCAGGAGTTTGATGCATGTGTATCATTAACTATGGTATTGTGACCATTGCCTCCATAATAATCTAAAATCATTTACAAAAAGGACATAATTGCCCTGTAGTGACACCATGAGGGGAAAAAAACCCTATGAAATTAGACAATGTGTTTTTAAAACACTCAGACATCTAATCTGGTAGCACAATTAATAATATGTGTCAATTGTTACTGTATGGCTATGCATGGTGACCCATGGCTATGCATACACTGCAGAGCTAAGGTTGTTTGGGTGTCCTAAATGTATATTTATATAGCTTAATATGCTTAGATTTATTTTAAATGTAACCTTTACTCTGGATTTTCTGCATCTATAACACTTGCCTTTGGGATTATTACAACGTTGTTGTAATATATGTTACCATAAATTACTGATCTGTGCTCACAACCTTTTCCCCATCTTAATATAGATTTGTCTAGGAATAGAAACTAGCACACACAAAACACATTTTTGCAGGCTAATAGAGCTTTGGCATTTCCTTCGCTATTAGTGGTGCATTTGAACCTTGCTGACTTCCATATTGGTCACCTTCTCCCCCCTCATGCTAGGTGAGAGAAAGGAAAATTATAACTTTGATTCAGAAACTGTTAAAATTATGTATAATTGCTTTGGTATGAAGCACAAAGTTATAATTTTAATGGCTGATATTTTATAGCATGTCAGGGCTAGATGGTCTTTCCTTTTGCTGCTGGACAGGAAATGGCTGTCCTATGGTATAACACAACTACTCCTAGCTATGGTGGCTTATGACAATTTGGCCCTTTTGAAGCTGTCACTGACATAGGACTGAATATTCATTTCCTTCAGTTCAGGTCAGTCCAATTTGGTGGGGAAAATTTCTCTCTCTCTCTCTTTAATGCAGCTTCTGGATGTTTTATAGATATTTTGAATGCAGTATTCCAGCAGAGATTAATTTGTGGGCAGAGTACAGGTAAGTCGTGATAAGTGCTGTTCCATCATAAGAACATAAGAAAGACCATAGCGGGTCAGACCGAAGGTCCATCTAGCCCAGTATCCTGTCTACCAACAGTGGCCAATGCCAGGTGCCCCAGAGTGAGTGAACTTAACAAGTAATGATCAAGTGATCTCTCTCCTGCCATCCATCACCCCACTCTGACAAACAGAGGCTAGGGACACCGTTCCCATCATATAGTTCTTTAATATAAAACTTGGATATTATCTGTTTTCTGGGCTCTGTTTGCTGACGCATCACCAGCTCAGCTTTTGATAGGTTCTTTTTAAAGAAGTGATATATAGGTGATTAGCACAGAACACCACTGACTTTATAGTTTACTTTTCTCTATCTGCAGTGTTCCAGTCCTGAGGCCAGATCCTCAGTAGATATAGACCAGCATAGCTTCAAGGCACAATGATGATTTACAACAACTGAGAATATGGCCCTTTGACTCTTAAAATTTTACCTTTCCTCAAGAAGAGAGACTTTTTTTTAAATATAGGAACCCAGTGTATTCCAGTGGATAGGAATCTAAATGGGATGGGTGGAATCTTAAGGCTCAGTAGGGCAGATCTCAACTGATGTCAATTGTTACAGATAAACTGACTTCATGGAACTATGACAATTTATGCCAGTCACTAAAACTGTACCAAGGATTAACTAAAAAACTGCCACCTAAGCCAGTGGTGCAAATACGGTGGTATGGTGTGGTATGCCATACCAGTAAGATATTTCTAACTGGTATGGCGTACCTGAAAGACAGAGGAGGAGCCCGCTCCCAGCCCCGCACCCAACCCTTCCACTCAGTTGCGTCTCCTGAGTCCTCCTACCTGAGGTCTGTACAGCAGAAGTCTCTGGCACAGCAGGAGGAGGAGAGAGCCCTTCCCTTCCACCCCCAGGTAATGTGGGATGGATGTGGATCATAGAGATGGGACAGGGAGAGTGTGGGGGCTCGGACTGAGGGCAGAGAGGAGCCATATGGGGGGTCACATAGGGAGGTTACATACCTCATTCCCCTTTCTGTCCCTCCAATGAGTGCAGCATACTGGCAAGAAATGATTTCTACTTGCACCACTGATCTAAGCACTAAGCAACGTGAATATACACAAAGCAAATAAATGCTCAGCTGTTCAAAAATAAGTGATGCCTTAGAAAAATAATTCTCTCTGCCTTCCCCTGCAACACATATTTAATGCACAATCTCTGGCTACCACAGTGAGGGTTGTTGTGAAGTAAAGCTGGGAGTGCTAGATAAAACCTGAAATAAGCCATGATTAGAAAAACTCAGAATAGGTTTTTTAAAAGCCCATTATGAAGAACAGCCTGTACAAAAGAAATCCAACTGCTGTTCTGCATGTTTGCAGAAGTTCAGACTTTGCATTCCAGTCCCAAAAATGAGTGGCAGAAAGAGCAAAAGGACTTATCTTTACAGTCCTCAACCTCACTCCAAACGTTTTAAGAAACAACCCAGTCTTCATTCCAGAATCATAGATTGAATTTAGCTGAAGAGACATATTGCATTTGACCTCTAGTCCCCTCATGCCTAATAAATGAAGAAGATGTAAACAACCACAGAAATTGTTTCAGCGCACATCTGGAAAGCACAGCACAGTGTGGCAAATGGATCTAAATACACACCAAACACATCATATTTATCGTGGCACATTCTCTTTCCCTATCAACATGATGAAATGCAATAACTGGGGAGTATGCAGCCTTTCCAGTCTAGACAATCGGGCAGTAAAAGCCATGATGAGGAGTGTCATTGCAGAAAAGTGAAATTGACCTGTTCATTGCTTTGGGGGCCCCTTGCTTAGTTGCAGCTCTCAGAAATGATACTCTGCCTCTGGACATGTAACACACAGATCAATAAGAAACTAATCATACTAGAGATTGTAAAGACTTCGCAGAATGTCTTGTTCTTACCACTCCATAAATGATTCTACCACACTGGGTTTTGGGGCCTGTAGTCCATTCACTTCTCTGAGCCAGATATGAAGCTCCCCGGTGACTAGCTTTCTTCCATCAAAAGTAAAGTTAAAGATTTCCATGTCAGAATTTAATGCAAAGCCACCTGAAGCTCATCAACCTGGAACTAAATTAAATGACGACAGCGGCCAAGTCTTTTCATCTGTCACTTAATCTGTGAACTGCCAGTCCCCATTATTTGCAGCGTATGGCCTGACACAGATTGACTGCACTTCTAAGGATGCTATAAAGTCCTGGGTTAAGACTGAAGACTTAGAAATAAGATCTGACACATACCCAGTTGTACAGAGACTTTCCTGCCTGATATTCTCTGCTCTTTTCCTTTCTCCATCCTATTGTGCTGATCATGCAAGATAATTTTCTATTCAGCACTGGGCCCCGGTCTACGGCAATAAATTGGACTCTAACAATCTTAGCTCTCAGATCTGGCTGACACAGATTAAGATATGGAATGAGAAATGTTGTGCTTAGCAGCATCCAAGGAAGGCAGGAGCAGACATTCTGGACCTGAACAGCTGGCCAATGGAGCCATAATGGTATTGGCTATGCATGCAGCTGTTTGCCTATAGTTTTACTGACCTATCACAATCTTTCCTCATCACTGTCTATGAAGCCAGGGTTCTGCTGCTGATGGACCCTTCTCCAAGCAGGAATAGGCAAAACTGCAACAGCTGCCTGAAAACCATGCATCTTGATCTAGCATAGACAGTGAGTATTACATAGCACATACCTTTTTCTTGAAGGGGTGTCTGCCTCAGCAGTGACAAAGTTGTGGCTGTGGGAAGCAATGAGATCAATTGGGGCAAAGAGAAAAAAATGTTTTCCTTGTACACAAGGATGTGAGTGCCCCATAGAAGAATATATTTCATTAATAGAATGAACTCATAAAACTCATAGATTTTTAACACTGGAAGGAACCATAATAATCATTTGCTCTGACCCCCTACATAACACAGCCATGAAAACCTCACCTTTTAATTTTTGTATCAAGTTTGCACATTACATTCATTTTAAAAAGATGGCCAGTCTTTAAAGACCTGAAGTAATGAAGAATCCATTATGCCCATAGGTAAGTTGTCCCATTGCTTAATTACCGTCACTTAAAATTTAGCATCTTAATTCTAGGCTGAATTTGGCTCCTGTTCCTAGTCACTGGATCCAGTTCTACATTTTCCTACTAGATTAAAAATCCATCTATGATCCGAAATTCATGTAGGTACTTGTTGACCCTTGATCAAGTTATATTTCATGCCCTTCTTTGAAAACTAAATAGATTGAGCTTTTTTAAGACTCTAATTTATAAGGCATGATTTTCAGTGCTCAGCTCATTCTCATAGCCCTTTTCTGAACCCTTTCCAAATTATCCACAGCCTTTTAGAATGTGGACACCAGAATGGAGCACAGTATTTCTTTAATGGTCTTACTTATGCTGTATTTAGCAGTAATATCCCCCCCACCCCACCCCCACATCAATCTTACTTGATATTCGCTGGTTTATACATCCAAGGATTGTGTTCATCTACTTACCATCACAGATTAGGTATTTATAGTTATCTGGTTATCTGCCATGAATCCCAATTCTTTTTCAGTGTGAATGCAGTATAGGATACGATCCTCCATCTCGTCAATGTGAGCAATATTTTAATTCCTAGATGTACAACCATCCATTTGGTAGCTTAATAATGCCACTATTAAATTAACTGGCCTGAGCAAAGTGAGATTTTTAAAGTCTCATACACCTTGTCTAAATTAGCACCCATTTTTATTGGAATACCAAGACAACAAAAACCTACCCTGGATAATTTCAGCCTGAGAGGTGAAACTCTCAAAAAATTATAGTGGTTACAGAAGAAACCCATCGTCAGTCTTAACGATGATCATTGCTGATGTTCCAGATATTTTTTATAATGATAAAAAGAAATGCAACCCAAACACACACCTATCTACCCCCACTTCACTATACTTAAAATATTCTGTACCCCCCCAACTCCGCCCCTAAAAAAACCAACCAACCAACCAAAAAAATGTATACTGAACCATTTCTTTGTTCTGGGGCGGCAATATGGTCTACAGATGAGAGTAGAAGAGTGAGGCTCAGTGGAGTGAGGCATCAGACACCTACCAACTGAGTGCCCTTAGCACTGGGCATTAGAATCTGTTATGCTCTCTTTAGTCCAGTGAATATTTAATTTTTATACACAGTGGAACTGCTTCAAGCAGGAGAGACTGAGAGCAACCTGCTTCATGATACCTCATAGCCCAGTGATTAGAACACTCTCCTAACAAGTAGGAGATACATGTTCAAATCCCTTTGTAGCTGCCAGAAGGGAGAATTTAACATGGGACTCCCATATCCTGGGCGAGTGCACCAGCCACTAGTTGAGAAATTACAGGGTTGGGGCACCACCGTCATCTCTTCTACCACCTAGATTTTTCAGGATAAACAGACCTGTCTTAGGCAACCTAACTCCAGGAAAAGGTTCATAACTGCAAATCCTGAGTGGAGCTAGATCATAGGTGCCTAATTCCCTTTGAGGGACGGGACTTAAGGCCACACCCTCAGAACAACAACATTGGCTAAGGTGGCTTCTGTGGATCCCATTCTTAGGCTTTTAACTCTCCTCATGTATCATATAGAGAATCTGAATGCCCAGCTTGAGGCTGCGAATTCCATTAGGCACCAGAGTTCCTTAATCCTCTGTGTGAGGCTAGCCCTTGCTCTCACAGTACTTCAGCTTCTCTATCTGTAAATGGAGGCTAATAATACCCATCGGCCTCACAGGGGTGTGGTGAGACTAAATTAATAAAAAGCCACTTGAGATAAGTGCAAAGTTATTATTTCCATTAAGAATAAGATAATAGAAAGCTTTGAGCAAAAGAATGGACTAGTCTGGGTAACTGACAATGAAGGCATCCTTTTCAAATAAATTGATTTCCCAGCAGGTTAAATAAAAGAGGCACTATTCAGCATTTCCCATGATACAGTTAGGGATTCTTTGCACTGACAAGCCTTTCAAGGCAAGAAACATTCTGCCCAACTATTCTAACCTATGAAACAATGTAGAGGGATCTTTTCTGGTACGTTGCCACATTTCTAAGTGGAGGACCAAGTGCTTATGTTTCTACTCACTTTTAGAACTTTCCCTATCCCCTCCATCCTAAAGATGGAGAAAGGTAAGTAGCTAGCCAGCAAGAGAGGAGCCATGAGAATAGACAAGACCACAGTTTAAAACCTCGAGTTATTACAGACCTCTATTTCCATCCCCCATCCTCCTCCGCAAAAAAGAAGATTTAATACTGTAAGCCATGTGCCCAAAGCTCTGTGGCTCTGTGCAAAAGATCATGGAATTGTTGCGGCATTTTGAAGTTTTTTTAAAACAGCAGGAGCAATTTAAAAAGAAAAGGGTGGGGGGAAAGAAAGTTAAGTTTAGTTTCAACTGTAGCCATGCCCTCTCAATTATAGGATGTGACATTTTCATACAGAGCTGACCAGTTATTGCAAGACAGCTCATTAACATAGCAATCACTGCCACCAAGTCACACAAAGTTACCCACAAATTTGGATGGAATGTGCTTTAAGGTCACATTTATTCATCCTGCATTCATTCATGGTTAGTGGGCAAGGCTTTAAAGACCACAAAAAAGAAATGAGAGAAAATGTCATGATCTAAATTCAGCCTTCCTGTTTTATTCCTTTCCCCCACAGACTATGTGTATCCATTTTAAAGAGTGTTTTTTTCCAGCCCAGTGACTTGAATTAGCTCAAAAATCTTTATATGAAATCTCAGTGAGTTGTTCATGCGGTCACCAGAGTTTGTTGTAGCATCTGATCAGATTTTTTCTTTCCTAGTGTTGTTAAATGAGCTAGGGGACTCTCCCTATTAAACATACACACTGCTATGTGTTAGTGCTAGAGAAAGCAAGGTCAAAGATGTGCATCTTGCACTTAAAGAGAGGAAGGTGATGAGGTCTGTTCTGGTCCTTTGTTCCTGTGGGAGTTTGTTCCACCATCATGAACTTGCCCCTGAGAAACCTCTCTTTCCTGCACAGATGAGGTTTATCCGTATGGTAGTAGGTTCCACTGTGCCAGAGGAACAGAATTGTCAAATATAGTCTTTATCCCAGAGGTTGGGGCAATCTCTTAGATATGCAGGGCCCGGGCCATTGATTGACCTGAAATTCAGAATTGAGGCCTTGAACTTGACTCAATTTTCTATTGGGAATCCAATGTTGAGGATGGAAGACAGGTTTGATGTGTTCACGATAGCCCTTGTTGCTAAGGAGATGTGTCTCTTTGTTGGAGTTCCCTAAGGGCTAAAGTGTAAGTTATAAGATATAAATAAGTTGCTATTTCCCTTGGTAAAAAGAGGAGGGGGCCACTGAGAGCTGCGAAATGAAAACAATGAAAGCGATCGACAAAGGTGACACAGCTGTGCCAGGGCCCTGGCTGTGTGACTATTTCTTGAGTCAATCACTACCATCTTCTTAGAAAACAGTAACTTAGTGTAAAGACAAATATGCTGCATCTCCTGATCAATATGGGAGGAGAAGAAAGAGCCACCACTCTCATTGTGCCCAATGGACATTCAGCTTTTCATTAGTAATTTATCAAAAGAATTTATGTGCTCTAAGGCCAGGGCCAAATACTGTAAATGGCAAAATTTTACAGACAAAGTAGAGAATGAGCTACCTTTTGCTAGACCAATGAATAATTTATTACACATCAGCTTTCAGGCCAAGCAGTGTCCTTCTTTGGGGCTTCACAGAATTTCTTCCATAAAACATTTAACAAGCAATTTATTTAAGGCACTTTACTGCCCTGTCCAACCTTTGGGGAAACTTAAATCAAGTTTTACGACTAAATCAAAAGAGAAATCTTTTGGAAAAAGGGAGGCAAGACCTGCCACCTAGAGAGGTGTTTAAAACTCAAGAGACAGGGCTTACAATCTCATTTGCAGTGATTCTCTGAACACAGGATTTTTCTGTTACAGAGGTCTTCTGCTTGCTCAGACAGGACCAATCAGGGAAAAGATAGGTCTTGATATACCTGCCAACAGAAGGACTGGATGTGAAAGCAGAGTGCCTTTCCCACCCTGTGCCCCTTGGTAAGGGACCTGCTGGAGTTTCTCAGTCCCCAGAGGCCATAATCAAGGCTTATTCCCTGCACGCTTGCTTGAGTTGGAAGCAGATGCTGGCGAGGGGGTACACACTACTGCTTTTTGGAGAGTCACTAAGGAGTGTGGAAGAACTGATTTCCCCAGGGACTTTAAGCAGTCCTGCCCCAAGCCAACAGGATGACTCTGGCACCGTGTTCAGCTTCTCCTTGTCCCCAGTGAACATTCAGGGAGTTAGGGCAAGATTTTGTCATTAAGACCCAATGATGCTGCATGCAAAACAATAGATTATTCACCCACCCCCTGCTCAATGTACTCAGCCGGAGCCATGTAAATAGCTGACTGCTTTATTCCTTCAATACAATTCTGTTTACTGCTTTTATGTCTCTTTCAGAAGCTTTCTCTCTCTCTCTCCTGCTTATCCTCTCTTATCCCCAGTTTTGCTCCCTCCCTTTCATGTTATTTCACTGAGGATCCCAAAATGGTGACTAACTGCCGTACTCCATAATCTTTTTACAATGGCAAATTAGCAGTCTATGTGCTCAAAAAATGGCATTAAGTGTTCTTCAGACAAGCTTCCTAAATTGTTAATTGCCAATGTAACAGAATAACTATAGCTAGCAATAAGTAGTCACTTTAAAACAATCGTGTAAGAACACTAATTCATCAGCACTTGGGATTCTATGATTTCTGGAGCTCTCAGTCACAAAACCCCATAACCCAGTGCTATCTAAAGGACAATTGCAGAGCCGGAATGCATAATGAGGAAAGCATTTTATTTAGTCAAAGCAGGAGGTGGGATTGTCTAAAGCCTCCGAAACCCTTTAACTAAATTAAGGCAAATCCAGAAATACAGCAATACTCAGTACTATATTTTTAATATTTTATAGATAATTTTTTTGGGTATAACTTAGCAAATACCTTCACCAACGGAATTGTCTCTTCTTTAGGTCTGTTTCTAAGGCATGCATTTATTAGTCCCTTTTTTATTAACTAATCATTTTCTAATATAACATAGTATTTATACTATTGCAGTATTACTATTAATTACCCAAAAGTTGCATACTGTACTGAGGAATGTAGGTGTATCACTACATTTGGAAGCTAGTAATACATCCACAGAGAACTGTATAGCACTTGACATCTTCAGAGCCCTGTATATACTTGGGCTAATTATTGCGCATGACAACTCTGTGAGGAAAATAAGTAAATTATTATCCTTATTTTACAAGTTGAAAATGGAGATATAAAGAAATTAAGTGACTAGCCCAATGTCACACATAGCAAGCCAGGGCTGTGCTGTTCTTATTACTCAAGAGTGCCTCCTTCCTGGTTCTAGGGCCCCAGCTATACTTGCAAGTTAGAGTGCATTAAATCAGTCCTGGGCTCCCTAACTCCTGAGGTGTCTACCCTGGCAAGGCACTTTGAGCAACTGGACTCTGCAGCTGGAAGACTCTTGTTAAGTCACCTCCACGAGAAGCATAGAGTAACAAGGACTGTCAATTAAATTCATTCAGCTTTGTCTTTAACTCTAGAGAAGGGAAGGCAGCTGGTGTCTAGGACTCTTAGGGCAATAGCCACAACATAAGAATGTTCATACTGGGTCAGACCAGTCTAGCCCAATACCCTGTCTTCCATCAGTGGCCAAAGCGAGGTGCTTCAGAGAGAATGAACAGAACAGAATCATTAAGTGATCCATCCCATTTCCCATTCCCAGCTTCTGGCAAACAGAGGCTAGGGATACTTCAGATCATGGTTTTGCATGCCTGTCCATCCTGCCTAATAGCCATTGACAGACTTTTCTTACATCAACTTATTTAGTTGCTTTTTTTGAGTCATCAAGTACAAATACCCCCACTCCTAAGTGATGGTTAATTCACAAATGCCCATGTATTTGCATACATTCTAGCAGAAGTTATTGGGAGGACCTGCCATCTAATATTAAAATGTTGAAGTGGAGATATAAAGACATGCTTTTAGGAAGTGCCCAAAAGGTACAGCCCGCCCCCCCTCCACATGAAAAAATACTACCATTTCCCATATTATTTCTACTTTCTCTTTTCATGAAGACAAAGTCCTAAAAGTTATGGGATTGGGAAAATGAGTGGCTGTTAATCCTATCCCTTGATTATTATTTAATCTCAAGAATGTAAAATGAAATATAGAAATGTCAAGCCATTTCACTCAATCCAGGCTGAGGTGCTTAGAATACTAGTAATGACATTTTAAGGTTATATTTTAGAAAGTCAGTGATTTAATAAAAAAAATCTCTCATTTCCCCTCCAAGCAGCAGAGCTTGCTTTCCAGCCGCAGGGAACAACATGGTCAAATCCAAGGTAGCACTAAAATGTTCCGATTGCTAATCTCGAACTTGAATGGACTAAATGGAAAATCTGACAAAGGCGGTCATTCAAAACCAAAACCAGATAAATATTTCTTTGGAACTGGGTTTTGCGAGAGATACTGTGTAACCTAGATTTGAGCCATTTAAATTATGAGAGAAGTCACTGAAAGAAAAGATTGATTGAGAAATTTCAAAGTAATCAGAATTCACATGGAATGCCGCCATAATGAGATTGGCACCAGAAAGGGAAGACTGGTTGAGTTTCCCTGCAGAACAGTAGAAAAACACCCCAAAACAGTCTACTGAACAAAGCATTAGGATTGGACGTGTGACATTACGCTCCATATGATTTTATGAAAATATGCTAATAAGTGATTATAATGTAACTGGAATACGCTTCATGCAAAAGGTCTCTTGTAAGGTACCATTACAAAGTTTATAATCTACTGAGTGTAATCATCTTATTTGTCTCAATGTATCACTCTTGCATCTGAAATTAGAAATATGAAATATAACTCTCAAGGCTTACTGTAAGTATGCAAAGAATTATCCATTAATGGTGATTTGGAATCTTGATGGCTCCCATTAACCAGGACAATTGACTGTAGACAACTCTGTTTAGTTGTAAGTCTTCCTGTATACCTGTGTGCTGGTAAGTGGGTAATGAAGTCTTACAGTTCCATGTGATCATGTGACCTGAACTGGAATCCATCTTTACCTGGTGCTTTTCCATTTAGAAGGAGGGTGGGACCCCAAAGAGGGACAAAGACTTCCCACCTTGTGCAAAAAATATATAAGGTGTGGAACAGAACAACTGGGGCTGCAATCAGGAGAAATCCCCTAGCTGCCACCTGAGCTGGAACAAGGACTGTACCACGGGAAAGGATTGGGCCCAGACTAGGAAGGTGTCCAGTCTGTGATAGAAGCTTATTGGAACATCTCTGAGGGTGAAATTTTATCTGTATTCAGTTTTCTTACTATATTAGGCCTAGACTTGCATGTTTTATTTTATTTGCTTGGCAATTCACTTTGTTCTGTCTGTTATTACTTGGAATCACTTAAATCCTACTTTAAATTGCTTTTTACTTATTAATTAACCCAGAGTATGTATTAGTACCTGGGGGGGGGGGGGCAAAGAGCTGTGCATATCTATCAGTGTTATAGAGGGTGAACAAATTATGAGTTTATCCTGTATAAGCTTTATACCCAGTAAAATGGATTTTTGTGGGGTTTGGACCCCTTTGGGAGTGGGGTATCTGAGTTCTGGAGACAGGAGCACTTCTTAAGCTGTTTTCAGTTAAGCCTGCAGCTTGTGCGGGACATGATTCAGATCTGGGCCTGTGTTTGTTGCAAGCTAGAGTGTCTGGCTCAAACAAGGCAAGCCACTGACACCCCAAGCTGGCAGGGAAAACAGGCTCAGAGGTAGTCTAAGCACATCAGGTGGCAGTCCCAAAGGGGTTTCTATGATCCAATCCATCACAAGAAGATCTGTATTTTACACCATAATTCCACCGATCACTAAATAGTGAAACCACCAAGATTTCTACAAGAGCTATTATTTATATCAAATGGGCTATATAGAGTAACTATCAATCAATTCCATATCAGCCTAATCTCAGGGTTTAACAAATAATTATACTCAAAGGGGGACAGCTCTTTTGAGAATACTTCCTTTGTCAACACACTTCAGAGTAGCAGCCGTGTTAATCTGTATCCGTTGTAGCTATTGTAGGCTACAACCCACTTCATTGAATGTATAGAATGGAACACACAGTAGTCATATACATATACATGCACACACAGAGAAAACATATGGCAATTTCCACCTTTCCCAAGGTGAAACATTTTACTCAAAAATTCCCAGATTTGCAAAATTTTTAGTGCTAGGTTGGGAAAAGTTGGCATCACGATATAGAAACACTGTATATCTTACTATTGTGTGTTCCATTCTATGCATCCAATGAAGTGGGCTGTAGCCTATGAGAGCTTATATTGTAATTAATTTGTTAGTCTCTAAAGTGACACAAGTACTCCTGTTCTTTTTGTCGACACAGGGCCAGGTGCCACAACTTTTGCATCGAGTGACATCTCATGTCTGACAAGCCCCATGGAAATGCAGGGGATAGGTCTTTTAAGAATACACAAAATCAGTTGTACATGACCCATGCTGCATAGTACCTTATTCCTTGAAAGCCCATTGAAACCAATGAAAGATAATGGATAATACTCAGCATAAGGATGGCAGAATCTGGCACAAAATGGGATACTATTAAACAATCTGCTTTGTGCCATTCCCTTCTCCCATCACATCACTTCACATTCTGTTCTCTACCCTTTTAAGACATGTTGAATTTAAGCAAAACATACATATATATAAATGCGTGTGTGAACGCATGCGCATACACACACATATATACGCAAATGCACATATAGATAAGGCTTAAAATATAAACACCAAATATTTTACTTCCAATTCATATAAGAAAACACATTACCTCTGATACTATAATTTTTACCCCTTTTTTGCATCAACTGTCTGTACATTGGATTTATATTTATATTTTCCATGAGCTTTAATTTTCTGAACTGTATTCAGCCAGGGAGCAGGAAGACTTATGACTTATGAGGAGAGGCTGAGGGAACTGGGCTTATTTAGTCTGCAGAAAAGAAGTGAGGGGAGATTTGATAGCAGCCTTCAACTATCTGAAGGGGAGGGGGCAGTTCCAAAGAGGATGAAGCTTGGCTGTTCTCAGTGGTGGCAGATGACAGAACAAGGAGCAATGGTATCAAGTTGCAGTGGGGGAGGTCCAGTTTGGATATTAGGAAATACTGTTTCACTAGGAGGGTGGTGAAGCACTGGAATGGGTTACAACTAGGGAGGTGGTAGAATCTCCATTCCTAGAGGTTTTTAAGGCCTGGCTTGACAAAGCCCTGGTTGGGATGATTTAGTTGGGGTTGGACCTGCTTTGAGCAGGGGATTGGATTAGATGACCTCCTGAGGTCTCTTCCAACCCTAATATTCTATGATTCTTTGAACCCCTCAGAGGGTAAAGAACATTCTAATATTCTGACAGAAATGTCTCCAAAATGGATATTGTTAAGACTCACAAAAAGGGGTGGGAGCCCTGTGACTTAGTCCTATATGGATTCAAAGAGATCATTAGAATTGGGTGAAAAATATTTGATATGCACAGCTTCACAGCACTATAATGAAACAAAATACAAAATATTGTGTATAAGGTAGAAATGAATACTGAACCTAATCACCTGGATTGTCATTTAAAAATATAATTATACAGTATTTGTATACTGATTTCTGGAGGAAAGGAGGAAGTAATATACAGTGATCACCCTTTTCAGTTTTCCCATATATAACTATACAATAATACCTTGATATTTTCACTATTCCCTCTACTTCCTTGTAGAAGTAGAATACTGGCAATATCTAGGGAATATTACAAATGCTGAAGTAATGTTTAGTTATCTGAAACAATCAGAAAGTTAAGAGTTAGTACTATCCAGCATGCTTACAATAATGAAACTTTGTCTCAAAGTCACAGAGGCTTATAAGAAAAGCAGGGAGCAATGAAGCTAGATACACACTACTTTCTAGGGGGGAGGTAAGACTAACTTGTAGATATACAGCAGAGAAGACTAACAGTGGAAGATTGATTTTTCACAGGTTAAAATCTCATTTCTCTGCAAGAGTTTTACTCAGATGGGAATTCATAATTTTGTCCAAGGACAGGTATATTACTACCTTCACCAAATAAATTAACCAAAACCGCCCTCTGGTTGTTCCCATAGATAGAAATACTTTGTGAATAGTTTTGAAAAAAAAGTTCACATCTGATTAACTGTCAAGCAAAATCATGAAATGCTCAAGAAGAAAAACCTCCACCAGGAGATTTATGACCAGCAAATAAAGGTGGCTGAATGGTTGTTTGGTTATCTTGCTCTGTATTAGTAAGGATTTTCTGTTGATAATAAGGCACGTGCTAACTACATATTGGCAAAGAAATAAAAAATAACAATAAAAATAAATAACACAGTTTGCACTCTTTCAAATATTGATTCAGTCTATTAAAGTTAATTTCCTCCACTGCATAGTCCTCTCAAGTCTAGCTCCCAGAGCATCAATAAAAGCAAAGCACATTTTCCTCAGTTTAAGAGCTTCTTAATGAACCCCAAACTCAGGCCACATTAAGTACAACACTTTTCTTAGTGGTTCAGCACTCTTCTGTTCCTATTAAATAGCAGTAGGTCATGTAGATAAGCTGTATGCAATAATATCAGTCATCTCCAACTGCATCCCACTTCCCACACCATTTTCCTCACAGTGAAGAAGTAAAAGGCCACAATAAGCCCTGCCAATTCATTAAGATTATAGAATTAATATGTGTTTTTTTTAAAAAAAACCCGAAACTTTTCACACAAACTGCAGTTCATGCATAAACTCTAATAAATTAAAGAGCAGTATAGATAGTAACCACCATCTGTTAGAAGGGAAAGTCTTGACTAAAGTGAAAGTCTCCAGAGAACCACACATCAAGAATAATAATCAAAACAATGGCTCAGATTCTCAGCTGGTATAAGACAGCGGTAACTTCAGTGAAGTCATGTCCATCTGAGCATTTGGCCCATTGTTTTAATACAGGTCAGTATTTAGGACATACAACAATCCTTTAAATACATGAACTTCTTAGTCTTTGGAGTCTCTGTACAAAGGGTATCCCTAAAAGAAATGAAGTATTTCCCTCACTGGTGATTGCAATATTGAGCGCATATGTTTCTTCAAAACTGCCTGCAGTCTCCACTCAAAATTATACCTATGTGCTGCATGCGTGTTTTCAGTACCACCACCTGGGTACAGGTTTAATATCAAGCACACTGGTTCACTGCCCATCAGTGCTGCTGTATTGGGTCATCCCAGCTCCATCCAGTAATACAGTCACTCAGCTCTCAGTGACTGGTTTGGAAAGGGTGTCCTGGCACTCAGTCCTCTTTGCTCTAGGTGCATTAGCCACAATTCAATAGCTTGTTCGCCACATGTGGCTAGTGGAGAACGCATTGGACACTACTGGACTTAAATGATCAAATGGTCCCTTCTGTCCTTAAATGCTATGAATCTGTCTGTTTTTAACAATCTCACCCTTAGGTCTCTAAACATAGGTTTAGGGTGTTAGCTTTAGGATCCTGGCTTTGAAAATTTTGGCATGTGTGTATAAAAATGTTCACACTAAGTTTGGTAATATATTGAAAGTCTAAATAACTTTTCCCTGTTAACAATAAAGCACTTTTTGAAAATGACAAACTATTGCAGTTAGATTTTTTAAAAAATAAAAATAAAGTTTCAGCCATGGATGCTGCAAACAAAGACGTATGCATTTGAGTATCTTTAAGCCCCTGAGTATTGACATGAATAAAGTTATGTATCTGCTTACATGTTTACAGGATCAAGCCTTAATTTTCAAAATTTTGAAATGACAATAGCAGTTCTGTAAAATTCAGATATGATACCATACTAGTAGTGTAATTTTAAAGAAACAGCATGTATAATTTAGTCCATTATAAATATTAATATCAAGCTGCAATCGTACAACTATTCAAAGTAGATTTAAAAAGCTTCACACTGATTTAAGTCAAAGATTTTTCTTAAATAAAGTGATTTAATCCATTATTTGAATAATCTAGATTTAAATTGCACTACGCTACTAGCAGAGTCAACATTTGGAAGTGAAAGCCTCAGAGTATAGGAAGAGCCCTGAATGTTGCAAAGCCCATTTCTTCTCCAAGGGTATTTGGTTAGATAATTTACGAAGTTACTGAAAGTCCTAGTCATTAAAAGGATATATTAATGCAAAATCAGAATAGATATATTTTTCTCTAGACATGCCTGATCATTAATTTCTGGGGACAAAAGTTAGCCATGTTGTTCTCAAAGAAATTCATTGAGAGTCTGTTCTGATATCCTAGGTATCCTCAGCCAATGACTGGGACAGGATCTTGGACCTGCTAAATCTCACTCATTCTGTCTGACACTCAGTTATTAATCAAGTCATATGGCTCCACATACAGCACTGGAAAGGTCATGCAAAATTACATTTACCCATGCTGTCCTCCAAAACTGCTGTGCTCTGCATCTCTGTTCCATTGTGCCTGCCACTCACTTTTCTGAACTTTACTTAACTTTAGAACCTGCTGAACATTACAATCTATTTGATGAAGGCATACACACTGCTTTTGACCTTCAGATCTACGTGGCAGTATTGTAAGGACAACGGAATTTGGAGCTGCACAGATATTAGGTGCTGGAGTCACCACTTTTATTATGAAATCCAAAGTTATATATTTTCTCATATATAAAGAGCAAACACTTGCTTTCAGTCCAAATGACATTTGTTTTAGATTAGTAGAAACTCACATATACAAAGAAGAAGAAGAAGAGAATAAAGACTCCATAGACCTGATCCAAAGCCCACTGCAGTTGATTGGAAGAGAGGTACTGTGCCTCTCTTCTGTAATATCAATTGTGCCACATAAAATGATGACTTTTCCTGTGATAGGTAGCGCCCTTAGAAACTTGAAAGAGTAATGCTGAGAAAACAGTCATAACATTTATGTACCTACATATATCACACCAAGTATAGGTTAGATGGTATTTTGGAGCTCCTTCATGCAAATATAATTCAATAAAGAATTGTGGGTGTCATATAGCTCAAAATTTTTAAGATAGCTTGTCAGCTGTGAAAAACTGACTCAGTCTCATTAATGTGTCCATAGAACTTATTTAGTCATCTTTTAAATAAGTCATATTCCTTATACAGACACATTCATTTCCTATGGTTTTACCTGTGTGTTTTTGATAACCATTAATGGAATTATAAATTTGTAAAAATTTGATTGCTCAGTTCAATACATTCCTCACATACCTTCAGGGCCAGCGGCGCAAGCACTAGGCGACCTACGTGGTCACCTAGGGCGGCATAATTTGCGGGGCGGCATTTTGTCGCCCTGAGCGGCATTTTAGCGCGCATACCTGCTCCTCCCAGGGCTGGCAAACTTCCTGATGGGGGGGAGGTGCACCGTCCCTAATTAGGGCAGCGCTGCTCTCCTCCTCTGCGGCATTTCGGCGGCATTTTGGCTTCTCTGCCTAGGGCAGCAAAAAAGCTCACGCCGCCCCTGCATACCTGTACCTCTTTGCAAACAAAACCAACGAACTTGTACATCCAAGTCATTTGGACAAATCTTGCTGTCATTAACTGTAAAGTCTTGTATCAGATAACACTTGTTCTGAAATTGACTAGATAGGGTAAAAGAAAATCTTGCATTGTTATCTGAGTGGATAAAGCAGGATGTTCCTTTTACAAAACACAGTAGCCTTAAGAACTCTAGGGACACACTTTGTCATCATTTTACACTGTTATAACAATTGAAAGCAAACTCTGTATATGCCAGCCTATGCAACATCCCCCAACAAACTATTACAGCTATAACACTTATACTACATTTAATGCCATTGGTTTTTAGTCTATATCTTATTGTTTAAAATATATGGAATATTCATTCCTGTCACCACTTCTTAGGGATTATATATATTTTTAATATCTCCAGAAAGAATATGAAAAACAAACCCTCACTACCTTTAGTTGCTCCACAAATGTAGCAATGCATCTTTGATATTCCTTTTATCTACTGTCAAAATATTTGCCTTCCTCACATATTTTGTGGAACCAGTATACTGTTGAATAAAACAGAACTGATGTAACTCAAAACAATAAAGGATTCAAGAACATGTAATAAAGGCAGAATCATCATGCCAAGAAGTTCAATGAATGCTGCATAGACAACTGTTTATTAATAAAGGCACTAGAAAGCAGTGTTTTATTTTATGACATACAAAAGCGAACTATAAATGACTATTTTTTACTGATAATGGCTTAGTGAAGTGATTATATTTAAATTTGTGACATTTCTACCATATTGCTACCTAGTCAGAAAGTTGATAGGTTAAATGTACCTGGCAATAGTGTTTGATTGGTTTATATGCATTATTATAAATATCTAAAATTAAATGTGCCAGCTGATAGATTGTCACAAAAAACAATATATTGCTTCATAACTTTTCTGACTCTTGCAGTAGTGTGATCACACTGGTATTTGCTATATTTGGCAGTCGAGACGTATCCCTAAATGTATTAATTACAAAAATCAAACATCATGCCACATCATAAGGTAACACTAAAAATAACAGGCTAGCTTGTGAGTTGTGGTGCAGCTGCCACTTTGTGCCACAGAGCAGATACAAAAAAGCCCTACAAAGACAGAGCCAGCTTGGTGGCTCCTAAACCACCCATCCGTATGCTAACAATGCAGGGGATGTAGCCAGGGAAAGTGGGTTTCCTTGTTCCTCAATGATCTCCTGCTACTGTATTGTTCCTTTGACTGATGGTGGCCAGTGTAAGTTAGAGCAGCTCTCTACTTACTCCATCTTATACTATGGGACTGGACCAGGAGCTCTGAATTGGTAGAGTGCAAATGTGCTTAAATCACCTTTGTGTTCACCCCATGTGAATTGTTCTGTGTGCACCACAGCTAAGGAACTGGACCTATAACTTTGGCAACGGCACCCACTTAAACTATGGGGTCAGATTTTCAGTGCATGTATGCCGATGATTTACACCACTGGTTCTCAACCAGAGGTTCACATAGCTCTAGGGATACACAGAGGTGTTCCAGGGGGTACATCAACTCATCCAGATATTTGTCTACTTTTACCACAAGGTACATAAAGAGCACTAGGGAAGTCAGTACAAACTAAAATTGTATACAGACAATGATTTGTTTATACTGCTTTAGATACTGTACACTGAAATGTAAGTACAATATTTATATTCCAGTAGATTTATTTATATATATATGGTAAAGATGAGAGCGTATGCAACTTTTCAGTAATGTGCTGTGACACTTCCGTATTTTATGTCTGATTTTGTAAGCAAGTAGTGTTTAAATGAGGTGAAACTTGGGGTACACAAGGCAAATCAAACTCCTGAAAGGGGTACAGTAGCCTGGAAAGACTGAGAGCCACTGGTCTACCCCATCTGAGGGATTGGCTCAATATATCATTTAGTGTGTATAGATAACTGCTAGTATAGATAACCCACTGTGCTAGCTGTAGACAATGATAAAACACCCAGGAAACTGTACACAGAACTATATTAAAAGAACATAAAGCTTGCAAAGTCAAATGCTCAAAAGTTAGGAAATTAAGATTGCCTGGGTAACCTTAATTCAGCTACTTTGTGTACATGCATATCGATACTGTCTTCAGTTACATGTTCACATGCTTTGAGACCCCAGACCTCATGAAGTGCATTAGAAGAGGGATCATGAATAAGACACATGATTAATGAAAGAGAAATGTGTTGTCTTGTGTTTATGCAGTCCACTAAAATACAGTGGGGAAGGGCTTTATTTCTGACTCTGCCATGTACTTCTTATGTGATGTTGGGCAAGAATGTCATAATGCATACCCACAAGAGTGCTGAGTATGGCATTTCCTAACTTTTGAGTGCTTGACTTTGCAACCTCTGCATTATTTTACATAGTTTTTTGTACATAGTGTGTAATACACAAACATTACATTCATAGACTGTTAAGGTTGCAAAGTCAAGCACTCAAAAGTTAAGAAATGCCAGAATTAAGGTTGCCTGTGTAACCTTAATTTTCTCTCCTTGTGTGTATGGTGTGGTCGCTAATTATATGATCACTATTTTCCTACAGGACCCCTACATTATTTAGTACACATGATTAGTGTGTGAGATCTTTTCAAATAAAGGGTTATTGAAGTTTTTCAGCATTTGCAAAACAGTATATTTTCCCCATGCCCTGTTCTCAGAAACAGCTGAGCTATTTTGGCTGAAATAATAATATAAAAAGCCCGCTGCAGACACAAAATATGGAAAATTTCAGCCCAAATGGGTTAAAGTTTGGCAAAGTTCCATGCAGGGTTTACAATGAGAAGAGTCATTGATGGGAAGAGCTTATATATATATATATATATATATACATAAACATAAACACACACACTTACAGCATATAACATTCTTCTGACTGGTGGATCTGTGTCTGGTGTGAAACCCCATTGCTGGGGCTGCTGGATGCCAAACCAGTCTTAACGTAAAATACAGCAGCCTACAGCAGGCTCATTCCAGCTACCAGTGATCAGTCAAGTGGACTCTGGCCACGCCCACATTCCTTTGCCACCCTGTCTATGCCAGACTCAAGGATATAGGGTGATCTAAAAGCTACTAGTGGTGCTACACAATTGGAAGATTCTTCTAGGTATTGGAGATCATCTACTGGCTAGTGAAGTTAGATTTATGGCTTCTTTGAATGACTGGATCAGTGTGAAACAGGCCATCAGGGATTCCTTCCCACTCTGACCTCTAATGGTACAGATGCGGGGACCTGAATGAAAAGACTCCCTAAGCTTATTTTACCAGCTTAGGTTAAAACTTCCCCAAGACCCAGGTTTTTCCTGTGTCTGGAACAGTATGCTGCCACCACCAAGTGTTACCCCACGAACTAGAGGGAGGGCCATTTGAAGCCCCCTCTCTTTCCAAAAATCCCCCCAAGCCTATACCTCCCTTCCTGGGAAAGGCTGGAGAAAAACCCCTCACCAATTCTGCTAGGGAGCCTGATCCAAAAGCTTGGATCTTACACAATGGAAAACAAAGCAGTTAAATTCTTAAAAGAAGAATTTTAATTAAAGGAAAAAGAAGAAACAAAATCTTTATAGGAATCAGTGGAAAAACACTTTGCAATCACAAAAAGAATCAAAGGAAAACCCACACCACAGAGGAATTCTTCGCCCCTCTGCTGAGTTTCAAAGCTACAGAGAAAACACAGGAATATATCCCCAAAACCTGAGAAATTCACAAGTGAAAAAACAAATATAACCTACAGCCTTGCCTGGCTAAATTACTTACTGTTGATGGTGAAAAAGAATATAGATTAGATGGAGAGAAGAAAACTGTCTGATTCCCCTGAAAGCCCAGAGTGAATGAGAGACAACAGACAAAGCACTTTCCCTCCCTCCAGATTTGAAAGCATCTTCGGTCTCCACAGGTTCTTTGGTCAGGTGCCAGCCAGGTTTCTTTTAGCTTCTTAACTCGTTACAGGTAAGGAGTTCTAGGCTACTTAATGGTTATGATACAGGTTTAATGGAACAAAGATTCCAGCCCTTTTTTTATGAATTTAGAAAATAGCATCTATATGAAGTTTATACAGAAAAGGGACCCTTGAACATATAAATGCCACAAGAATATTAAACTGATAAATCTAGAATTGAGTGGAAAGAAAGTAAACATACAAAATACATGTGTTACAAAACATCATATTTATTTCCAGGATGGTGTATTCCTATAAATATTAAATATCTGCTATCGTATGAACAGAAGAAAGCCACCAATGCATTTATATCTGTAAATTGAATTCATTCTCAGAAATCCAAACAAACACAATAATTCAAAATCCAGTAAAATCGACTCTCTGATTTCCTCAGCTTAGAATGATGACCCTTGATCTTCTAGAACATCAACATCACAATCTAAGCTGTGATCTAAAATTGTTTTTTGATCATATAAAAAGTCTTTTTAAATATTTGTCAGTTATACAGAAAATGCTCTCCCACTGTTCAGCTCTAACATTTGATTTTATGAATTCTAGGAAAGGGGAGAAAAAGAGGCTTAAGTTAGCCATAATTGTGTCCTTACCACACCCATTTAAAATGGCAGCTCTTTTCCTAGTCTTGTTTTGTAAATATTTTTATATAGCTTTTTTTTTAAGTTGGCTGGTTTTGCACATGAAAAATATAAACATACACACACATAAAAGTACCTATAATGTGTACATATGTTTATAAATATATGTAAGTATCTATGTTGTGTATACATACACACACACATACACACACAAACACATATCTACATTCCAAGCCAAAATCCTGTTAAAATGGAGTTAAGGTTGAGAATATGTATCACTAACTTAAGAGTATAAATTCTGTAATTGCAGAGTTAAAGGTTGTTTGAGTGCTTTAACTGTATATTTCAGTACCTTAACATTGTTACATTTGTTTGCTCTGTAATCTTAACTCTGTAGTTTGTAATGTTTAGTTTTGGGATGTTTGGGATGATTACAACATCCCTGTAATGCTTTTATCCTTAAATTGATGACAAGTAATCTACCTCTGAGAACTCTTGATACATATGTCCAGTCACCCTCATACCATAAAACCACTACAACTAATAGAACCATTGTATATAAATTAGCTGTAGAGGAAAACTGGTGATTAACTGAGCTATCACTGATGTCAGAATAGTCCCAACTAAGAGTTACCTAAACAGATGATCCTAAGCCTATGTGTAGCCTAAATAATCATAGCAATTAAATATCACTGTTAATAATTTAGCTTAACTACAATGTATTTTCTTCAAATACAGCCTATAATCAAGATTTCTATAAAATATTAATTAATTTTAAAAGTTCGAGTTTTTATTCTGTTAAAAGTCTTTGGGAGAAAGAAAAGACTGCTTCTCCTTTTAAAGATCCCAGTTTGTAATTCATTTAAACTCACAAACTAATTAGCAGACGTACTTTTAAATTCTTATAAATTCATGCTCAAAGAGTAAGTGTTGTAAATTCAGGGAGGATACTCTGCAACTGCAATTTTCTATCAAACAAAGAGGTTGAATCTTTACTTTAAGTGAAAATTGGAACTCAGCTTTACCTATGAAATAGCAACCACTGCCTCCATAACCTATCTGCATATATTTACAATTGGGGGAAGCATTAGTATGTTTGTTTACTTTTAGAAATGATTCGGGAGAGGTCAAGTCTCAAAGCACAGTAATGTGCTCCCTTGATTACAACAAATTAAAATAAGTAAAATTTCATTAAAAATTAGACTGAAGTTCTAACAAGTCCTTACTACCAAAGTAGTCCCATTATTTGATTTAGATTTATATGCACATTAAAAAAAGCACCTTATCCAGATGCATTAGGCACCCAGGACATAACTTTGAAAAGTCAGCAAAAGTAATTAAACGTAACTGAATGTACAGCGGTACAGTTCAATTTAGCCCAGTATTAGCAAATCTAAAAAACTCAAAAATGCAACACCTACCCCTATTGTTCAAGAATTCCTCAGCAGTATAATCTTCCCTCCCTACTTTCAAGGGTCTGGCATGTAGGGGGAGAAGATCTCAGTGGGGCCATGCTGGACTGTAAACATTTGCAGAATCAGATCTCAAAAAATTATTTTTGGCTTTAGTAGAAAGAGTTGTTATGTTTTAGTTTGCAAGCATACTCTAAATGATAAAGTGGAAGACAATATGGGTGAAAGAACTCATGAAATAAAATATTTTCAGAATTAAAGGAAGAGAAGATGTGAGACCAGCAAAATAAAAACAATGGCCTTCAAAAAGCAGAATTTAACTATTCAAGGAACTGGTAGATAAGTTCCCAGGGAAAGAAAATTTAAGGCATACAGTTGTTCAGGGGAGATAGCAGTTTCTCAAAGAGACAATATTAAGGACACAACAGCAAACTATTGCTATGCTAAGGAAAGACAGGAAGAATAGCGAGAAGCTAATATGGTTGTCACAAATTCTTTAGTGACCTGGAAACCAAAAAAGAATCCTACAAAAAGTGGAAACATGGACAAATTTCTCAGGACGAGGACAAAAGAAGAGCAAAAGCATGTAGGGACAAAATCAGAAAGGCTAGGGCATAAAATGAGTTATACCTAGCAAGGGACATAAAAGACAATAAGAAGAAGTTCTATACATATTCTAGGAACAAGAGAAAAACAAATAAAAGTGAAGTGCTCTATTTAGCAGGGAAGGAGAGCTAATAACTGTGGACATCAAGAGGGCTGAGGTATTTAATGCCTATTTTGTTTCAGTTTTCCCTAAAAAGGTTAATAGGGTGACCAGATACTCAATGCAAGTAATATTAACAACAAGGGGGAAGGAACACCAGCCAAAATGGAGAAAGAACAGATTAAAGAACATTTAGATAAGTTAAATGTACTCAAGTCAGCAGGGCCTGATTAAATTAATCTTAGGGTACTTAAGGAACTAGCTGAAGCAATCTCAGAATTATCTCAGAAGTTAAGACTTATCTTCAATAACCCACAGAGGACAGGTGATGTCCCAAAAGATTGCAGAAAGGCAAACATAGCAACCATCCAAAAAGAACAAAAAGGACCAGGGTAACTACAAACCAATGTGATGCTCCCCAGGGATATTCGGAATTATGTGGCAAGTCACCAACACCTGCCCTTTGGTAAAGCAGCCTTGTTCCTTCCTGCTGTGGATCAGGTCTCTGAATTCACCAGCCTCCAGCAACACAAGCACTGCCTCCCAGGCCTCTGAAGACCTTGCTTCCTCTAGATCAGTGGTGGGCAACTTGCGGGTAATTTGCTGGCAGGCTGTGAGACAGTTTGTTTACATTGACCATCTGCAGGCACAGCCACTCGCAGCTCCCATTGGCTGTGCTTTGCCATCCCTGGCCAATGAGAGGTGTGGGAAGCAGTGCAGGTCACACGGACATGCTGGCCTTTGCTTCCCATAGCTCCTATTGGACATGAATGGTGAACCATGGCCACTGGGAGCTGTGGGTGGCCATGCCTGTGGATGATCAGTAAAAAAAAACTGTCTTGCAGCTCGCAAATAGATTACCCTGACAAACAACGTGCAGCCCACGCGCTGTAGTTGGTCCACCACTGACCTAGAGGATAATAATGTCATAAAGAATAGCTGTCATGGATTTGTCAAGAACAAATCATGCCAAACCAACCTAATTTCCTTCTTTGACAGAGTTATTGGCCTAGTGGATGGGAGGAAGCATTATTCATGATATATCTTGATTTTAAGAAAAGCTTTTGACACAGTCCTAATGCCATTCTCTTCAGCAAACTAAGGAAATCTGGTTTAGATGTAATTACTATAAGGTTGTTATAAAGAGGATGGTGATCAATAGTTCTCCATGTTCACTGAAGGTAGGAGAAGGAATGGATTAATCTGCAGCAAGGGAGATTTAGGTTAGATATCAGAAACACTTTCTAACTAAAAGGATAATTATGCACTGGAACAGTCTTCCAATTTGTGGAATCCCCATCACTGGAGGTTTTTACCAGTAGGTTAGCCAAACAACTGTCAGGGATGGTCTAAGTATACTTGGTTCTGCTTCAGCACAGCGTGCTGAACTAGAGGACCTCTCAAGGTCCCTTCTAGTTCTGCATTTTTATGACTATATAATTTTTAATATCACCACTTAATTAGTTTAAATAAATACAATCCCTATAGGGTGTGAATGTGAAGACTTATAAATATGATTATGGTACATTAGCCAATAGGGTACAGTTTGTCAGTTAATACCTTAACTACTGGAAAGCTCTGTTCTTGCTCTATGACTGCAACAGAAATGCATATAAAGTTCCAAAGAAAAACTAATAAAGATTCTGACTATCCAGACAACAAAGTTAAAGTAAATTCATTCCCCAGTTAATTTCATCATGTGCAAGTTTCAAGACTTCGTGTAAATTCAGTGATCAAATTCACATGATAAAATACAGCAAATGAGGATTTTAAAAAATCAAGACTCTTATGACTACACAATTCTCCACAACCAAGCCACAATTTTATGTGCGGCTAGAATGATTAGGTCTGTATAACATGAAAAAGAACAATCAATCAATGCTTAGTATTGCCTGGATAGTACCTCGGATTCCCAGTTGAGTGGCCTGGCCTTGCTCCCACTGAAGTAGATAATAAAACTCACATTGACTTCAGAGGTGTGATCCTGTATAAATCATAGCAATTCTTTTTCTAACTTGGCTTAGAGTTACCATTGAGACATTCAATACAAACATGAAAATATATGAGAGGAGAAAAAAGACTCTTGAATCGCAATTATGTGCAATGCAGTGGACAGTGTGTCACAACAAAACCAATCAAGAGTAAAAAATCATTGAACTTAGAGGGTATGGATCTGTTATGAGAGTAAATACATTATTCTTCATTCCATCATAATGTAGCTACTTAACCTCCCATTTCACAGATAATATATTAGAAAGACCTGTCTGAGAAGAAGTGTTTGCACAAAAACTATACAATGAAAAGGACATAAGACCAAAACTAAGAGCTCACACCGAAGATTTTTAAAGAAGTAAATAGGTACCTAGGGATAGAGCCACAAAGTGTACATAGGCTCAATTGCAATACCTAACTTTAGGTGTTCTGACACCAAGTGGAATCCATAATCCTAAATTAGGTGCCCAGGCCCCCTGTATAATGCATGGGGAGAGTTAGGCACCTAAGGATGGGATCCACAAAAGCCAGTACAGTGAGGAAGTAACCCCCTAAGCTAAGGGGTTGGAAAGGGTGAGGAAATGCCTAAGCCTACCTCTCAGAGGGAATGAGGCACTTCTCTCCTCTCAGGATTCACAGATGTGACCCCTCTCCTGAGTTAAGCTCCTAAACCAGGTCAGTTCTTTCTCACAAAACACTAATGTGGTAGGGATGATGTCTCCCTTATAACAGTGACTAACAAACTCAGCTAGACTATGGGATATGAAGGTTCAAATCCCTACTCTTCCTGACTTCCAGCAGTTTCCCATAACCTATACAGCCACTGGGCTACACTGTGCTCCGGGCAGGGCTTTCTCAGTCTGTTCTGTGGAAGCTGTTCCACTTTATACTAAATATTTACTGGCACAAGGACTGAAGCCTGGGTCTTCATGGTGAGTACCTAACCAATGACCTGTACAGTCATTCTGATACTCTCTCTGGCCCAACGACTATTTAAGTGGACCAACTTCAAAAGGAGACCTCCTGGCTGAGAGCTCTAACCACCGGGTTATAGTGTGTTTTACATGGGGCCCACTCAAGTAGAGAATGCCTATTCAATGAGGCCCCACAAGAGACAGACTGGGGAATGCCTAGTCAGAGAATTCTATCGAGGATTAGGCATTAAACTGCTCTGTGGACTCAGGAAGAATGGCCGCAGACAGAAATTTAAATGACACTGGAGCTTTACTGGTGGAAACCCAGATGCCTACAGGATTAGGCAGCGGAGCAGTCATTATGCAGATCTAAACTTTGTAATAACTCCCTTTGTAGATCTTGTTGCTAGTGTTATTCTCAAAAGTGTCTAGGTGCTTAACTCCCACTGATTTCAATAAGAATTAGGGTCCAGACTTTTAAAAACGGTATTTAGGCATTTCTGTGCTCAGTGTTAAAACTCTTACCTGAGTTAGAAGCCTATATCTCGTTTCCAAAAGGGATTTAGGCACACGAGCCTACGTCCCATCAACTGTCAATGGGATTTTGGCTCCTAAGTAATAACATCCTTTTGAAAATGAATTGTAGGCTCCAAAATCAGTTAAAAATTGCAACAAAACCTGAATATCTTTAAAAATCTGAGCCTAGGTGCTTCCAGAAATCCCACTTGGTGCCCTCCTACACTTTTAGGAGCCTAAACACTTTTAAAAATCTGGTCCCAAGTTCTCAAATGTCATCCCAATAAATTTTAAACACAAGGCAGCAGTAGTTGGATCAATATTAAAAGAGACATAACATTTAAAAAAAAATATTACAGTTTATACTGGTTCCTTTAAAGTCATTCACAAATATTCTTGCGTCTTAGCACACTGAATTAAAGTGGCGGAAGTACAAGCAGCATAGTAATAAGCGTGGGGAGGGTTGATGTTTTTAAACAGACACTGGAAACTGGTGTAGCAGCCATGGATGTGATATTATAATCAACAACTGTGCCACTGTTAAGAGAGTAGATCTGATCCTTCCTTCCTAAACACCTGAAGGGGAGGCAAAAACAGGTATGATAATCAATTATCGCATCAATTATCACTACCTTAACAAAAAAAGAAAAAGAAAATATTCAGAGTTTAAGTTCAAGTCTTCCTTCCAGCATACACTGAAGGCCAAAGGAGTTCTTAACCTACAATGCCACAGAGTACTGATTTAAAAAAATAAATAAAAATATCTTTTAAATTTTTGCCTGTGATTGGCATCTAAAATTAATCCCAACCAACTTCCAGTTTGGTCTGTGTCTAAACTATAGAGACTCTTCCTCTCTTTGTTCTTTTCTCACATCTAAATTCTCCATCTCAACAGCATCACCTGAGATGAATAGAGGTTTCTCAAGAGCAGAAAATTGAATGTTCTTGCTGCCTGCAGTTTTAAATTCCATACCTGCCATCAGCTGTCTTTTGCTAGAGATTACACTGATAACTATAGTCTGACAGGATTTTAAACTTTATTGCTTTAAATTATTCCTTACTTCTCCACTAACAAGTGCACTAAAAAGTGGGCTTTTTATTTCTCACCCAAATTTGAATCATGTTTTAAAAAGAGGATTTGTTTAATATACTTCTGTGAGCAATGATTCTTGAATTTAAATGAAGGTCTTTTGTTTTTGACTGCTTTTATCTTCTAAAAGTCAGAGTATGTTGTTTACCACAGAGAAACAGAATACACTGATTCCTTTTCAAAGAAATCTTTTTGACAAAATAGCTCATACACCTGTCAGACTAATAATAGAATTTTTTTTAAAAAAAGCAGTACAAGTGTTAATTGCTATATTGTTTCAGGAAACAAAACACATACATAAATAGCAAATGCTTGCCCGTCACTGTGTATCTAACTGGAAGCTAATTGCAGAATGTTCAAGCCACAGTCATTATACAGCATATTTCACAGTGCAGACATTTTCAGTAAAAGTACCTCTTTCATCTTTCTCCCTTTTGAATCTTCTTTGTTTCTCTTATCAGTTTACTTCACATTCATAAACAGAATGTAGCTCTTAAATAGCTAGAGCAGTACACAATTTAATCTGCATTAGAACCAGTGGAAGATGTATAGTCTCTACAGAAAATTGGGACACAATCTGGATAAAAGAAAAGCAGTTTCTTGGAAGTTGTGACTAAATCTGATTTTTTTTTGTAGAGATGACTACTCTTTTGGGAGGCCTTAGTAAATAGTAGAGAGAGAGATATAGGGGTTATAGATCAGTGGTTCTCAAGCTTTTCAGACTGCTGCATCCTTTTCAGGAGTTTAATTTGTCTTGCATACTCCAATTTTCACCTCACTTAAAAAACTATATGCTTACAAAATGAGAAATAAAATACAAGTATATCACAGCACACTATTCCTGAAAAATTGTTTCCTTTTGCATTTTACCACATAATTGTAACATAAATCAACTGGAATATCAATATTGTGCTTACATTTCAGTGTATAGCATATAGAGCAGTATACACAAGTCCTTGTTTGTCTGAAATTTTAGTGTGTACTGACTTCAGTAGTGCTTTTGATATAGGCTGTTGCAAAACTAGACAAATATCTAGGTGAGTTAATGTACCCCACAAAAGACCTCTGTGTACCCCCTGGGGTTTGCTACCTTTCTTTGAGAACCATTCTTATCAATCACTTTAAATTTGGCAACAGTGCATTAATCCTAACTTTATTACAAGCTCTATAATAAAATTAAATTACCACCGTGAACTGATAACATGTTAAATTGACCAAAATGCACTATAACAGGAAAGGGGAAATAGTAAGTTAAAAGACATCCATAGTTTGTCTTTTCCTTGGATTCTCAAATGGCCTGGAAAACAGAATTTTACATCTCTCTAGCCTCTGCAGTACAACTAGTTCTCTTATATAATTCATTATATTAGAGTTATAAAGAGCAATGCAGTCAAGCAGAAGTTTAAAAATGACATTTTCTTAATCCTGATTGCACAGCATGGCTCATCTAAGCAGCAGATAAACTGGGACACCATGGCTTTAAAGGAATCTTGTGGTCTTCTAAAGCGCTTTGAGAGCACAAGGATGAAGAGAAAATAAGTTAAACAAGTTAGCTTTTTCAGATTTCTCCCTCAGTTTAGAGCAACAGCAATATTACTTATGCCTAAAACTATGATTATGTCATGGAGGTCACGGATTCTATGTCTTCCAGAGACCTCTGTGACATTTTCTGCTTCAGCCACAGGGCGGGGCTGGAATTGTCTGAGGTGAGTGCCCTGGAGCTCCGAGCTGCTGTGGGCAGCAGGGGGACCTGGAGCTCTCAGCCTCCATGGGCAACGGGGGGTTCCTGCAGCTCCCAGCTGCCCACCCCAGACCTCTGAGCTGCTGTGGACGGGAGAGTGACCCCCAGCTCTCAGCCTCCATGGACAGCAGGTGCCGGACCTCCCCTCCCCAACGATAGCAGGGCTTATGCTCTCATTCCCCTGTCGCTCCCATTTTGTCACTGTTATTTAAAAGTCAAGGACAGGTCATGGGAATTTTTGTTTATTGCCCATGACGTTTCCCTGACATTTACTAAAAATAACTGTGACAAAATCTTTACATTACTTATGCCATGTGTAGTAAGGGTGTCACTACAGTTTTCCCATGAAAAGATTTATCTTAGATATCTGCCACAGAAAAAAAAATTGCTAAATTAGAAAATCCCCCCAATACAATCATTAAACACACATACACAAACCAAGAAAATCACTAGTGAAGCCAATATTCCTGTGCATACCAATCTGACACATCTGCTCTTCTGTGTCAATTATTCCATTTTGAAATTCAGTCATATGGGTCTCACTTCTGTAGTCTAAATAAAGTATATTGATTCATAGGGTGAAATCCTAACCCTTTTGGATTCACTGAGAGTTTTCCTATTAACTTTTATGGGGTCAGGATTTCGCCCATTTATGTGTGTAAGGCTTCCAAATCAGAAAGTATTTCCTACAGAGAGGTAGGATAAAGAACAGAAGAGCCAACTGTGGAGAGTCTTCTCTGTGAAATGAAAGTGTTGTAATGCAGTAGCAGTTCTGCAACCTCTGAGCAATTAAGCAGCATATCAGGAATAAAGGGTTAAGAAAATGGAGGGCATAAAATATTAGACCCTCCAGGGACTTAGAGGAGCTAGAAGAGAGCAGGTGAGAATGATAGAGAAGGAGGGGGAAAGCTTGAGGGAAAAAATTAACTGGGAAAATAATCAGGAGGAAATTGAAACAGGAAGCAGAACAGTAAGAAGGAAGATTTAAAAATAACAATTTTAGAGAATGGAAAACCTGAACATTTTAAAATGTCAAGCACTGATTACCAGGTGATCCACCATAACATTCAGTGGCTACTATGTCTAATTCCCAGATAGCAAGAGGGAGCAGGACTGGATAAGAGGATGGTCTTGAGAGACAGGTCCCAGTGTGAGGGAATGGGTGGAAAGAAGGAAGAGAAAGAGGAAAAAAGGAAGAATGAAGAAAAAGAAGGGAGATGAAAGTTACATGGTTTTGCTGTTAAAAAATACACACACAATTTGTTTGGTGTACTCTCATATGTGCATGTTTATTAGAAATATTGCAATACAAATGCACATGGAACAAATGGTACTAATGGATTAATCAGCGTGAATTTGAGATGGTCAGTTTACCCATGAGAAACAAAGAGAACTGTGGATTGTGCAGTTGTTCCAAATGAGTGCTGACAAAAAATTTATTCTACATCACATCATCAAGTTTTTGAATATGCCCCATAAAAATTATTAATGAATATTTTAGAAAGTGAAAGAATTTTATTGAGATTATTTCCTGTTTTCATCAGTAAAGAAAATCACCATGGATCCAACTAAACTAAAAGTAATATATTTATTAAAAGTAATAAATTTAGAAAACCACCTCCTCTCACCCTCAAAAACCTTAAAAGTGGTAAGATTCTATAGATAAGAATGTCATTGCTTTAAAATCTGTTATCTCTGGACCCTATAGGTCTAGACACAAGTTGAGATCCTCTTGAGAATTTAGGAATCTCTTCTCTTCTATAGTATAAAGCTCCCATTTCTAGTAATTTCTTTACATTCTTCACCAGATCATCACAGGAGTATCACCTCCATATACAGGATGTGTGCACTCATGCACATGTGTGTATGTTTATAAAAAACACACAGTAGGACAAACAAATCTTGTTTCACAAAGACACAGCTACAGTAATAAATAAAGGTTGTGGTGCTCCTGAGTTTATCTGTGGAGACACCCTTTGTCTCTTCTAACTTTTGGGTCAAAAGTGTCCTATCAGTTATATCACCTATAAATATAAAAGGGTTCAAAAAAGAAGTAGACAAATTCATGGAGAATAGGTCCATCAATGGCTATGAACAACAATGGACAGGGATGGTGTCCCTAGCCTCTGTTTTCCAGAAGCTGGGAATTGGCGAGAGGGATGGATCACTTGATTATTACCTGTTCTGTTCATTCCCTCTGGGGCACCTGGCGTTGGCTACTGTCGGAAGTGAGGATACTGGGCTAGATGAACCTTTGAGCTGACCCCGTATGGCCATTCTTATGTTCCTGTAACATGCTGTGAAGCATAACTTTCACCTGTACCTAATTATGTGGTAGGTCCATCCATTTAGATTCAAAATTTCCTTCTGGCCCACACAAACCTGCTGATCTCTCTCTGCTTTTTTACTGTTTTTAACATAGTAAATGCTGAACCTTGAAATAGAATTATTTTAAAAAATTAAACAGGCTACAGAAAAGAATTCCACATCATTTCAAGCTTCCCACCTATCTCCTCGTCACTGTTTTTGGTATGAAAACCCTCTTTTTCTCCATGTATCCTATCAACATACATCAGGGTCCTGAAGGCTTGAAAGCTGTGATGAGAAGTACTGCATTGTTTCCAGCCTCCAATGTGAAGACATGTAAGTCATACTGAAAACAGAGTACATAAAAATCATATTTCTTTGAGCTTGTGACTAAACCATGGATCTAAGATTCATGAAAGCTGGGTTCTATTCTTGGCTCTGGCATAGAGTTCACGTGTGAAATTTGGCCACACATGAATCTCTCTCTGTCTAAACTTCCTGCATCTCATCTTTAAAATGATAGGGTAATTATATTTCTCTACCACACAGTAATATTACCTACCTCTGGTATTGTTATTAAGCAGCTTTGGCTTGAAAGTGTATACAGAAAAATTCTTTCATCCACTAGAAAAAACAAACTCTGTAAAATATCAGTGTCAAGGTTATTATTGGAGTTATGTGGGAGATGGAATTTCTATTTTGTGCAAAATTCTATTATTTCAGCATTTGTTTTCCTTTCAAATGGCAACAAAAACAGTTGAATGGATATGAGGACAGAGATGGCAGCAGGCTTTGTTACAAGGATAGGTACCTGGGTTAGTGTGTTTGTTGTGTGGTGTGCAGTTGCTGGTGAGAATTTGTTTCAGGTTGGGGGGCTGTCTGTAAGCGAGGACTGGTCTGTCTCCCAAGATCTGTGAGAGTGAGGGATCATCTTTCAGGATAGGTTGTAGGTCTTTGATGATGCGTTGGAGAGGCTTAAGGTGGGGGCTAAAGGTGACGGTGAATGGCGTTTTGTTTTTGTCTTTGTTGGGCCTGTCCTGTAGTAGGTGGCTTCTGGGTACTCTTCTGGCTCTGTCAATCTGTTTTTTCACTTCCCCAGGTGGGTACTGTAGTTTTAAGAATGCTTGGTAGAGATCTTGTAGGAGTTTGTCTCTGTCTGAGGGATTGGAGCAAATGTGGTTGTATCTTAGAGCTTGGCTGTAGACAATGGATCGAGTGGTGTGTCCTGGATGGAAGCTAGAGGCATGTAGGTAAGTGTAGCGGTCAGTACGTTTCCGGTATAGGGTGGTGTGTATGTGCCCATCATTTATTAGCACAGTTGTGTCTAGGAAATGGACCGCTTGTGTGGATTGGTCCAGGCTGAGGGTGATGGTGGGATGGAAATTGTTGAAATCATGGTGGAATTCCTCAAGGGCTTCTTTTTCATGGGTCCAGATGATGATGATGTCATCAACATACCGCAAGTAGAGTAGGGGTATTAGGGGACGAGAGTTAAGGAAGCATTGTTCTAAGTCTGCCATAAAAATGTTGGCATACTGTGGGGCCATGTTAGTCTCTAAGGTGCTACAAAGTCTTCCTTGTCTTATAAAAAATTATACACTAAGCACAGTAGGCTCTCTTTCCTCTTTCTCTGCATGTTTTTTTCCTTGTGGTTATTTAAACAGATGTGTTAAACCTTCCTGCCTTCTCCACTGCCTTCTTGATTAATATCAAAAAATTGTTTCCTTGGTATTGAAATGATGGGCAAAAGCTCCATGCTACCAAAGATTGAAAGCTAAACAGCAGTGATTTTATACAAGATGTGGGATCTAGATGACTGCATATGTCAGCCCTGCTATTCTAAAGAGCCAGAGTGCTGCTTGTGGTTTATGGCATCTTGAAAAACCTTCCTGTAGGTGTTCCAGTTTAGAACACGGAGATTAAAAATACTGGTTTACACTGGGTGGTCTGCTAGCTGCAACAGTGTTAGATTGTCAAGTGAAGAAAAGCCAGGTGCACAAAATATTTTTATTTGTATTAGAATAACACTTTGCAGTCCCAATCAAGATTTGGGCCGCATTGTGCTAGGCCTTATACAAACACACAGCAAGAGACAATCCTTGTCCCCACAGAGCTTACAATCATAGAATTATAGAATATCAGGGTTGGAAGGGACCACAGGAGGTCATCTAGTCCAACCCCCTGCTCAAAGCAGGACCAATCCCCAACAAAATCATCCCAGCCAGGTCTTTGTCAAGCCTGACCTTAAAAACCTCTAAGGAAGGAGATTCCACCAGCTCCCTAGGTAACCCATCTAAATAGGCAAGACAGGGCAGAGAGGTGGGTGAAGGAGGGAGAGGAAACAGGTGGATAAAGAGGTTATATGATTTGTCCAAGGTCACCAGCAGAGGCAGGAAAATAACCCAAGTCTCCTGAGCTCCAGTCCAATGCCCCCTGCATTGCACCACATTGCCTCTATGGGATAGCTCCAACAGACCAATTTCCCAGCCCATTACAGAGTTGGTACAAAGAGAACCAGAGCGACAGTTCACCAAATGGAAGAACACAGGCTCTAGTACTTTTAGATAATTCTTAATGGGTGACCTTGGTGAGAAAGAAGGAAAGAGACACCTCAGCAAGTATCACTTTCATGTGACTGTACTGAAGGAAGGTGACAGAGATAACAAAAGGCAAAGGATATGGAAAGCACCACAGGAATGGCTCCCACTCAGATGTCTGAGAGGGGTTAAGGGGAAGACAAAAAAGTCTGGAAAAAAAATCAAGCTAAACACTACTAAAAGGACAGAAAAGTGAGTGCTGTGTTACCCTGTGAGACCTGTGGGCAAAGCCCAGTTCAAATATAAGTGAAAAGAGGTTTGTTGGGTTCATTATAGTGCCTGTCCATCATCAGTCAGGATCACTAAGCCACCTTGCCCAGGGCTGGCATAGCAAGAAGAGCTGGGGGTCAGAAATGAGGTATAAATTGAAATATTGGGAGGTCTGGAGAAGGTTTGCCCACATTAGTACTCCTCTAATATGATTGAGATCAGTCATGGCTTTGCCACAAGCCCCTATATGTGGGGCAGTATGCTGGAGTCAGATTGTGACTTCAAGAGTTACCTTTTGCTTCCCAGTTTCCTCCTGCTTTAGGGTTGAGAGACCCTGCACCTGCCCTAGATGAACATAACTCATCCAGTGCACAGCGTCCACCCATTCCCTGTCCCTTCATGCCCACTCCCACCCTAGGGTGACCAGCCAGCAAATATGAAAAATCAGGAGAGGGGTTGGGGGCATAATAGGAGCCTATATAAGAAAAAGACCCCAAAATCAGGACTGTCTCTATAAAATCAGATCATCTGGTCACACTATCCCACCCACATGCACAAGCACAGACATAGTTGCCCCATAGGAGCTTCTCTCCACTCTCCCCTGCAGCTACTCATGGTAGAAGTATTCTGCCAAGGAAGTAAAGTCACCTCCCTGTCCCGTTGCTCCCCAGAGCAGGTACACAGGATGTGCCTCAGTCTGGCCTATTATAATTCTATATTGGTACTGAAGTAGAGTTTAGAGGCCCCAATCAAGAATTAGTCCTCAATGGGCTAAGCATTTATGCATGTGTCACAAAAAGCCAGTCCCTGCCCCAAAGAGCTTATGATCCTAGTAAATCTAACTCTTGTTTTTCTTACTCCTTCACTTGTTTTTCAGCATATCATTGTTCCACCAGGACCTGAAACCCTCTTTCATTTTGTTTGTCCCTCAGGGCAAATTCCAAAGCATGCTGAACACTGACAGTCTTAAAATCTTCTGCATGGCTTTACAGGCTCAGGCATCCTTTGCTCCAATGAAAAAAAGCAACTTTGTACATTTCATTGACCGCTGATGGCAACAGTGAAACCAAAACAGGGATTTTTACTCACACCCAGCATCAGACAGTGAAACCTTGCAAATGAATTCCTACTGGTATCTGTAGGAGTCTTTCCATTGGCTTCCACGGGAACTGGATCAGGCCCTGACTGTAGTATAGAATACAAGCTGATTTTATACAGCAATTTCAGAACACTTGGCAGAGTAATGAATCAGGCTGTTGTAAATATGTATTTACTTGTATATGTATGTGCACCTAAATTCAGAACCCAGCCATTTCTTGTAAACATACAGTTGGTTAAACCAGGACTGTTAGTGAGCTGAGCACCAATTATAATATATATTTTGTGTGCAAAATAAACAATGTTTTGTTTTCTGATTTTTCCTAAAAAAGGGCTTAAATGAACCTTTTCTCTCTGATAAACCCCAAAGTCTGCATCATTAACTGCAGAGAATTCCCACTCTCAATCAACGAAAGATGCAATTCTGACTTTAGTGGTTTGTGAGGCAGAGGCAATTTCTGAATTACAGACTACTGTGTACTTCTCACTCTGAGATTTATGAGTAAGGTCAGGCATAACAGTCTGAGTATGGCATTGCAATTAGAAAGGTGCTTGTTTTGTTACCTAGGCGTAAAATACCCAGGACTGCAGAGTGGAGCCTTCATTTTGTAAGCAAATTAACTGTAATAACTTTCAAACTACAGCTGGTGAGCAAGCCACACTTTATGTGAATAGGTAATCCTTAGCCTGCTGAAGCTGTGTTAGACATTCTTTCTAGAAACAGCAAATCTGCACATGATAAAGTTTTTCAGCTGTCTGGGGAAAAAAAGGAGAGGGAAAATGTCACTTTATGTGCCACCTGACTTTCAAGTGAGGAACTGAATAGGTGACATTGGTGATCAAAGCAATGAGTAACAGAAGAAAAAGGCCTTTGAGAGCTAGAAATTAATAGGTCATGAGCTGAGCATTTCAAGTCTCACATCTTTTCCAATTCCATGTGAGTTACAGTCCCCAAAGGAAACCAGCATTTGACATGGCTTCCCATAATTGGTTGCCACTACGGTGACCTTGGGAGAGACAGATCCCTTCATCTCATTTCCTCTAAGTTTTTTCTTACTTCATTTACATGCAAGATGAAGAGCCTGAACAAAAAGGAAAACATGAAACTCCTGAGTCCAGGTTGTGGCACATATAGGAATTACATGGTCACAGGAACCACTGTGTGAATAGACTCCCCCTTCTGCTCCTGAAAACCCACACTGCTAAGCTCCCCTGATGAATTTTACTGCACATATATTCTAAGAACATAAGAACATAAGAAAGGCCGTACTGGCTCAGACCAAAGGTCCATCTAGCCCAGTATCCTGTCTACCGACAGTGGCCAATGCCAGGTGCCCTGGAGAGAGTGGACTTAACAGGTAAAGATCAAGTGATCTCTCTCCTGCCATCCATCACCCCACTCTGACAAACAGAGGCTAGGGACACCATTCCTTACCCAGCCTGGCTAATAGCCATTAATGGACTTAACCTCCATGAATTTATCCAGTTCTCTTTTAAACCCTGTTATAGTCCTAGCCTTCACAGCCGCCTCAGGCAAGGAGTTCCACAGGTTGACTGTGCGCTGTGTGAAGAAGAACTTCCTTTTATTTGTTTTAAACCTGCTGCCCACTAATTTCAATGGGTGGCCCCTAGTTCTTCTATTATGGAAACAAGTAAATAACTTTTCCTTATTCACTTTCTCCACGCCACTCAATTTTATATACTTCTATCATATCCCCCCTTAGTCTCCTCTTTTCCAAGCTAAAAAGTCCTAGCCTCTTTAATCTCTCCTCATATGAGACCTGTTCCAATCCCCTAATCTTTTTAGTTGCTCTTCTCTGAACCTTTTCTAATGCCAGTATATCCTTTTTGAGATGAGGAGACTACATTTGTACACAGTATTCAAGATGTGGGCGCACCATGGATTTGTATAAGGGCAATAAGATACTCTCCGTCTTATTCTCTATCCCTTTTTTAATAATTCCTAACATCCTGTTTGCTTTTTTGACTGCCGCTGCACACTGCACGGACATCTTCAGAGAACTGTCCACGATGACTCCAAGATCTTTTTCCTGATTAGTTGTAGCTAAATTAGCCCCCATCATATTGTACGTATAGTTGGGGTTATTTTTTCCAAAGTGCATTACTTTACATTTATCCACATTAAATTTCATTTGCCATTTTGTTGTCCAATCATTTAGTTTTGTGAGATCTTTTTGAAGTTCTTCACAGTCTGCTTGGGTCTTAACTATTTTGAGCAATTTAGTATCATCTGCAAACTTTGCCACCTCACTGTTTACCCCTTCCTCCAAATCATTGATAAATAAGTTGAATAGGATTGGTCCTAGGACTGACCCTTGGGGAACACTACTAGTTACCCCTCTCCATTCTGAAAATTTACCATTTATTCCTATCCTTTGTTCCCCGTCTTTTAACCAGTTCTCAGTCCATGAAAGGATCTTCCCTCTTATCCCATGGCAACTTAATTTACGTAAGAGCCTTTGGGGACCTTGTCAAAGGCTTTCTGGAAATCTAAGTACACTACGTCCACTGGATCCCCCTTGTCCACATGTTTGTTGACCCCTTCAAAGAACTCTAATAGATTAGTAAGACATGATTTCCCTTTGCAGAAACCATGCTGACTTTTGCCCAACAATTTATGTTCTCCTACGTGCCTGACAATTTTATTCTTTGCTATTGTTTCAACTAATTTGCCGGGTACGGACGTTAGACTTACCAGTCTGTAATTGCCGGGATCACCTCTAGAGTCCTTTTTAAATATTAGCTTTACATTAGCTATCTTCCAGTCATTGGGTACAGAATCTGATTTAAAGGACAGGTTACAAACCCTAGTTAACAGTGCTGCAATTTCACATTTAAGTTCTTTCAGAACTTTTGGGTGAATGCCATCTGGTCCCGGTGACTTGTTACAGTTAAGTTTATCAATTAGTTCCAAAACCTCCTCTAGCGACACTTCAATCTGTGACAATTCCTCAGATTTGTCACCTACAAAACACGGCTCAGGTTTGGGAATCTCCCTAACGTCCTCAACCGTGAAGACCGAAGCAAAGAATTCATCTAGTTTCTCCGCAATGACTTTATCATCTTTAAGTGCTCCTTTTGTATCTCTATCATCCAGGGGTCCCACTGGTTGTTTAGCAGGCTTCCTGCTTCTGACATATTTAAAAAACATTTTATTGTTACCTTTTGAGTTTCTGGCTAGCTTGAGTTTCTGGCTAGCTTCAAATTCCATTTTGGCTTTTCTTATTACATTTTTACACTTAATCTGGCAGTGTTTATGCTCCTCTCTAGTTACCTCAGTAGGATTTGACTTCCACTTTTCAAAAAAATGCCTTTTTATCTCTCACTGCTTCTTTTACATGGTTTTTAAGCCACAGTGGCTCTTTTTTAGTTCTTTGACTTTGTTTTTTAATTTGGGGTATACATTTAAATTGGGCCACTGTTATGGTGTCTTTGAAAAGTGTCCATGCAGCTTGCAGGGATTTCACTTTAGTCACTTTACCTATTAATTTCCATTTAACTAACCCCCTCATTTGTTCATAGTTCCCCTTCCTGAAATTAAATGCCATAGTGTTGGGCTGCTGAGGTTTTGTTCCCACCACAAGAATGTTAAATGTTATTACACTATGATCACTATTCCCAAGCACTCCTGTTATAGTTACCTCTTGGACCAGCTCTAGCGCTCCACTCAGGACTAAATCAAGAGTTGCCTCTCCCCTTGGGGGTTTCCGTACCAGCTGCTCCAAGAAGCAGTCATTTAAAGTATCGAGGAATTTGGTCTTTGCATTTCGTCCTGAGGTGACATGTACCCAGTCAATATGGGGATAATTGAAATTCCCCATTATTATTGAGTTATTTATTTTGACAGCCTCTCTAATCTCCCTTAGCATTTCATCGTCACTATCACTGTCCTGATCAGGTGACCATGATCCCACTGTCCCGTATCCCACTGTCCTGATCAGGTCTACTGGGATATGTTCACCAAGTGTGTTTATTATTGTATCTTCCTTAAGCTCCAGCTACAAAACAGTACAACAGAAGGCAGATGGAGGCTCTTCCTACTCCCTGGGTCAGCCTTTAATACATCTTCCCAGGGTTTTCCACGTGGGAAATTTCCACTAATTACCTCATTGGTTCATCAGGATCCCTGTAAATGTAAATGATCCGTTCTACCCTTTCAAACCCAACAAGTTATCTAACTCCCTGCTACTCTAGCCATACCGGGTGCCTGGAGTGATCTAGGATTCAGGCCTCCAAAGGGATTTATTTTTAGTTGCTAACAAAACGCTGTAACACACAAAATCAGTGGACTGGAAGGGACCTAGTCCAGTCCTCTGCACTCATGGCAGGATTAAATATTATCTAGACCATCCCTGACGGTTGTTTGTCTAACCTGCTGTTAAAAACCTCCTGTGACAGAGGTTGCACAATCTCTCTATGCAATTTATTCCAGTGCTTAACCATCCTGACAGTTGGGAAGTTTTTCCTAATATCAACCTGCCATACTTGCTGCAATTTAAGCCCATTGCTTCTTGTCCATCCCCAGAAGTTAAGAAGAACAATTTTTCTCCCTCTTCCTTGTAACAACCTTTGATGTACTTGAAAACTGTTATTATGTCTTCTCTCTTGGCATTAGAAAAATAATTGAGAGATATTTCAATCTCCTGTCTCCATCATAGAGACTGAGTCCTTGAATGAACATCCCCTTCCTTCCTTCTCATATGAGAGATTTCTTTAGAAAGAAAAGACCCAAGAGAAGCATAGTTTCAATTGTTAGCATAGTTTCAATTATCAACTCAGGTTGAGTGTTAATGATATTCTAATTTGTAAGACTCACTTCCCCATCCAAGATCTGAACAGAAATAAGTTGGAAAACTACTAATTTAACTGTAATTGAGTCTATTGTCTTGTATCTTTCTTTAGCTTTGCTGGGTGTTGGCAATTACTCTCCAGCTTTGCTGGGACTGTTTTTTTATTTCTTATTGTTAACTTCAAGGATTACTCTCTGTGTAGATTAGTTCTTTCCCAAAAACTTCCTCACTCAGCAGATGACATATGAAAACCTGGAACACTTTGAACATGGAAAAAGTGTCTAGACCTAAATTTGATTCATAGGGCAGATATCTGAGCACATGGCTATCTTTCCTCACTTGTGCTGAATCTAAGTGCTAGATTAAAAAGCCAACGTTCTTCTGATCCTATGAACTCACATTTGCTTTGTATGGTGTCTGGCTCTGATCCCCATAACTTATTCTTTTTTTATTACCTTGACATTTTCTTTTGTATTCATATAATCTCAGTTTTATGACCATGATAAAAACCAAATAACTGATACAGTTAAAAACTGATGAGAGATAGAAGCTAAGCACTGCAGCCCATTAAGTGACTTACATTTGATGAATGTCATCTCAGAACCTACAGAATATGCATTTGACAGAGGACTGGAAGGACAGGTGCAAATCTGCTGGGCAATTTATTTCAAACCCACTTATGAGTTATAGAGACTTTCTCCCAGCTAGCCTCTTCGCTTACCCTGACCTTTTTTGTCAAGCCTCCAATGCTCTTTCTTTCTTTGGTCTCTCACATCCTAAAGCCAAACAGGTGGATAGATGTAACCCAAGAAGTATGTTTTGTGCAGCAGACAAAATTTTACCATAACCTCTTTCATTGTTCCAGAGCCATTTGTGTGTGATAGTCACAGAGAAATTATACTCAGATGACTTTGGTGTATTGAATAGAATTATGGCAAAAATTTTGCGGTCCACACAGATGATTGCATATATGTATACCAAACATTTCCCCTTTTATTTTGGCATTAAAAGTTAAGCCATGTACTATAGAATTATGTCAATATACCAAAATAATGGGAAAATACAAAACAAATAGTGAAAGAACTCCTGGACCAGTATGAAAATTGTCGACTAGACCAAAGGAGTTCTACTCACATTTACAGTCATGTGGACCACCTTCCTCTCCCAGTTGTGGTCCCTCTGTGGCTGGTGACCACAAACTGGCTGATGTAGAACACTAAGTTCATGGTTCTAATTCAGTGATTCTTGACTTTTTCTATAATGTGACCACAGAAAAAGTTTTGGGACCTTTCTCCTGTAAGTTCTGGGACTCCATACATATCTGCACATGAAGAAAAGGATAGAGATCATGACCTCTGAAACCTTGTTACAATGGCCAGTGTGAATGCTCACGCTCCAGCAAAAGTTTGAGGGCCTCTTCTCTTTCCACCAGCATGACCTCTATTTTGGCTGGGTTGAGCTTAAGCAGCGGTGGCCATGTTCAGCTCTTTTAAGCAAGTCAGCAGCACCTCATAGTTGATATTGCTGAAAGCTACCAAAAAACGTAATGGTATTAGCCTGGCTAAAAGGAGACTGTCTATAGTGCAACTGCTGCTCTCTCTGTTCTGTAATCTGGCCTGAAGCCTGAGTTGGACAGTCAAGAATCAATATTGACAGAGATGAAGTGCTATTAGAGACAGTTTATCACCAACAACTTCCTGATAAACTTGTTCAAGAAAAGAAGGTTAGAGGAAGTCATAAAGTCCCTAATTCCCAGTAGCACTGAAATGTTTAGTGCATAATGCAGGTGTCTTGCATGCTTAAATGCTATTGTAAACTAATCACTGAGCAAGATGGACTATAATTTCTTTTAAAAAGCAGTTGCACTTCATTGTCTCCAACCCTGAGCTTTTGCTGCAAAATATACCTTTTCACAGCTTACAAGAACAATGTAGTTACCATGTTCTGAATAAAGACAGCTTACTAGCAGTGTGTGAAAACTCATCCAGAGTTTATACAAATTGAATTTTTCTAAAATTCAGAGCACTATGTGGTCAAAGTGGAAATAAGACAGTGCTGTCCCTGCAATGCTCACCACAGCTGAGTCAGTAAGGAACTGAGGATCATTACTATTGTGAATCTATAATCCCTGGGGGAAAAAAAGTCCATTACATTTGCTATGATGATTAAACTTGTAACATCTGTTACATTTGTTCTATAAGACTTTTTTCTTACATTTATGTTCTATGGGAACCATACTTGGAAAGGGTCTAGATACAGGAGCCCTTATTATAATTCACTAAAGAAAGGAAATGCAATACTTGAGAAACAGATTTGTAAGAGGAGAAACAACAGAGAAAAAAGAGTTAGCTGTTGAATTACAATGTGGGCTTATTAATGGGGAAATAGGTCACTGAATGAGATAAAGGACCAAATAGCAAACCAGAAAAAGAAAGGAAGAGGGAGGCACCTGTACTCAGCATGGGCCCTATTGTATCTTCCAGTGGGAGGCAGAGGGCCTGAGATAATCCATGTGGTGAGACCAATGGAATTTAACAAATACTCTCCCCAGGGGAAGGGAAGGGCTGAGGCCTGAAAATCATGGGAATGATGTTCAGGAATAGAAAATTCCCAACAGGAATAGGAAATGCAACCATCGAGAGCCCTGCCCCTTCCTCTGGCAACTGGTGGCTCTATAAGGGATATGTAGGCTCAGAGTGAAAGTTAATGTTGCGAGGAGCAGCCATGACTTCCACCTGGCTAATTACCCAGCCATTAGGGGAGCTTGTTTAGAGATCATCTGCTCCCTCGTTCTGTCCCGGCATGTTCACCCTCTGCACCCTGAAGTCCTGACTCTGTGCATTCCCAGAGGAAGACAGATGCTAAAGAGGTAGTTCTCCTCCCCTCTTGATTCTCTGGGGGCTCTTTTTTATCTTTTCTAACACTTCTTTACTTCCCTCCTTGTCTCACAGTAAAGAGGAATTTATAATCCTAGATTTTGACTTTGAAATTGAGGCGAGAATAGGGGAGAGAAAAACAGAAAAGCAAAAATGAGAGTGGCAAGAAGACCCCAACAATATAAAAAAGGGACAGTTGAGCAGAGCTTAGGAAGTCTGTGTTGCCCAAGTTGTGTAACTACAAGATCGCTAAATGTGATCTAGCAACTGAGGAGGAGTTGTGGTTCAGCTGGTGAAAGCCAAAGAACACCAGAAATGATGGATGGCAAAGACATTATAGGGCCGACTTAGACAACATGTAATTGCTTGATTGCATAGAAGAGAGAAAGAGACTATATATAGCCAATGAACATGAAATTGCTGAAAGATAAAAACTGAAAATGCCTTGAAAGCATTGTTTTCCTCCTTCAATGAGAAGTGGCAGTTTATTATTATTTTCTGACACAGCATCAAAAAACAAAACACACAAAACCCCCAACCTACTACAATCTGGGATGCTTTTTATAATCATCCGCCTTTTTATAGTTTCTAGTTCTCACTAAAGTTGCTGTTTTATTCTCAACTCATTCAGGAAGGAACAAAAAACCAAAACAAAACAAGCCAGATAGCAAAGTAACAAATCACAGTAAATAACTTTTTCACTTCACAGATAAATCAAAGGAAAATCTCATATTCTGTGCCCTCTGATTTCATTAGCTTCTAAATGGTAACATACCCCAAATGGTGTGCTTGCTTATTTTTTCAATAACGGTTTTCCCACTGAAGATGCAGACTGCTGCCGAGCTGAAAATCCAAGGATGTGTGTGGAGATGCTGAAGCCATTGCTGGATTCAGAAGCGAAATCCTCATCAGTCTGAATCACTGTGCAGATGGCAACATGTTAACATGACCTTTGTGGAGGCATATTAATAGAGAAGCCTTGACCTTGTATTTTCTCACCTGTGTTACACATTTCCCCCCCGAGCTCTAACAGTATTTCACTGTTCATATTATTTTACATGGGATCTGAACACGCACACACATTCACACACCAGCTTTAATATTCAGAAAGGCTTGAAGGCTTGAAGTCAGGACATCTTGGGTGCATGACCCTCTAAAGATGAGGCAGCAGCTAAGAATCAGCACTTTGGAAGTAGAGGATAGGCTATAGAGCAACTGCCATTAAAAACTGAACAGTGCCCAGTGAAATAATGTCTGAATACTCACTAAAAGGGCTACAAATAGGTGGGAGAGCTGAAAACCAAATATGTAATGGAGTATTTTTTAAATAGGCCTTGGAAATGGAAGTGTTACGTCACAAATCACAGCAAGCTCATCTGTGCTTATAGTGCTGGATAAAGTAAGCTCATTTTGGGAGACATCTTCTTGGCCAGTCTGATCATTAGGAACTATAAATAATAAGTGGAGAATAACCTTGCTTGGAATAAAATTGTCATCTTTCAAAGTCAGGCTAAAAGACATTCACTCACCCAGAAACACCGAAACATGGAGTCTATTTTTGCTTCTTTCCACCTCCCTCCACTTGCACTCTCTCTGCCACTTATTCTGGGACAGGGTTGGGTACAGGAAAGGTCAAGTCTTAGAGCACATAACTAATGCTGTTACATATCCTCAATTGTCCTCTCTATATTTAAAAAAAATGTGCCATGTTTAAGCACAATTAGGAGCACTCAGGGTGGCTGACATGATTCTGACCACAACTTATCTTTGTCTACGCTGACTACAAAGGCAGTCATTTACCCAAGTGCTCCAGGTTGTCCAATAGGCCTAGAGCTTCCACCATCCAGGTATATCTGGCTTTGCACATATTGAAGTTATGTTGGATGTGTCCTAAAATATGTTTCTCAGCAAATGTATCTTAGTCATGACATATTTTACAGCTGCCATAAGGTAATTTTGCATATGTGCTAGCAATTGTTGCAGTTAAGAAATGTGACTGGTTATGCTACCCAAAAAACGAGTTATCAAATTGTAACCAAAACCACAAGAAAGGAATAGGTAGCTAGACATGTTTGGAGGAACTGAGGCAAATACTAAACATGAAGCTTTCCATAGAAATCATGAAGAACTACTCACAAATAAGCTTTGTGCTACATATAGAACAGAGCAAAATGAACTGATTGCTTAAGAAGTATTATGCAGCTAACCACATAAACCACAATAACCTTTGTTGTAAAATAGGCAGACCAGTGGTTCTCAAACTTTATTTTCTGCGGACCACTTGAAAATTGATGAGGGTCTCAATGGACCACTTAATGATTTTTCCACATGTTGTTTGTGCCATTAGCTAACTATTGTAAAGCACTTTGGATAAAAGCACAATATAAAAAAAACCCTGTAATAATAATTAACTTTTTTGTTCTACAAATAAAAGCACACAACTCACATTTTAATATCAGTAGTCTAACCTTTCTAATGGGATGGATGTGCCCTCTCTTCCCTGCCGCGGCAGCTACAGAGCTGAGGGTGGGAAGGAGGGCCGTTTCTCCACAGGAGCACAGCCCTGGAGCTGGGGAAAGTTGTCTCTGGCTGCCGCACCCCTGCACGTCCCAATTCTTCCCAACCCTCTATTATCACCCCACTGCTCCCTCCTACCTACCTTTATGATTTCCAAGGCCACCCCCTCACCTTACATGTGTGCCTTCTCCAGGGTCAAGGCACCTAATTAGGTGGGTGGTCCTTCATTCCCCTATGTCCAGCTGCCAGGTATGCATCTTAGAGGGAACTGTCCGTGGACTACCTGAACTGAGTTTGCAGACCCCTGGTGGTCCATGGACCACAGTTTGAGAACTGATGGGCTAAACCATCGTGATCTTTTGTAGGTATGTCAGTCTGGAAGATTAGTGTATTAAGAGCATCATGGAACCTCTGACTTAATATGCAGCTGTCTAGATCACTGATTGCAAGGTTGACATTTTCTGGTGATTAGATGATGATAGGTGTGCAGGTAACTGCAAGTTGTAGAAAGAGGTAAACAACTAATGTATAAAACCCCATGAAATTATAAACAATTAGGAAGAGAGTCAAAGCTCCGAACTTCATCCTCAGTTTTGAGAAGGTATTAACCCTTTCTGCATTGTGCCAACCTGTTTGTATTTAATAAAACTTGATTGAGCTTGGCTATTTGATGTCCTATTGATCAATAATCTAAACTAAACTCTCTAGCATCTCAATCATGTTTAAGCACAATAAAATGTTCAAATGCATGCAAGCCCAATGGAAATCAATCACATGAAGAAATCTTAGCATTTTACCCTAGTGACTGGAATCCATTGATCCAGTCTTAAATTAGTTAAAAAAACCTGCACTTACACAACACAGAATACTCTCTTTCTCCTTCTGATAACTGCATAAGTTCTGATATAATTCCAGCATGGGTTAGTCACCCATTAAAAATTGAGCTGGTCAGATATTTTTTTCCCTCAACAGAAAATTTTGAAAAAAAGAAAAGAAAATAAACATTTCCACAGAATTCTTCCACATTAAATATTGAGTTTTTGGCAAAAAATCCAAAACCAAAATATTTTAATTCTGAAATGCTGCAGTGTCTCATAGGAGTTTTAGTTCAGTATCTCATGCTCCTATTCTCCTCCATAGAAGGAGACCAGGGATCAGCAACCTTTGGCACATGGCCAGAGCATCCCTCAGCCTGTGCTGCTTCCCACAGCCCCCATTGGCCTGGAAGAGCGAACCACAGCCAGTGGGAGCTGCAATCGGCTGAACCCGCGAACGCTGCAGGTAAACAAACTGTCCTGGCTCAGCAGTGGCTTTCCCTGATGGACCATGTGCCAAAGGCTGCCGATCCCTGAACTAGACTCTCAAATTGAACGACATCTCCTATGATGCATCATCATCTTGTTTCCTGAGCGACAGGAGGCAGTGCAGTGATGCATCATGGAAAATTAAGCTGGTTTTCAGGCATTCTATTTTTTTTAAGTGAAAAGCTGAAGTTTTCTGCAGACAGCAGACACTTTTTGTAAAAAGTTTGATTTAGTCAAAAATCTAATTTTTCATTGAGAAATTTTTGACAGAAATTTTTTCCATCAGCCCTAATTAAAAAGTAAAAGAGAAAAATGGCCTTCCTTCATGAAATATGCAGTCTTTAATTAAATGTAGAAAACCAAAACACATGAGGTCAAATCAGCAGCCTCACTAGCTTCCAAAAGCTGCTGTTCTTTCTAAAGTTTTATTTTTAGTTTTAAAAAGGTGTATGTTAGAACATTAATTGCAACAACGTATAGTTTTTGTTTTATTTTTGCTTATTATTAAGCACTTTTCTTTCAATGGTAGTTCCCATGAATTATGGCCTACTTCATGTGAATACATTCTAAGATGGTGATGGGCAACATGCGGCCATGGGCCATAACTAGGCCCATCAGGGCAAGCCGCTGGCAGGCCACCAGACCATTTGTTTACATTTGCATGGCCTCCCACAGCTCTTAGTGACCATGGTCCACCATTCCCGGCCAATGGGAGCTGTGGGAAGAAGCATCCAAGCCCGCACCACTTCATGCAGCTCCCAGTGACCGGGAATGGCAAACCATGGCCACTAGGAGCTGTCGGAGGCTGTGCAGATGTAAACAATTGGCCTGGTGGCCCACCAGTGGCTTGCCCTGATGTGCCACATGTGGCCCGCAGGTTGCCCACCACTGTTCTCAGATAACTGTTTGCTCACAGTGTGAAAAAATTCAAAACACATATATAATAGGCTTAATGATTAAAGATACTGATTAGTTTAGTGAGGTACTACTTCTATTCCGCAAAGACTGTTTATGTATATAGGGCATATTGTATCCTATTCAAATAATTAGTTGTGTACTGTCTCCAAATCTTTCACTGTGCTGCACAGGTAAAGTAGGCATGTATGTGCGACTTCTCCTTCCTCTGTGATTTTATCCAGAGACTCGTGATTTGTAATTCATATTAAAGCTCCTAGTCAGGTGATTGCACTAGAATCTCTGTTTGAAAACATGAACCCTAAAGCCTCCCTGCAAAGCAGACAAAAAATAAAAATACGCTTCCCCATTTAATCTCATGATTTTAAAGCCAATCTATTAATTTGGGGAGGGGTCTGACTCATGAGTTTTGAAAACTTGAGATTGTAAAAATTGCTGCCTTAAAACAGCACTTCACAAACATAGGGCTTGATCTGCAATCTTTAATGAGAGAGTAGGACCTCATTCCACAAGTAGTCCCACTGAGATGGGACTAAACTAATACTCTATACAGGCAAGGGTGGCAGAAGGTCCTTAGTGAGCAAACTATGTGCAAATTATGTTATATACATGCAAAATGCAATTTTCAACGTGTTCTAGCTCAGTCAAATTAAAAACAAGTTTCACCAGAACACAGATGGGCTTAGTTCCCTGTGAAATTCCAGAAATTTCAGGACTAGAAATATTTTAAAACAAAACAAAACAAAGTTATCATTTTTTCCCCATGCAAGGTGTATACAATAAATAAGTAAATAAAACAGCAGCACCATTTTTGTTCAAACTTTCCAATGGAACTTTGGGCAGAGACAAAAAACTTTAAGCATTTCAGCTAAAGATGAATGATTCAGAAATATACAGGCAGCTAAAAAAGGGGGGTGAGAATGGAAACTATAATACAATCTTATCTAGAGAGGTTACTGTTGCTCTTTCTGTAATAGTAATAAACATAATAACACCATTGCCTTGCTTAAGGTGCCTGTGGAAACGTGATTATTTTTTATTCTCAACACTGCATTAATGTGGATGTATTTTATTTTTTTCTATGAAGTTTTAAAGTTCTCTGTAGGTGTTAAAGGTACTTATTATCAACATGCCTTTTTGGAATTTGCTTACTCTACTACCAGGGCATTATAGTCCCATGAGCCACTATCAGCAAAACTATAAACAAAAGTAACATTATTTATTTCCTTAGATTTCTGAGAGAACAATGCATTTTGTGATCTCACCTCTGCATTTTCATGGAAACGAATTGTCCTTTCTGTGGTGGAACTTATTTACATATGTGAATACACTAATAAAACTGAAAATTAATAATTTCACAGGGCTGTCCAGAAGTTACCTCCAAAAGCTAGATTTTACATATTGATTAATGTTTTGCGATACTCTATTCATACTTTTTTAAAAAAATATAATATATGTTTGTCTTCTTGGCTGAAAATAGTTATTTTAAGAGTGTGAAAAAGGAAAAATCTACAACCAAATACACCCTTTTAACTAGAACATTTCCCTTCTATTTGTGCTGCATACAACCAGGATACCAATGTCCTTCTCCCCCTAAAACAAAAGGAGTTTGGAAGTAGGAAAATCAGACTGTGAAAGAAAAATGGAGAGAAAGAGAGAGATTTTCAGCCAGCATGTGAGAGAGGCCAAATCTGTGTAACTGAGCTCTCTCACACACTTCAGTTCATTGTCAACAATATTTAACTAGAGATCGTGCTTTTTAAATGCTGTTTATTGTTGTACCTTGAAAGGGCATGAAAAGCAGTTTTGGTTCCTAGTTCATCCCTTCATTCTCTGTGACTAGAATTACAGCATCTATGGTATACAATTTGAAAATTGCTTCTTGTTTCAGCATCCAGGGTTATAGTAGTCCCTCCGGCACTGGTGTTTCATTGCACCTCTATATGCCTATGAAAGTAAACAGATAATACAACTTAACATTGATTCTTCTCTAATCAAGATGTAATAGAACACTTTTAGAAGACACAGTTCATTAGCACTTAAGTCCAATTGATCTCAGGACAAAACAAATCCTTCCAACTCTGCACTTCCCTTTTTGAAAAAGTCACAGGATAATTAGCCATGATTCCACTGAGGTATTAAAACAAACAAACAAAACAAACAGACAAAATCTATATTATCTTCGTATGAGGGAGATACATTAAACAGACATTGTTATCTCCACCTCAATAGATGTACATTAGCAGACCATACATAAAATAATTCCCCACTGCTTTGAACAAGAAGACAAATATGATTGTTTAGGATTACCTGGACAAGATTCTCTAGTTAATTGGTGTCCTAAGCATGTGTTAATTAATTTCACAGGAAACAGTCAATTATCTTGATTCCCTTTCAGCACCACAACCACAGGATATACATATAGTGGCAAATCCCTTATTTAAAAAAAAAATATAGATTTAAACGTTAGCAGTTGCTTCCCAGTGTAGGATTTACTACTCTCTGACTGAGAGAACAGATTTTCCAGAGTGCTCTATATCGCACATTGCATTGTTCTAAAGATGACACTACCCTGGAAGGCAATTACAAAACATATATCAGAAAGCGATCACAGTTTCATGAGGGACATGTTACCAAATTCAAAGTCTTTAAGATCACTTAGGATGATAAGACTAAAGCTAAGTTAAAAGGGCACAAATTGCCACATATTGTATACTATACTGTGGAAGGATGGGATGTGTCTTGGGCACTAGATTTAAAGCAGAGCCAGATATAAGATTTTACTCTTTGGAGATTGAAGTGGGTTCACACCTTCCTCTCAGGAGATCCAGAGAAAGGTGCTGACAATTGCTCATCTGCACATTTGGAGGCTAATTCACACAGCTTCTCTCCACTGCATACAGACAAGTCCAAATGACCCTATGACAAATTGCAAAAAAAGATAATGAGATAACTTTGGGCTATGGCTAGGAGAAAAATGTACTTTTTGGTTTGCTGGAAATTCCAAAATAAAAATAAAGTAAAATAAAATATAACAAATAAGTAAATAAACAAAGAAAAAGTTACTGGTCAAACCAAAAATAGAATTTTTCAAAAGTTGACAAAATTGTGTGTCGAGTTGACCCAAGCTGACATTTTGCATTTCAGCTTGGATATTTGCCAGGATTAGATTCACAAAATGGAAGACAACTTTCCTTATAACTTTTAGCTCAGTGATTAGGGTACTCTCATGGGATATAGGAGACCCAGGTTTAATTTTTCCACTTTGAGGTGGAGAATTGAGTTACACATGTTGAGTTAAACTCTACAGTAGAGTGACCTAGCCACTGGGCCATGGCACTCTCTGTCTGTCTTATTGAAGCTGTTCCATTTTGCACACATAGCTAAATACTGACTGGAACAACAACTTGATCTCTCATGGTCCAAATGAATGTCCTAATCCCCAGGCTACTGAGTCACAATCACTCATTTTCCTCGTGAATGACTATGAATTGTCACTATGATTGATAATGACATTTTATGATTCGATCCTTGCTTTTCTGAAAAAGCCTAAATCAAAAACAAAAAATTGATGCATATTCACAAACAAACAAACAAACAAAAAATGTACCCCAAACACAATAAGCCCACAAATTGCCTGACTCTACTTGTGAGTCATAAACAACATGCTTTCTCTTGATACATTTGGTTTTAGTCATGCATTTCTAAACCCCTCATGGTGGGGGTTTACTTACAGTGTTCATGTGGCTACAACCTCATGCAGTGCTTTGAAAATTTAGAGGCTAATATTTAAAGCTGTGCATGCAAGCTACTGTTCAATATTTAGTTGCTCCATTTGCTTCCACAGATTCTGTATTTCCTTCGCTCTATACTATTCTATGAAGTTGTTTGAAATATGTGGAATATACAAGCTGCCAAATATGAAAGAAAACACACTTTTTTTTTTAGTCTAGTCTATTTTTTAAAGCTGAAAAGGAAGTCACAACATTACGCTTTTGCCTGTTGGAAAGGAATGAAAATGATAAGAGGCTCATGGAAATCACAGCTCTGTGATGAAGACAAAAATGAAAAAAAAATCCTATAAAATAACTTAGTTTAAGTATATAGGCCACATCCTATATACCAATCCACTATCTAGTGCTGCATAAATATTTGGAGGCAAATCTTGTGAGGTTGAACTTTGTTCTGCGGAGTCTAGTCAGACATCTGGCTGATTAAATGCGTACTTGTCCCAGAAAGATTTAGATAATCATAAAGTGGCTTCTCTGAAATTGTTTATTATTATCCAGCATCCCTGAGGCAAGAAAAATGAGGAGAAGGGGGAATATTCATTATTCATATTTTATACAGAAAAATAGATTACTGCTTTAAGAATGCTTTTTCTCCTGCAGTGGAAACATAAGTTTCTCAAGATGTAACCTGGGAAGGGTTTAATTTCTGCCCTGTCCCTTCAATTAAACATGAAATTAAAAACAAAAAATATGATAATTTCTGTCATTTCTGTATATTTAGATCAGTAAATTAGATTTTAAAATGATTTATCCAGCCTGTTTTTAAAGAAAAGAAACCCAAAACCCCAAGGAAGGATAAATTTAGATTTCTGATTAGGGACGTGAAGCTTGCTGAGGGACTCTTGGGAAGACATGCTGCCTTCTCTCAGCTGCACCAGGAGGAAATGTGTGGCACTCTGGAGAGGGACTTATCAGAAGTTGCACAAAACAGGGGATGATTTTTAAGCTTCTCCATTTCCTCTTGATGTGATTCAAGTATTCTTACATTAACTACCGAGCAAAAATATTCACTCCTTCCTGCTTCTCCTGACCTCATTAGCATCCAACCAATTGTTTAAAATAAAATTCTCTTTCATTTTAAATTCTCTTTCAAATGGTGTTTTTCTTCCCTGAAGGGCCCTTAATTATGCAGTCTGTGGACATTTGACAAGTATGACAACTACTTTGAATTAATGCCTTAAGGTTGTCTATGTTTAATTCTAAAAACTGAGTCTGATTAAGACCAGGTCCAAGAGTCCCGAGAATCCAAAAAAGTGCTTTAGCAATGACAGCTGGAAAATGAGCTAGAGCCATTTCCAGGAAAGGAACATGTAAATGACTTTCCATGGAAATAGTAAAAGTAACAGAATACCAATATTAGTTTCAGATATGTATTTACAACACAATCCAGTCTTAAACACTAACACCCTGAAACACACCTGTTCAGTATATTAGTAAAAGTAATAGAGGAAGGAAATTACCTTGGTTTAAAGATCCCACATTTTCAATTATACACCTGTTCTCAATTTAAACTACATTGATTACGAAGTTAACACAATTAAATGTCCTATGTAAATTACAGTCTCTTGCTTTTTAGAGTGCACTGATGAATTTGTTAGAACTTGATCTAGAGAGGGTGCAAGTTCTGGGTGTCATTAAGGAGAGGTTGTTAGCTCTCCCACGGGAGTTCAATTAAATGTAAATGGCAGTTTTACCTCAGTAGCCTTGTGTGTCCCAAGAAAGGATTGCTTCGTGCATATAAAGCAATCATTTGACCTGCATTGTGTGAGCTTTTAAATCCCCACCCTTCCTCAATGAATTTGGAGAAGAATTAACTACTTGGCTTTTGTTAAAGCATGTCAGTCAACTGCCATTCCTTTTACAGAAGATTTGGTAACAGTATAAATAACTCCTTTTGAATTGTAATATGCTGTATAAAGTGGTTTACAAATTATATGTAGAAATCACTTCATCCACTATTGAAACACAGTTGTAAAGCAGCTGGTTAATACCAAATGATAATGCAACACAACTGTTGGGGTTAGAAGTAAAGATTATATTATTTGTTTTAAAAAAACCACCAACAACCCAAACACAACAGGGGAAATTCTGAGTAGGCAAAAATGTAATTACTTAAGATGGAATTTGGTCTGGACACTTGTTTACACTTCTACTCCTGCAAGAAATGTTATGTGATTTTAGTAATTGTAGCAAACAATCTTCTTCGCCACTCTTCCCTTCACCCTAGGTATTAGAATGTATTATATGTATGCTCTGAGCAGCTTTAATTGAAGAAAGATTTTGGGGGGGTTAGGTAGAAAGAGTAAAGCAAACACTGTGCCTACCTTTTAATCCAAAAGAAATCTGCACAACTCTCTCACTCTCCAAAACATGTGATTATTCACTCCTTACAATTATAAAGGTGTTGTTTAATCACACTGATGATCAACTGAGAAATGCAACGGACAGGGTGACCAGACAGCAAATGTGAAAAATCGAGATGGGGGGCAAGTAATAGGAGCCTATACAAGTAAAAGACCCAAAAATCGGACTGTCCCTATAAAATCGGGACATCTGGTCACCCTAGCAATGGAACAGCCCTCCTATCCACAAGACATGCCATTTTAACAAGGGCATGCCATTTATACAACTGTTCATGCGTAAGACTATCGTTCTTAATAAGCCAGACCTGAAGAAGGGGGGAACAGGATTGCATTGTACTTGGTGCAATATAAATGTGGCTGGCAATTGTACCCCTTGTCAGATGATGAATTTACAAAATCTGCGCAAAAGTTAGGCAAGCAAGATATTTTAATGTGTTTGAGGGGACCAGATGCACCACCAGAAAAGGATTTCTGATAGCAGGAGAAGGAAGCTGCTTGATTTTGTTCAGCACATGCAGATAAACAATTCTGTAATGCAACATAAATCACAGGAGTGAGTCTCACCCAAATAAGACCAGTTTCCTATTCCCTTAAAATACCCTGTTCTCATGTGCCACCCCCCTGAGAAACAGACAGAGATTGAAGGACTAAGAAAACACAGAACAAGTGAAATCCAAGGCAAACTGAGAACCTTAAAGAGGAAACTGAAGTCTTCTAGTTACCCATAGGACAGTTACAGCACAGGCTTTATATATTTTTTAAAAAAGCATTGCTTTTTATATTTAAAAAAAGTCACAGCAGTTATGTAACAGACAGGTCACTGGTTACGGGCTTGTCAAGGATGATCTTCAAAAAGAGATTCTCTAACCTTCAAACACAACAAGGTTTTTTAAGTAAATGGAAACCCAAACCTAAAACCAACACTGGATACCCAAATCTAATACCAGCCTGGGATTGAGCTGAAGGAGATTAAATGCAGCATTAGTCAGCATGTCAGTTGATTAGCACGGTTGTACTTGCCATTATGGTGCGGGCTACATTCTGCCAGGCTAGAGTTGCTTCCATCTGATGTGACCTCCTTCAGGCTGGTTGCTCAAATGAAGTCTGCAAGCTTCTAGGGTATTTTATTTTTATACTGGTAGATTTTTTTTTAACATCTACATGTACTAGGGATTTTCTCTAAAATAGAGATTTGGGACATAGTGATTTTCTAACACTCATCATATTCCTGAGCTCAGTAAGAGCCAAAATTGTGCATATATAAGACAAATAAAAGCAAAGCTTTATTTATCTCCCTGCACTGCCTTCGACTCAGAAAGGTATGGTTGTTGTGTGATCTCCCCTTTCCAGGTAAGCAGCTGTCTTGGATAGGAGGGAGGGAGTCTGCTGCCAATATCTTCCCTCTTACAGCATGCTACCGTGGTAGAAGTGAGAAGAAACACAAATGCTAAGACCCAGAGAGCTACCATACTTTCCTCCAACTGACTATTTTACACAGGTGCAGCCCGCTCTTTTTCCCCCAGTCTGTGCTTTATTTTTGCAGCCTCACTTATCCAAAATCCAGCTGCACCAGAGTGGCTAAGCAACACCCAGCACTGCCTCGCAGTCCTAGATTCTAAAATAATAAACAGTTAAGCCTGTGCTTGAGCTGAACCAGAGTCCTAGGGTGAACTTCATAACTGAGCCCCTAAAATCATGAGTATTTCTTCTTCCTCTGTCTTTACCATTGGATGAAGTGACAGGTCTTGTCACATGAGTTAATACTGTATGTCACGGCCTACAGACCTATTGTCTGTGCGGGTCAAAAATTGCACCACTTGGTGCTGTTAGAACTCCACATTAAAAAGAAAAAAATAATCATTCCTTTTCCAGGAACCTAAAGTGATCTGGTGAAAGTACAGGGGAAAGTACCCATTTCTTCTTCTTCTTCCTCTTCTTCCTTCCTTTCTTCCTTCGTCCTTCTTCCTCTTCTTGGAGCTCTATTCTCATAGACCTTGGGAGGAAGCCAGTAAAAGGATGACAAAGGCCTCAGTCTCTATCATCTTTCAAAATATCCTCAGAGCACATTGTATTAAGTATCCCATAAGAAGTAGGGGGAATGAGAATTTATTTTTTTTTAAGATCTGCAAACAAGTAAGTCTGCCATGCTTTTAAAATAAAAGTACTTTCCCCCTTACTATATATAGAATATTCTGAGGATCTCAAAGCACTTTATAAACCCTGATCCTGACAACATCCCTACATAGCAAGTAAGTGTTGTTATCCCCATTTGCTAGAAGGACACACTGAGGCACAGAGAAATTAACTGACTTGCACACACAGCTTGGTGAAATCCTAGCAATGGGACTTTTGCCACTGCTTCAGTTGGGGTCAGGATTTCTCCTCAGGGCCTCTGTGCTATTTTGAGATAAGAAAAAGACAAGTTGAAAATAATTTGGTAATATGCTATGGGAGAATCCCACTCCTCCTCACAAACTGGGTTTGTTTTGCCAGATCTTCTTAGAACCAGAACACAAGGGAAAAGAACAAGCTACGTGTTCTCCTTTCACTCCATCACAGAGACACTTCATATGAGAAAATATTCTATCCCTTCAGTTCAAGGCATGTGATCAGCTACAAATGGGGCTTGCCTGGGATATTGATTGTTAGTAAATTTTTTTGAAGGAGGTGGTGAGCGTCTCAAAAAACCTGCTTTTTCTCTTCTGCCTCCAAAAAGGAAAGATTTTCTTACTAGCTATGTAAGCAGGAGAAGAATACTGAGATTCAACAACAGACAGAGTCACCAAGGCTGATAACCTTTGGGGGTTTTTTTTGTTCGTTTGTTTTTTGTTCTTCTCTATGTTATGACTGCACTAAGGGGCAGTCTAATTTCCACCACCCAGGACATATTAAAATGAATCAAGCTCTATTTAAACAATCAAACTGTTTATTTCTAAAATAAAAGTGCAAAGTAGAGGCTAGACAGCAGCATTTTCACTAAGTTTATCCATGGGGTGACCAGATAGCAAGTGTAAAAATTGGGACGCAGGTATGGGGTAATAAGTGCCTATATAAGAAACTTCCCCCCAAAAATCGGTACTGTCCCTATAAAATCGGGACCTCTGGTCACCCTATTTATCCCTCACTACACAGATGATTTTCAATGCAGTACTTACACCTTTTAACTTAAACCCATTAAAGACACCTCCCCATTGCCTTTACTACCCCACACTGTACACACCTACTTATCTATATTTACCTTTCCTCTTATCCCTGTATCAAATGCTCAGTTCATTTCAATCTAATCTTCTGTGTATGACATTAACATGCAAAATGTGAGCAGCAGCAATCTTCAGCTCCCTAAATTCACTTTTCAGCCTTCAAACCTCCAAGCAAAATTTCCCAGCAAATGCAAGGGGAATAAATTCCTCCTTGATCTCTGCTATACCATGGGTTGCCCTGCTTTTAGTTTAGTCAGGCTATCAAGGTTGTTTGTCTTTCATTTGCCTTTGCTTTAGTTGTTGTATTCCTTTCCTTAATTCATTTCTCTACAGTAGGGGGCAGTACTCCTCTAACAAATCTTCCAGGAAACGAGAACTAGGGAGATTACATGCAGAAATAAATACATACTGGAAAATAATACTCCCAATTCTTCAGTTTATTTACCCTTAAGTTTTACTGAAACTTCAGGGCCTGAGAGAACAAAAGTTCTAGCAGTTTTAGAAATACGAATTCTTTCATAACAAAGTTTATGACACCTCCATTATTGGCAGCTATCTTTATGCCAAAAGACTCCAATACCCAATATGAAAGAGTTGGAATGTCTTACAGTCTGAGGGCCTATAATCTCTTCTCAATGATCACATGAAACCCCATTAACACAAATAAGTCATACCTCCACTTCAGAGGCAACATATTGCACTAAATATTGAAAAATCTCCACCATGTATTCCACTGTGTGGTTGACATTTTCTCAGATACAAAGTACACTTGTCTGAAAGGGCCATTGCTCTTTCATTTTAAAGTATCCTGATCTCCCTGATGAGTTCCCATAGTACAGCAACTATAAATATATTCTCAAATATTTGACAAAGGATAATCATCCAGATTAGCAATAAAACAAGTATTGTCAAATTCTTCTTAGTATAAAGCCAGAAATTTGCTTTCTGTTGGAACTTTGAATTCAGATCAACACGGTTAGGGATGTAATATAGACAGAGCTGGTCTGACCATGTTAGCCACAAGGCTTTTTGGCAAAATCAAAACATTTTGTGGAGACTTATTAGTTTTCCCTAAGCTTTCAAGAGGAAGGTTTCTGAAGTCCAAATCTGACCACTGAGAGAGAGAGAGAGATCTGACATTTTCAAAAATGGAATGAAAACAAATTTTGAAATCTTAAAAATTGGTGTAAAATGGAATTGTCACTCCTGCCAGCTTGAACTAGAAGATGAGGAAATGTAGTCCAATGGGAACTGAGACATGGAGACAATATTCCAAACTCCTGTTTCTGGCTCTGCTACTGATTTGCTGCGTGAACTTTAACCTTTGTGAGCCTCCATTTACTCACCTTCATAGGGCACTTTGAGATCTGTGGATGAAATGTGCTAAATATTGTTCTTATTAACGTGATATCGAACAGTGGGTTGTAAACTGATGACATCTTAATTATTTTTCTTTTCACTAAAAGCTTGCACACAGAAGCATCATAGCTCCATAAAATTAGTGCAAGACCCAGTATTAATCTCTACTGGAACCAAAGAATTTTTGCTTTCACAAGATTCACAATAAAAGTTTTCATCATCAGAGTAAGTAAACTTAGTGAACAGCATATAAATATTTTTGTGTTCTAACATGCTATCTGAAGAATACGGAGTTCATGTGTGTTTTATTTTCTTATGTTTCATATACTTGCTGACTGGTGTAAGAGAAGCTGTTTGAAAGTTGTTTCTTAGATCACTAAGTTTGCCTGCTAGAAAATAAATTCCTTTTACAAATTGAATATAGCTAGCAAGTTTTATTTTAATGGCCCCTGGAAGGAGAAGTGGGTTATAAGTATCTACCTTTTGGTCATAATGTGTGGGAATTTGTCTCTCCAACAAAAGGATGGGGAAAGCTTCATCCTCCAGTCCTGGGAAAAATCTGACTGAAGACCTTTAACTCCAGCTGTTCAGCTTATAAATATAAAGAGAGTTAGTCTTGTTCTCCCGCCTGCACTTGTACAATAAGAGCAGCAGTTTGTGCATCTTTTGTGTGTGTTGCTAATTAGTATGTGGCTGATCAGCTGCATGCTGCCTGTAATATGTATTAGTTCCTTTGCCACTTTTCCAAACATTAATAAGCAATTAAATATTTTATAAGGCAACCTCTAAATTATGGAAAATAAAGCTAAGCACTATTAATACCCAACAGGGCACATTAAAAGGAAGAGTCGTCATGAGCCACTGTGCAGTCGAGCACTCAACACAGAAGGAAATGTCAAACCCGACTTGATACTGGAGACCATGGTGAGGATTAAAAGAGGATTTTGGGTTTCCTGATGGCCCTGGCAAGTTCACAAAATGTTTCTGAACATTTCAGAACAGAGAAAAATCTTGTTCGGTTCAGCTCACTGGAACATCAAAAAGAAGCATTTCAGTGGCTTTCTGGCAATCATGAGCGCTGACTAATTCTATGGTTTAATTCATCAGGTGTCTGAGTATGCTCTGAGACTCTCTACTATTTCATGCCTTGTAATCTCTCTCTTTTTTATAAAGGCCAAGAAGTGGCGTGGGGGACAGGGGAAGGAGAGGGAAGATAAAACCCGGAAAAAACAGACTTCCATTTGTTTCTGAATCTCAGAGAGTGATGTAAGTACTTGGTGCTCCAGCCCCAATTCACTTTTCCTTTGAAATATGTATTTATTAAATACCAACCTGCAGCAGACTAAATACTGTTCACAATAAACAGAATGAAATTGAACACCAAGGAGCAGATTTTCACAGATTACCTCATTTTATCGGACACTTGCAGATCTTATAAACTTGAAATGGAGTGTCGCATTTTAGTACTATTGAAAATTAGACACTTAAAGTGCATTCCTTTTCTGAAACATTACTACATAAAAAAACCATCCTACTCAGTAGAATTGTTCCTGTGTATTTTTACAGTCTTATCAGTTTACTTTACTGACTTTAAGGAGTTCTTAGGACTTTTTATTTCTGTTATACTGCAGTGTGAACACAGATATGGGAGAATGAGTGGGATTCCACTGCAAAGTGGGCACCATCGAAAGAATTATTGCTAAATAACCGGAGAGTGCAGAATTGTTATTGGTGACAACACATGAAGAGTTCAGAAAGGACCCGCTCAGTGATTCAGGCTTCCAAAATGAGTTTGTAGCATGAGTATGCAGGAAGTGAGAGCAAAGCTACAAGTGCTAAAGCAATATCAGGCCCTAATTTGAGTGAGTTGAGAGCGCTCATTAGAATCATTTCTTTTATTTCACTCTACTTCTCTTAAACATAGTTGACTAACTTCTGCTTTTATTTCTGTATCAGTATCAAAAGGCCAGGTGGAAGGTGACAGGTTAGAAGAGTTATGAAACTCTTTTTCCCTGCACACTTACTGTAAAGCAGGAATCCCCCATAACTCTGAGCAAAGCACTAGGAGAGATAATTGTTATTGCATCAGCCTGTGTACCACGTCCCCAGCAGGGTGTAGTGTCTGGGTGGGTGGTGATTCTACCCCACATGTCAACATCAATATTATCCGTTCACCCACGTTGCTTGTGCTCAGTGCATTACCTAGTCCCATTGTGAGGAATCATACCCAGCAGAAGGATTATTTGTAGAGGGTGTCCTAGACAGCGCTAGTGAAAGAGAGAAGGAAGACTAGTTCTTTGGTTAAAGCACTGTCCTAACTCAACCATTTAATTCCCAACTCTGTCACTGACTTGCTGTGTAACCTTGAGAAAGTCACATAGTCTCTCTATCCAGGGCAGCAACAGGATCCTGTCTGTGGTGCAAGGAAAGCTGCCTAATCTTTTGTCCATGTACCCCACAATGCCTCGCTGCTGCTGCTAGTCACCCCTTCCTTCTCACAAGCCAGCCAGGGATAAAGGAGGAGGACATGGTTAGACACTCAGATTGGATCTGCCTCTCCATGCTGGCAGTAACTGCTCCCTGCTGGATCCCCAAGCCCAAGAGAGATTGTAATAGGAGGAGCTACACCTCTGGAATGTTCCTCTCCCACATTTAGGATTCCACACACTGGTTTTCGGTCAGGAAGACGGATCATTTGGGCTCTGAGTATTTCTGGCATTACATACAGAACAGCCTCTCTCTGGAGATGGATTACTATCCAAGGTTTTAATTTGAATCCACAGCTCAAGATAAGAATATCTTTCAGAATAATAATATCATTATTTACAGATATTCACAAGCAACTGACAGAAGAGTGCATAAAAACCATAGCTAGGTAAAATAAAAGTGGCATACATGCCTTTAGACTTTCTAAGACACAAATAAAGTCAGCATAAAGGAGATAAGTTACAGAATATACACTTGGGGGGGGGGGTTAAGTGTGGTATATAGAGAACAGACATTTGCAAAGTTTGAGGAGCCAAGATGCTAATAGTTAGGGCAAGGCTAGAGAGCCCTACATCTAGAGCACTACACTGGTACAGGGAGAACTCACTCCAATTGGCATAATTACTTCACTTCCAAGAGAGGTGGAAGGTATGTTCCCCACCAACATAACAACGGTGTGGATGACGCTTGGATCAATGTAACTTATGTTGCTCAGGGGTTCACCCCTGAGTGACATAGGTTACATTAATGTAAGTGGCAGTGTAGTCTAGCCCTTAGGGTGCCAATGGAACTGTGGAACTGTATTTTACCTCTGATACTGATTCATGGTTCAGTCGGTAGTGGACTGGATGGGACTTAAGATAGCTGGGATCAATCCCTGTTTCGGCCGCTAGCCTGCTGTATAACCTCAGGTATGCTTTGTGCCTCTGTTTCTCCTCCTATCCTTTCTCTTGTCCATTTAGATTGTATGTGCTTCAGGGCAGGGACTTTCTCTTACTATCTGTACAACACCTAACACAATGTGCTCCATCTTCTGAAGAAAATGATCAGGATATTGATCCATAGGCAACGAAACACATAAAGTATGAGATGGAGTAATAGTTGGTGTCTGTTACAGACCAGCAAATCACCCTGGGGAACAGGATGACTGGCCCCTTGCTCACCTGTCTATAACGCGAATGGAAAGAGCTGCATGATCCTGGAGTGAGATATGCTGGAAGTCTCATGCTGCCAGCATAAAACATCCTTGAATTTCTAAACATGCCCAGCAAAGTTAAGGCCAATAAATAGATTTTTAAAGTATACTAGGGACAAAAAGAATCCCAATAGACTAACTCAGTTTTCAGGAAAGTGAAATATAAGAAGTATTTTTTGCAAGAAAGTTGGTAACAAGTCCTTTTACGATAATTAGGGTGTGCTGAATCCAAATATGATTGTTACCAAGCTGTACTTGTGTGTAAAGACCTCCACAAAGAGAACAAAGTAGCACACAAAAATCACTGAAATGTAAATCTTTATTTCCTTTTCATTTAGGATTTGCATACTTCAGTCTGATATTAATGAGCTGTAGGATGTAAGAACTGTGATCAAATGTTATGCATAACCTTTTTACAAAGCTATTGAATTTCTTTTTTTTTTATTTTCAATAGGTACTAGAAATCTTTTAAAGTTATACAACCATGAAAGAGCACATCTATCTGACTCAGAACTTGAGTATTAGTACCTTGAAACAAAAGAATACAAAGCTGATTTAACTATCTGAAACATAACGCAATCTGAAAACACCTGTTTCTAAAACAAGGGAAAATATTTTCTTGACTAAACACTAAGTAAACATTTTCATGCACACAAATTAAGCACAGAGGTAAATATCATACTACTCCAAGAAACGTTGGTATACAATGGCAGATTGAAGGAGCATCTGATTAGGTCACTTACTGTCTCATCTAGTTATTTAATGATACAGTATTGTCTTTAGGGACCAAGCTTGGGGTACCATGGACACAATTTTGCTCCAGTTCTCTACCTTTGCATGTTCCTATACAAACAAGTCATGCTGTCCTGCATCTGCACTGCTTACAACAGCATCCTGTTGTGTAGCCACAGTAAATTGCTAGTATTAGTAGCAATGATATGAGCTGAGGCATCAAACCTGTGTCCTCCTGTGTCCAGCAATAAAAGAGGTAGCATAACAACTGTCAGGGCATGAAAAGGAAGCAAAGTTTCCAGAACAGTGGGTCCATATTGTATTTTCTTAGAAATGATATGAATAGGAAAGTACTTGGGTTCCTTTAGATGTGCCAGCTTTCCTCCAAAGCTGACGACCTGTCATTTTGCTACAGTGAGTCAGCAAAAGAAGCAGTGCATCAATATCCGTGGCTGCAACAATCACACTGTTGGCATCAGTGGACACAGTGCAAAATCATTCTTGTGTCTGCTTTTTTCTGATGAACACACAGCTGATTGTAGCAAATGTTGCAGTCGAGCACCATATTCTAGCCATAGCCTGAAAACCAGCAGCCAAAATGAGGATTTTATCATGTGGAGTTTGTGGCATTAGTTGCTCACATAAAAGTAGTGCAAAGTCCTAATTTTCTGGAAGCGCAATTACATTCATCCATTTACTTGGAAGAGGCAGATATCTGCCTTCCACCAGTCTTTGGGTGGGTCTTGTATCTCTGAAGCATTTTTGCCTGGTATCACTCTTAAGAAATTCCTTGGAGTGCCTATCAAACACAATATCTATTCTGTAGAAGTCTGCACCAGTCCCAAGTACCATTTTCATGAATGTGTCTGCAAGGTGTCCACATGTTTTGGCTCCGGATGGCTTTCCTATAGTTTGTACCAAAGCTTGTGCATCTATTACAAGACTGCTTCTCCCAACAGGGGTACCTGTTGGTGGGCAATGGACATCAGCTGTCAGTACCTCACCCAGTATTGCTTTGTGCCTGTTCATAGACTGCCATTTGTCTGTGTTAATGTTGAAACAGCAGGCATTAACTCATGTTTCAAAATCTGTTGCAAATTCACAGTCCTGCCAGTTTCATAGGCTATGATTAGTCGCCAAAGAATATTTCTGTCTGCCTTCATGAGTTGAGACCCTGATCAGGGTCCACTTGGTGGACCTTTGGTATGATCTCTTGACAACAAAGTTCCCTTGCTGGAACTCCTTGAGCATTTCAGCTAACTGTTGATGCATTTCTGTGATAAAGATGACACCATGCTTTGCATGGGTTTTGTGGCCAAATCTCACAAAGAGAGGCAGAATCCATTTGAAGATGAAGAGATGCAGCTTCCAATTTCCTTCTCTCTGGGAGCAGTTGAACATGAGCAGAGGGGCCACTATTTCCATGTACTGCCACCAACACCTGAAGTTCACATTACCATCACATTTGCTGGTCATACAAGTAAAGGTGAGATTTTGAAATCTTTATGAAGTATGAATTGATATGAGCTCTCCATAAGAATGCAACTGGTGGGCTTTGACAATGTCCTCTGAGTTCTATCGTTCATGCATTTCTATAAAGTCCAAGAGTAGCAGAAGAAGCAGGCATCTCAGTGCATGAAATGCTTTCCATTTGTAGCTTGTTATATTGTGTTTGTTCCAAGAACACCACTTTGACTACAGGCATCTGCTAGCCCTGAAGACTGTATGTGCTGTCCTATACATTTCTGAAAGTTTACTGAGATATGGAAGCCTCCTAATCATGAAATAAATCACTATACACTGGCACGTCCCATTTTAGTTCAATCAGTTTACAGTACAGAGCTTCATCAATAGTTAGAACCACATACTGCTGCCCAAGCGCTGACAACATATTTGCATCTCTTTATAACAGTACTGAGAGCATCTAGCTCATGGATGGGGGCTTGAATGATTGGCAAGTATCCAACTGTAGCTATTTCTGGTTTTGTTGTCATGTGCAATTAGTTGAAACGTGTTCATCCACACTAGGTTCCCATTTTGACATTTAATGATAAAGGCCATATCTGAAGTTCTTGCTTGCACTGCAGCTTGGCTGTCTTCTTCAGATTCAGAGTATCACTACTTTCAAATGCAGTCCTTGAATGTTAGTCTAGCTATACCAAGTCTTATATTGGCTGGTTGATTGTGTCAATTGCATCAGGAACATATGAGTGTGCTGTTATTTGAGGGCTCTAGATCACTCAACAGCAGATCGGGGCAGATCATTTTTGTCAAGCAGTAACTTGGAATTGTATGGAATGTGTTTTTGCTATCTAGATAAGCATCATTTATGTCAGTATTGTTGACTGTATAGGGAACAAGTTTCCTGAGAACTAGGCTGGGAGGAATTCGCAGCATCCACAATTTGTAGGGCTTCCTCTGCTAAGATTTTATCCACCTTTAGAATTCTAACTAATGCAGTGGCCAGCCTTATGAAAATGTGGAACTAATTGCTGTGATTTGTTGCCTGATGGAAGTCTACCCAAGCCCAATATGCCTTGGTGTCCATTACTTTCCTCCAGTCACACCACTGTGTGACTCTAACTACACTAAACACCTTGAGTTTCACTGATTCTTGTTTATTAATGTATGAATCAATGTCCATCACAAACCTCACCACCTTCTGCTGCCAGGACCTGGTGCACTTCTACCTGAGCTTCTCTGATAAAGACATAGCTGTGTGTAGATTTCAAAGAAAAACAAAACCCTATCAAAATCAAACACTACCCTGTCCACACAATGCTTCTCCTGGGGAGAGGCTGAAAGAACAAAGCTCTCATGACAGATGTTAGTCATGTTGCCTGATGCACGACTAAAAGGTGCCCAGCTACACCAATGACGAGGGCGATATAAGAACTTCTACAGAATCAAATAGAGGAATCTCAGCATAGCAGCCCACTAAGAGCCTGCTGCCTAAATCTATTTCCCAACAAAGCACACTAAAACCTTCCAGATAAATGTTTAAAAAAAGAGATAAAGGGAAAATCTTGAACTTGAAGGTCAGATGTAATTGCTAAACTAATGAGAGAGAAATGAAGAGAGCGCACCTCCTGCAGCAATGCTGCTTGGAGACGGAGCCCAAAACGGCTCGCTGGCAGAGGAGGCTTTACGTACACTTCATGTCAGCTACTCAAACCAAACAAGCCCTGTGTCATGTGCCCGAACTGTGGCTGTCAACACTCCCTGACCTCTGTTCTCCCCGGTCTTAGCTACTGGGGAAGCAGTCTGGAGTTCCCGCTGATGAAAGAGGGTGATTTTATCACCGTGTGTATGTCCAGGGCATAGACAGAGCTAGCAATGGATGAGCTCTCCTACTGTGTAGCAGAGATGGCAAGGAGAGAGAAGCTCACTCACACAGCACAGACTGCTGTTTGCCTTTCTGTTGCAAATCCCAAATGAGGTTATGCTTTGAGTTTCTAAATGTATCGTTTAACTGCTTTCTACACTATTAGCGTCACCGTTTTTGTTTGAATGTTTAAGGTGTTTCATTTGATGTATATATCACAGCAGTGTGTTTGGTGTGGGGAGCAGTAGTGGATGGGGAGGGAGGGATGGATTTCAATTCGGTCGGGGTAGAAAAAAATGTATACAGCTGCTTCAGTATTTTTTACTTCACCAATTCCAGTTAGAAAGCGGCACAATTGCTGTGTAATCTCATCAGCTATTTGAAATCTAGTCTACTTCTGCTCATGCATTTTGAAGGCATAATGAAAATCAGTTGATATACAGCCTTTTTGAGCAATCCTGTAGCCTTTCTGCTGTAGAGGTTAAAACATTTCCTAATGGCATACTTTTTTTGTGAGACTGCAAAGTAGAGCTCCAAATGTTTTTATATATAACTTGTTCCTCAGTGCTGTGGTTTTTTGTGCCAAGCTGTAAATGCTTTTTACTGATCTGTTTATTAGCCTCCAGTATCATAGAGAGTCCCCAACCAGATTCAGGATACTATTGTGTTTGGTGCTGTACATATATTTAGCGAGGTATTTCCCTTTCTGAAGAGCTCAAAATCTAAATAGAAAGGGAGTATTATTATCCCCATTTTACAGATGGAGAACTGAGGCACAGAGTGATTTAGCATCTTGCCAAAGGTCAGAGAGGAAATCAAACCCAGATATCCTGAATCACAAGACTCTCCTTTCTCTCTCTACTTAGTACTACAAAGGCAGGCTAAGGAAGAAGCCATAAATGGTGATTTCCACCAACACTGTAGACTTGAGGACCCCCGGCCACACAATGACTATTGAAAAATTAATTATTAATGAACAGGTGTCAGCATCGCTAGGCAGCTGGCTGAGGCAGGCGCAGATTCAGGCTGGAACAGGGGCGGGCTAGTGTGGAAACAGGCACAGACACACAAGTAGACTATCAAAACTACTAGGAAATGGGAGTGTTTCCAGCCAGGTTGTAACACTGAACAGACTGGAGAGATTGCTTCCCTTAGGAGCCTCTATACTTGCCTTGGGATCACCAGGCTGGGCCCTCACCTATGGACTGGACACAAGAACAACCAAACAGGGTCAGACCAATGGTCCATCTAGTTCAGTATCCTGTTTTCTGACAGTGGCCACTGCCAGGTGCTTCAGAAGGAATTAACAGAACAGGCCATCATCTAGTGAGCCATTTCCTGTCCTCCACTCCCAATATCTTGGCTGAACCCTGGTTGAATTGTATGGGGCCTATCACAAAATGTGCAGAAAACTGCCTCTGATGACTCATCATTACACTCTTCTGCTCAGAGATGACACATCAGGCTTAAGGAGGCTTGTACTCACACATAATTTATCACAATGTGGGGAAAAGTTTAAATTTTAGAGCCAGCGAGGTGGCCTGTCCATGGCTCTAGGGACAGCGTGACACCATCCCACTCTGAGGAATGAGCGTTTGAGTCCTAAACTCATTCTTCATTCTCTGGAACCAGCAGAACTTTTGTGCTAAACAAATACAGCATGATCAGGCTCTTAGATAAGGTAGGGACTGGGAGTTCTAATGTTGCTATTGAGTCTGTCCCAAACCTGCTGAATTGCATGGATTGGCATGGGAGGAGGTTGCAACTGAGATTCCTTGGTTGTGGGGAGGATTGCCATGAGAGGTGGGGAATATGAGAAAGCTGGAGAGAGAATTAAAAGGTGAAATTGAGGCTGTATTTCCAGAATTTCCATTTTAGTGATGTGTGACTTCTAAAATGCATATGTGTAAGTACCAAATATTATTTATTGTTCATACTTTTCCAAAAATATGATTTCATCTTAGAACAGTGCCCCAGCATAGCATTTATTAAATCAGACTGCATGCTTGTTGAGATGCATTTTGCTGATATCTGCAATGTATTTGCTGGTAATGCAGACTCACCTGCCATCAAAAGTTCTAATTGCAAAGACAAGCCAAAGTGCTACAGGCATATAATATACAGAATGAAGCTGATTCATTCAGAGAACTCTGGTTAAAAAAATCCCCAGTCCTCTCCATTTTAATATGGCTGTTTGTCCTGGGATTTCTGGGGTTGGTTGCTTTTAGTGCTGTAGTTGCTGTTTAGTTTCTGCTTCCGAAGAGATGGATGATTTGGCAAATGGGTGGTCATGTGACTAAGTCACAGGCCTGCATGTTGGGAAACCTAATTCTACCAACCTATTTCTGTGTGACCTTGGCCAAGTAACATGATCTCTTTCTGCCACTGATCTTCAAAATAGGGATAATAATTACCTCAGACAAGCATTGGAGTTAGAGTTTGTAAAGTGTTTAAGAGCTTCAGAAGTTGTATAAAACAGTTACTTGATGGTTTCCTTAACTTTTGCATTCACCTTTTTCTTTCCCACTGCCCCAAAGAATGGCTTTCACACAAGGAGAAATGCCTTCAATTTTTTTTGTCAGTAATACCAAACCAGGATTAGCATATTTCTTGTTTATCTAAGAAGGATTGGCTCCAAAGGAGACAGGAGCTCAACTTTGTTTTGGTCTACCTACCATTTGCACAGCAGTAACTGCTCAATATCTCCTTTCTGGTAAGTAAAGAAACGAGGTTGTATTATTCTAGCATTATTCTAGCAATAAGTATGTCAGCCCTAGCTTACAATGTCATGTCCTTGTTTTATTCCTACAAGCTTTAAGTTAAAATACAGGCTGGCAGGCTCTGGTGTCCAGATGACTGATGTTCCCCTTTTCTCAGGCATTGCCTGGGATCAGAAAGGGAGAGCTTAGTCGGAGAGTGAAGATAGAAGTAGATACTGACTGTTCACCGGGGCAGTCAGTGGTGTGACACTGAGGCCATGTTAAGAAGCTAGTTAAGAAGCCATGGGATGTTCCAACTATGGGGATTTCAGAGTATAACTAGGTCAACTGTAGCTTTGCAATAATATGCCTCTTTTTTTATTAGCTAATGAAATTCAGAAGTACAGGAGCCCCATTTTTTATTTTATTTTTCCCTTAACTACATTCTATTCATACTTGAAAGACTTGTCCTTTTTGCAAAAGCATGTCAGCAGCAGCTACTATAAAATCTGTCAGTGGAATTCTTAGTCTCCTGGAAGATTTATCATTGTAACAGAAAAAACTCTGAAGAAATGCTGAGGATTCTCTCCTCTCCCCTCTTCCCCTACCACCTCCACTCTCTCCCCCTCAGCTGGAGAGAGAAAGAAAACATACACACATTGAGGACAATGGTAAGGTTAAAATGAGAATGCCTGTTCACAGCTCTTTTAGCTCAGATGTTTCCTTAGGTGATCCCTGTTCCTGTTACTCCAGCTGTTTGCAATTAGGTTGTTTTCTGAATTAAGTGAAAAATTATAGTTGTGTCAGGTGGAAAAGCACCTTGACAGTTAGTAAATAGGATAGGCAAAGGATGACAGAAGGGAAAAGGTTCTCTTCTTTACAGTATGACACCTGCGTAAGCAGTAAGGTGCAGAATTGTGGCTTATGGTGTTCTCCATGTGGTGACTTTTATTTCAAGCCAGCACACTTGCACAGAGGCAAGCTCTTATCCATAGGGTCCAGCAGTGAAATAGGTATCAAACTTCCTGAAGGCTGTAGGCTGCTACTCTGAAACTCAGCCTGCTTCACTATGTGAGCCTATGAGAACTCCCATCCTCCATTGTCCTGTGGTATTTTGCTTCTAGATCTCAATAATTCATATCTAAAATCAAACAGTTTCATTGTTATATTATGTCATGGTGGGCGTGGTGGTAGGGTGTGTGGAGTGGTTGGCAGTTCCTACTAAAGCACCATATTATTACCAAAAAAAATGAATTTTTACCAATTTATCTTCCCTCCTCACCCCCTGGGTATTTTAAAGAAGAGGAGTGAGGGGCAGGAGGAGGGAAGGATTTCATTAGAAATTAGAGAGAAAGAAAAGTACTGTCAACAACAGAGTAATGAAAATGAACAGCATCCACAATAATGTCACACAATAACTCACACAAAACTCCTGCTGAAATATTCACTAAGAGAAGGAAGAAAAAAAATAAAACCAGAGAGAAAATATCCTAGGAGATATTAAGGAAGCAGAAAGATGTGTGCGAGAGGAATTCAGGAAATGTGTATGGGCATGCACCAAACATATGGAAGACTGTACTGGAAGAAAGTGAGAAAAGAAAGTAAGAGGATGTGCAAATCCTTTTTCTGTCTAATATGTTAGCTAGGGTTGCCAGGTGTCCAGTTTTTGACCCGAGTGCCCAGTCAAAAAGGGACCCTGGGAACTGCTGTCAGCACTGCCTACTAGGCCATTAAAAGTCCAGTTAAAGTTGCTGCAGGGCTAAGGCAGGCTAGTCCCTACCTGTCCTGGCACCGTGCTGCGCCCTGGAGGTGGTCAGCAGGTCCGGCTCCTAGTCAGGGGAGGGGGCATGGGCTCTGTGTGTTGCCCCCACCCCGAGCACCAACTCTGCAACTCCTCCCATTGGCCAGGAACCAGAGCCTCCTGGTCCCCTCAGCCTAGGAGCCAAGCTGCAGCTGGTCACTGCCATGGCACAGCCCAGAGACAAGACAAGTAGAGAGCCCACCTTAGCTCTGCTGTACCACTGACCTGGAGTCATCTGAGGTAAGCCCGCGCTCCAATCCTGATCCCCAGCCCTGCAATCCCCCCCAACCTTCTGCATTCCAAACCCCTCATCCCCAGCCCCACCCCGAGCCCTCACCCACTCCTGCACCTCAACTGCCTGCCTCAGCCCAGTGAAAGTGAATGAGGGTGGGTGAGAGCGAGCCACTGAGGGAGAGGGAATGTAGTGAGAAGGGGTGGGGCCTCGGGAAAGGGGCAGAGTTAAGGTGTTCAGTTTTGTGCGATTAGAAAGTTGGCAATGCTAATGTTAGCCTGCATGGATTCTCTTTAAAGCAGATGACTAGTTCCTGGAGTCTAGCAGCTGATGGGGCAGGGATGCAATTAGGGGTGAGGGGAGAGACACCTGCTTCCAAGAATGGAGAGACCTACTAATGAGGAATGGGAATGAATACTGAATTCTGATCTGAGTGCTGGTTGGGAACTGGAGTCCTTCAGTGATATGTCTGCTTCATGTATAAGTCTCCTGTGCTGTATGTGCTATAGTACATTTGCATTATACAGACAGAGGAAACCATTTCAGCCAGTTTTGAAAAGCAGCATTACTAGGGGATTTTCAGTTTGGAGTTTATGAATGAGGAATTTACTCCAATAATGTATCATTGTATTCATGTTAGGAGAGAAGCTTCTGTGGAACATTATAATGCTCAGCTTGCCAAGAAAAGCTGTTTCCTTAATTGAGAAATCTCATTTGAAAGAAAGCTTCATACCAGGTCACCAAGGCGGATTGTATACATAGCACGTAGGGAAGCGATTTATACTTTCATCTTTGACCTTGACTAGGATCTATCTCCTGGATAATTTCAGTTTAAATTCTAGCTTGGACAGCATACAGGCTCCCTGCAGTGTGGCAGTTACACTCTTGCTTAACTCCAGTTCTTGAGGCTGGCAGGTTTGGTAGCTCTGCTTCTGGAAACAGATGAGTCACTGAGAAAAATCTGACTCTTGGCACAAAAGCAGAGTCCAAGCGTGACTCTGCAGAGGGTAATATCACAGTGTCTTATGCTGCTCTAATTTACAGGGTCATTAAGCCTACATTATCTACTGTTCTTGCATATTTTTACTGTGGGGTTTCATTAATTATCCCAGATATCTAAACTAACCACGTGTAGCATAAGTGTACTCCGAGTGTTCGGACAGCATCCTTTTCTGAGAAAATATGTAAGTTTGTAAATTCTGAAGTCAGATTCTGTGCTGACCATAGAGATAAAACGCCCATTAACTTCAGTGGGAGTTTTCGCTGTGCAGGACTGCAGAGTCAAACCCATATAGAATGATATACCAGTGACATAATGAGTTACAAGTGTGACAGTTCAGGGCAAAGGCGCATATAACCCTCTCAATACTGTAGCAAGGGCTCCCGGCTCCTCAGCCATGACTTATCTGGGGTGGAGACATACTCCTCTCTCCCTCCTAACTGGGGTATTTCCTGGATTCACAGCTCTCTGCATACACTGTGAATTCCCCAGCAAAGTCAGACTGCCTATGCAGAGGCGCTTTATTTTTCTGCTCAGAGATGGTAAACAGTATAATTTTCAGAATTAAAATTACCACCCATCTCTTTTTATGTACCCCATTTATTGTTAAGGTACAAGCCCAGCAGAGAAAACAATAAAACAATAAACAAACTTACATGCATCCTAATAAGCTTACCCGAAATCACTCCAACTCCAGCAAGAGCTCTGTCTGGTGAACAATCCTTCAAACCCCACTCAGGCATTTTCCTGTGGTCACAAGTTCATAACAGCTGTTAACACAGAACAAGCACCCAGACTGGGTCAAGTCCTTCCAACACTTCCTAGGAAGGATTCAGCCCCGCCTTACACAAAGTGTCCTGCCCCTTCGTGGCATCGGAAAGAAGGTCCAGAGTCAAGTTTAACTCGGGCTACTTACTCAAAAGTCCTTTCTCTGATCATTGATCCCTGGAGAATCCGGTTTGAACCAGTATATGTGAGCCTCTGGAGATGTTACAACCTGACTGAAATTTCCTAATCACCCCCACACTGTTCTTAGTTTCTAGACAGCTGTGGTTTTCCTACCCCATGGGATTACGTACATTCCCTGGCCCACAATGATACAAAACCTTAATTCAATAATGTTTCTTCGGAATATTACAGGAAATTACCATATCTGTTACAACAAATGGCCACAAAGCTACACAGTAAGGCTATAGATATGCACTGAGATATAGGCAGGTATCACATTTTGGGGTGCAGTCCAGACAAATAAGGGGTTGTGTCACCACCTTCTCTGTAACCTAGCTGCCTTAAATGTTCTGCTGCTGTCACTCACAGCCCAGACATCAACAGCCAGGAGACAACCGTGTGGTATCCTGAGCATCTGTGTGCTATGTGGCCTTGGTTCAGTGCTTCTGACTTCAGCAACCTGTCACAACACAAAAGCCCCACCAGTTTTAGTTACATCTGCCAAGATGACTCCAACATGCTTTCAGTCCCAAATTTCTCCCAAACTACTCTCCCTGAAGTGTCCAGCTCTCTACTGGACCACTCAGCTGAAAAAAGATTTGTTTGCTCCTTTAAAGAGACAATACCCAGCAGCTTGCCACTTTCACTGGGTTTAACAATCACTTCAATTCAAACACATCTTTGGGTTGTTTAGATCAGGGACTCCGTGGCTTGCCTGGCTGGCCGCAAGATGTTTTGTTTACCCAAGTGGTCGCAGGTTCGGCCACTCACAGCTCCGACTGGCTGCTGTTCACGATTCCCAGCCAATGGGAGCTGTAGAAAGTGGTGGCCTGGCCCGCACTGTTTCCTACAGCTCCCATTGGCAGGGAATGGCGAACAGCAGCCAGTGGGAGCTGCGAGCGGCCGAACCTATGGCTACTCAGGTAAACAAAACATCTTGCGGCCAGCCAGGGGCTTACCCTGGCCAAGCCCCAGAACAAGTCTGGGAACCCCTGGTTTAGATTAAAATAAAAAAGAAATTTATTAACAGGACATATACTAAGTGAAACCAAGTAAAACAAATAAAGGCAGAGATGATTACAATCAAATAAAAGTGAAAACACACATGTAAAAATCTAATGCTTAATCTATCAAGGTATAATCTCTGTTTACTCACCAGTAATTCTTGGTCCAGCCTGGCTGACTGTCTCTCAGTCAGAACCTTCCACAGAAGTGTGAGAGGCTGGTTTCCCTCATCTTCTGAGGTGAACATTAATGATGGAGGCTCTCTCTTTGTTCTTTATATTCCCAAGGAATTACCTTTGTTCTCAGAATTAGGAAGGCCCCTTGGGATTCAATCTCCCGCGTCTCTCTGGGAGATGAGCAGAAGCTGTCTGAATTCTTTCTATCCTGAGTTGAGGCTCAAGACAACCTTTTCTGGTTTGCTTATTAGCTTTGTTTATGGCTAATATGTAAATTGAGGTAATCCTACTTTCCTTTGTCTAGGACAGAACTGTTTATTACCTTTACCTAGGCTACGCTGTCTTCTAACTCATGTTCTAGTAACATTATAGAAAGGGAATTAATAAATTCACACATAAGGTTAAACACATTCATTTTACAATGCTATTAATGACCAGTGTGTGATTAGCTTTTGACTGATACTTTAAAAGGCATGTTTTGCACAAATATTGTTGCAGTTGTGAGTCAGGTATGAATGTAGAGGCACTTAGAATCACAGCAGGATAATTCTATCATGGGCTATTGCACACAGCACTGGGAAGCGGGTGATACAGGGAGCACAATCTCTCCAGGAGTGGACAGAAACGAATATACACTCTGCAACATCAGCTAGAGTGGCTCCACTTTGAGTTGATTGTTTCTGGCCCCATTACTCTTCTTCTCTGCTTTCTGGGTCATTTTCAGTCTGGAAGGAGCAAAGACTAAGCTGTAGTTGTATGAGAGGGAGAGAAAGGAAAGTATTTTTGTGCCTCTGCCCCCACACATGGATAGATTTCAGTCTACTTCACCATAAATTAGATATTAAAGGGAGAAACATTGAGGCTATGCATATTCTCATTGGCAGAACCAAACTTCAAAGAGAATTATTGGTAATAATAATAATATTTTGTACTTCTGTTGCACAGACTATCTAAAGGTCTCAAAGTCATTGGCACAAAGTCATGAGCTAAGCCTCAAAACACCCCTGAATAGAGCTAGGCAGAGAAAGATAATTACATTGAATTGAGGATTTAGTTATATTGAAAATAAGTTTAATACAAAATTGGAATGAAAACCCAAAACTTTGAAATCCTCTGCAGAAGAGAAAGGAACCCTGGCTCTGGGTCAGTTTGCCTGGTGGGATGCTCCAGAGCAGGGCACCCTGAGGGACCCAACTATGGGGCAGTCTGCATGGCAAACTGTCCCATTGTCATGGACCCTGGAAGCCCTCAGGTTCCCAGCTCCAAGGCAGTCTACCTGGACTCAGCAAGGTTGGATGCTTTGGGAGCCCAAGCTGCTGAGGAGCTGGGTGCTGGGACCCCCTATTCCTGAGAAGACAGAAGCTGGAAACCCAGGCTGCTGAGGTGCTGCAAGTCTGTGATCTGGGACTCCTGCATACTCTTCCAAGCAGGCTGCTAAGGAATTAGGATGAGTTGGCAGGAAACCAGGTTTTTCCACTCTCTATACACCTATAAGTGGATAAATATTATTATCCCTATTTCAGAGATGCGGAAGGAGAGACATCATCACAAAGAGCTTACTATCTTGTCCAAGGTCATGCAGAAAGTCTGTGACAAAGACAGGAATGGAACTCAGATATCCTGAGTCCCAGTTCTATGCCTTAACCACAGAACCAATTTAGCAAAATTTCTAGAAACAGAAGCAGCATGTACAGGATATATTTCAATTACCAATGAGGATGAGAAGCCAGAAGATCAGATCTTTGCCCCAACCAAGATTTCAAAGACTCCAAGACCAGAAGAGACTATTGTGATCATATAGTCTGACCTTCTGTATAACATAGAACTTCCCCAAAATCATTCCTAGAGAAGATCTTTTAGGAAAAACATCCAATCTTGATTTAAAAATGATCAGTGATGGGGAATCCACCAAAGACCTTAGTAACTTGTTTCAATGGTTAAATTACTCTCACTGTCAAAAAATTACTCTTTATTTCCATTCTGAATTTATCTAGCTTCAACTTCTAGCCATTGGGTTGTTTTACACCTTTCTTTACTAAATCGAAGAACCTATTATCAAACATTTGTTTCTCATGTGGTACTTGTAGATTCTAATCAAATCACCCCCCCACTTTCTTTTTGTTAAGCTTAATAGACTGAGCTCTTTGAGTCAATCACTATAAGGCATGTTGTCTATTCCTTTAATCATTTGTGAGGTTTTTCTCTGAACCCACTAAAACTTATTAACATCCTTCTTGAATTGAGGGCACTAGAACTGGACACAGTATTCTAGCAGCAATCAAAGCAATGCCAAGTAAGAGGTAAAATGATCTCTCTACTCCTATTCATGTTTCCTCTTCTTATGCACTTTGGGACCATAGTAGCCCTTTTGGCCACAGAGTCACACTGGGGAGCTCATGTTCGGCTAATTATTCATCATGCTCCCAAGTCTCTTTCAGAGTCACTGCTTCCTACTTTAAAGCACACCAAACTGTTAAGTATGGCCTACATAATTTGTTCCCAGTTGTGTACAGCTACATTTATAGATTCATAGATTTTAAGGCCAGAAGGAACCATCATGATGATCTAGTCTGACCTCCCGCACATTGTAGGCCACAGAGCACCACCTGCTCCTGCAATAGGCTCAGAACCTCTGGCTGAGTTACTAAAACCCTCACATCTTGATTTAAAGACTTCAAGTTACAGGGAATCTACCATTTACTCTACTTTAACTCACCAAGTCACTCATGCCTCTGACTGCAAAGGAAGGCGAGAAAACAGCAGGGTCTCTTCCAGCCTGCTCTGGAGGAAAATTCCTTTCTGGCACCAATTATGGAGATCAATTATTGAGCATGTCTGTGAGGTCCACCAGTGAGATACCTAGGAAATAATTCTTTGTACTAACTCAGAGATCTCTGCATCTTGTGTCCCATCAGTGACCATCGGAGATACAATATTTACTAATAGCAGAGGAGGATAGGACATATGCCATTGTAACCTCATCATACTATCCCCTGCATAAATTTATCAAGTTCAGTCTTGAAACAAGTTCTTTTTTTGCCTCCCCTACTCCCTTTGAAAAGCTTTTCGAGAATGTCTCTCCTCTGATGGTTAGAAATCTTCATCTACTTTCAATCCTAATCTTGTTGATGGCCAGTTTATATCCATTTGTTCCTGTGCTTACATTGGCCCTTACCTTAAATAACTCCTTTCCCTCTTTGGTATTTGCTCTGTACAAATACATCACAGGGATAACAATATCTATACATTCAGCCTTCATTTTGTTTGGCTAAACAAGCTAAGCTCCTTAAGACTCCTCTCATAAGGCAGTGTCGTTGTTGTAATTGAATGGGGCAGGCGTGGAGGAGGCACTTAAAGAGAACATCCATATCGCTCCTCTCCTCTTTCACTTTGTTCTGGCACTTCCTGACCTCCAAGAGTTAGCTTCCCTTACCAATCCATCTCTTCTTCCATTCCATTCCTTTCTCTTAATAACCTGTTGCAGATGCATGTTAATCCAATGTGGTTTGTACCCCTTCCCATGAGTATTGCTGCTGTTGGTTGGTTGGTTGTTTTTTTGCCATGCTAGGGATGCAGATTCCAAACAGTTCTTGCATCTTTGACTTAAAATTATTCCAAGCCTCCTCCACATTTTCAGATCCTTGAGCTCTTCAGTCCCGTATTAACCCATATTAAAACACACAGAAGTTATTACAGCACCTAAAGAGCATGTTGATATTAGATTCTCCTGGTAAGGGGATAAAGAGTTCAGTTTCCAAAAAACTGAAGCTGGCAGGGACAGATACAGGAACAAGCCCAGCATATACTGCAGCATTGGGGTAGGGAAAGGAGATAGCTAAAGTCCAGCCGGAACTATTCTTCTCTGAAGCACCCTCTGAGCCTAGAATTATGCAGTGGTGGTGGTTCTGCTCCCTTACCTCACTGGAACTCTAGGAATAGAATTGGTTTGGAAATGTTTGTAACAATTTTTTTTTTGAAAATGCAGATTCATTAAAACGTTAGCTTTTCACAAAAACATATTGGCTTCAACATATCTTTAACTGGGAAAGTTTCTTGGGTCTAGGCTGGGATTTCTGGGGGAGAAGGAAGGGAAGAGAGAGACACACACACACATATACATCTCAGTCCAGCCAGTGCCCCAGGAGTTAGGATGTTCAAAGGGGATATAGAAACCCACATTCAAGTCTCTGCTTTGCCTCTTTTCACAGGCAGCACAAATTTTGTTTAGAAGCCTTGACATTTTTTTTAGCAGGTTTTGGAAGACTGATGATATCAAAGTGTTTTATCCTGTTTTCCCTGTGAACAGTGGTTCCTCCCCCATGCTGACTGGCTGTTTGTTCCAATCCTGTCCTGTCTCCCTTCCTCCCATCTCTTCACCCCAGCTTCACTGCATGTGCTAGTCATGCTTCCCTCGTCAACTCTGCCCTGTACCTCATCTCTCTAATTTCTCTCTGTCTTTCCACTTTGTTGATCCCCTTCTGAAAAAAAGTGTGAGGTCGAGGGGAGATGTTGCTAAGTCATGGCACTGACCATGCCATTTTCTACCATCACTTTCCTTGCTCTGCTTGGGTGTTCTAGCCCTTCCCACCCTGTGCCTGTGTTGTCTATTTAGATTGTAAGCTCTTCAAGGCAGGGACTGTATTACTCTGTTTTTTCACATGCTTGGTACAATTAGCCCCCCATTTCTGGTAAGTCCCTAGGTACTTACCAAATAAGTGATGATAATGACTAAAAGGGTTCAGCTCTTAAGAATCTACCAACTCAAAAGCTATAGATAGAGAGAGATATAGGTGTATATATAAGAATTTGGATATAAAATGCATGCCTTTCCCTGAATGCACAAGAGCAGAATCGCTATCTGCCTGTCAGCACTGGGCTGATAACATACTCCAGCTTGCATAGCAGGTGGATTGTATTTGTTTTAAGAGAACGTTCATATTGCTCTCCACCTCCTCACCTGCCCCATTCAACTATAACACCTACACCGCACATCTCTATAATAGATGTTAGCCCATAAAAAGGTACAGTCTGGCCCCATGTGCCTGAAAACATGTTACACTGTGAAAAAGGAAAGCCCAGGGAATGTATGAAAACCAAGTCAATTCTTAGCTAAGCAAGCTCTTCCAGCTAGTATAGTCTTTCAGTTGGTCTGGTGACACTGTGGAGTTTGGTGAAAATGTCCACTTTTTGTTGCAAATACCTGTGGAAAAAATTTCAATCCCATCCATCCTGCTTTGACCCAGCATTTCCTGCCTTCTTTATCTGTTTTGTGATCCCTGCTAAGACCTCCAATGAAATAAACTGCATTTTATTAGTTTGTATTATAGTGGCAAATTTTGTTTATGGCTAGAGAAGCACCTTGTTCTTGCAGAAATATAGTTTGTAGGGTTTTAGCTACACTAACAGCCTGGGGTTCGATTAATAATACAAAAAAACTCTCTCTCAGCCACGTGGAAAGGAGTACCCCATAAATAAACCAAGGCCACATTATCATTTTCATTATAAAAGTCTGATAAAATATTGTCTTAAGGGAACATACACCAGTGGCAGAGATGAAAACAAGACATCAGAAATTCCATTTGAATACAGGTGGCAGAATTGTTTACAGCCACGGGGTCACATTGCTGCCAGATTTTTTAAATTCACACTGAGGGAATATCTCCTTCCAGCTGTGACTGAAGAAAAGAAAATCACACTGGTAGAAATATGTTCTCATAAATGGCTACAGGGTTTAGGGCTATTTAGTCTTTCTGCCTATGACTTGGATGCAGTGCAAATAGGGAAAGATACACTAGTAATCCCAAAAGATCCAAACTTCTGTCTATTCCATCTTTGTCTGAATAAACCCACTTGTTTGTTTTTTTCTTAAAAATTTTAACATGGTGGCAGAGAAATAAAAATCCACAATGAAACTCTTTACATTTCAGTGTAACCTCATTCCTGTATAAGCCATCTCACTACTCATTTCTTTTCCTCCCCATGCAGTTTTTCCACCCCAGTCCTGGGCCACAATATCCTCTATCACAGAAGATAAAACTCTTTTTTTTTATTCCACTTCTCATCACTGATATGCTGCCAGCATTTTTATAAAAAAAAAAATCCCTTTAGCCTTTAGGGATGTGCGTTCTGCAGAAAAAAGGGCGAGAGGGCTGGAGAATCTATGCATTACTGTCTGTATTTAAATACAAATGCTTTTACATAAAAAAAATGGAGAGAGGTAACACCACTTGGCAAACCAACTTATATTAAGTGCACATGATCAAATATACTGAATAGGTGAGTACAATGACTGTCAGCCAGGGACTGAATTAGGATGTCCAGAGCTTAGTGCATGAGCCTAAAGGACTACATCTCTTAGCTGGCATTGTGGCTCTGTGGATTAGGCACAGAGAGGTGTGTGCAGCACACATAGAATACTGGGTAACCTTAACAGAGTCGTGTTCAGTCAGTACAATTTGAAGTGAAAACTGTGTATGAAGGTTGGGGGATGGGAATGAAGTGAAAGTCTTTCCCTCCACTGGGAAATATTTTGCTGAAAAATATCTGCTTGGAATTAGCAGATGGATGCAGAGGCAAAAAACCCCCTGCCCTTTTCAAATATTTTTACGATCGCTCAGGAATCTGCGATACCTTGACAAGATGAGTTAGCTGTAGCCAGAGAGGGAGTTAATTCCATCAGAGGCAAGGAGACCTCCTTTCAGTTAGAGGGCAGAATTTTTACAAGGACTCTCAAGAGAAAAGCTATGGAATGCAGTCATAGGCGAGGGTCTCTGGAGGAGAAGATAAAGGCAAGCATCACAGGGGAAGGTGACAAATTGGTAAGGGGCCAGTTGTTAGGAGAGAAATCTTGGGAAGTGTAGGTCAGCTGAGTGGGAGCCTGTAGCTATCTGAAAAGGGAGTGGAGGGGAGAAAGGAATAGCAAAAAGATATCCCCATTTTCAGAGGAGGAGGGGGACTTTTACAAATTAATGTAAAAGTTTCAGCACCTATTGTGGTTTGACTATTCTTAAAATATAAAGCAGCAGGAGGAAGAGAGCTTTAGAAGACCGATGCACATAACATCCCTGTGACATGCTGCTCAGGTGGTAAGACGGGCTGACAAAGCTTGAAGCATGGATTTTACAAATCCACGTCTCTCGCTCTAGGAGTCAGTTTCTGTTCTTCGGAGAATAGTTCTGCCCGGAGAATAGTTCTGCCTCACACATGAGTCTATAAGACTGCCTGTGCTTATTGTCATTTCTATTGTAGTTTTGCCTAAGGACTCCACAAAAGACTTCGGGTCCCATTTTACCAAGAACTGTACAGTCCCTGTCTCAGACACATCTAGGAATTAGAGAACATGCAACAGGTGAATGAACACACAAATGGGGTGGGGGGAGGGAAGGGAGCAGCTATGTTATTATACAATTCTTAAACTATCCATAATGTATCCCTGCCATAAATTCAGGTTGTTTCCAGATTACAATGACAAGCACGTCTTTTTCAAGGGTTGACTCAGTGGTATAAGCACTACGTTTGAATTACCCAAAGCCGCTGCTTCATATCTTGATGGGGATGATGTCAACTTTCTGATGCAAATTGTAGTGGACCCTCTATCCACTCCTGTCTGGCCAGAACCAGATTCTGCGGGACAGTTTAGTGCCCCCAATGGGGCTGCGTGACACACAGTCCCCGTCAAGCGTTATCAGGAACTGGGTAACTTAAGATGTCGTCACTTAAGCCGAGTCTATAAGTGGTCTGAGGCCTGGACTTGAAGGGGCTCAGGCAGCCAGCAAACAATACAGTCTCAGGTGGGTGCCTGGGGAGGAAAGTGCCTTCTTCACAGCAGGAGCATCCCAGTGCCAGGCAGGAGTTGGCCCTCACGGTGGGGGCACAGGGACACGAGCCCACCCTACTCCACTGCTTCCCAGCCCAGGGCCCTAGCTGGGACAGGATCGGCTGCCCCTGTGTTGGGATCCAGCAGCAACATACCGACTCAGCCACACCTGGCTTTGCAGCCAGTGGCACTGTGGCTGTCTCTGGGCTACTTCCTGCCTCCCCAGGGGTTGGTACCCCTGGCCTCATGGCTTTGTCTGGTTCCTCAGGATGCACAGCGGTGGGCAGTCTGGGCCAGTCCTCATCAACGTCTGGGACTTGGGCACAGCCAGGCATAGGATCCTCTCTGAGGCACTGCAGAACAGGCAGAGCATCCTTCTCCTTCAAATATTGACCAGCTCTACAAATATGGAAACTAATATTCCAAGATAAGGGCCCCTTACTTCCTTTCTCCTTAACAGCAGAAGTTAACAATATAATGTTAACACAAATTCTCTGAATATACTCTTTGAATATAGTGTTAGGACAGGAGTGTTTGGCCAAATACGTATATGCTGTGTTCTTCACTTTGTTTTCTGAAAGTGCAGCAATCTATTCCCCTGATTTTCCAGGTTATATGTAAAATATAAATGAGCATATGATGCTAAGGCAGAGAGAGAATAAATCTCTTGAGAAACTGTTTGGGTGAAAAAAAAGAAAACAGATTTATAAAATACCTGACCTTTCCATTGAACATCATCATCTGGTGGAAGGTTCGGACAGGATAAATACAACAAAAGAACGTGCAGACATTTATGAAGAAAACTTCCACTGTTAGTGTGAACCTCTGCATACACTGTTGAAAAAGTATGTTATATCTTCAAATGCAAAAATATTTGGAGAGCACAATTTCCTTGAGAGACTAGACAGTGCACATAACTGCTAGAAAAAGAGAGCAAATACTGTCATAGGCATTGTTTGGTTTGACAGACACAGGGAGAGAGAGAGAGATAAGGTACAGTTCATTAGCTGGAGTGATTAGCTTCAATGGAACTATGACAATTAACACCAACTACGGATCTCCTCCATAGGGCCCTAATCACCTTAAATGTTTAATTTTCTGTATATAAGTAATTCCACTGTTTGCAAAGGGACTACTCATGTGCTAAGTGTTAGCAGGATTGGAGGTCTAAGCAAGCGCAGATGGTGAAATCTATTTGTTACAACACAATCCACACTTCCATAAGCTTCAAGAAAAGGGTGTCTGCCTGGGTCCAGCTCAGCCACAGTTTTGTATTGGTTCATGCTAGAACTTTAAGCCACAGCTGCTGAACTGCTGAAACTCCAGGGAGTCCATTTTCATGCAGATTATGAAACAGACAGAAGCCTGTGGTTAGGGTATTGCTGATAACCTTTAGTCAGCTGCAAATCAACTATCTTGAGATGGTTTTGGTTAAGTGCTGACTTCCCCATTTTGCATTAGGTAACTTGTGATTCTCTTGGTTTCACAACAGTATGGCTACACTGTCACTCACACCGCTAAAAAACATTGATAAGAAGTTCTAAAAACAACATTGGCACTTTTTCTAACTGCTTCTGGAGTGAAATTCTGGTTCTGGTGAAGTCAGTGTGAGTTTGGCCATTGATTTCAAGGAAGCTAGGATTTCACACCTGAAAGTTTCTGTTGAAGAGCATGTAATGTCCTGATGTTTTTGTATTTATTGCAGCAATTCCCGACCAATCATTCCCATAATATTAATACCATGACTGGTACTCCAGTATCTCTACCACCCTGCATAATAACTAACCTTATTGCAGAGTTCTGGTGCACTGCTTGTCTGCCTTCTAATCTATAATCTGAGAATTGGTTTATCAGCAATTTCCACTTTAGACAAATCTAAGCTTGATGCAGTCCAAGATTCAATTGCACAGAATGAGAAGCAGTTGGCACTGATTGCTATAAATGAGATCATAGGTCCCAGTCCTGAAAGTACTTAGACCAGTGGAGGGCAACCTGTGGCCCCGGTCCCCATGAGGCCCATCAGGGTAATCAGCTCGTGGGGCGTCAGACTGTTTGTTTACATTTGCATGGCCGTGGTTTGCCATTCCCAACCAATGGGAGCTGTGGGAAGTGGTGGCCAGGCCCATGCCACAGTTTGTCAATCACTGACATAGACATATACATTACTTTATGAATATAAGTAATTGCATGTAAGACAATGGGGTCATTCACATGCATAAAATTAAGCATACATGAACATACTCAGTTTTAGAGCAGAGCATCTTAGAAACTGTGCTAAGGGAGATCATGACACAGTCTCTTGCCTGTTGGAACAAACCACCATTTTCTGTTTGTGTCCTTCAAATTATGTTTGAAATGCTGAACACAGGAAAACAGTTGTTGGCTGGTATCCCTATTGGCCTTGCGTGAAAGAAAAAGATTTACTATTAACTTTTGCATTCTTGAAAGCATAAATATAATGGCTGAGATTTTCAAAGTGGCCTAAGGGATTTGGACATTTTTTGGGCTAGACTTACAAAATGATGTAGGTGCCTAAAGCCCAGAATCAGCTCTACTGGGATTCATAAAACCTTTGCTCATCTGCTGCTGAACCCTGTAGGTGCCTAAACTTGCTCAGTACCTAAATGTTTGCAGTAAATTCCCTAGGTGCCAATGTTTTTGCCCATGAGCATGCACACTGCAGTCTTCATAATAGGTGTTAAGGCACCTAACTCCTAGAATGATGCACAAACTGGCAGAAGATAGGGGTTCTTACACCTAACTTGCATAGTGGGCCCAATCTGTAAGAGTATTCAGAACTCCCCAGCTGGATACAGGTTCCTTAAAGGGGAGCCTACACAAAAGGTAGAGGGAGGACCTTCCTCATAACTTTTAGCCCACTGGTCAGGATACTAACCTAACCTCAACAGAGAATTCCAAGCAGAGGGACGCACCTCCCTTCAGCTTGGACGTTAACACTGAATGCTTTGAGGGACGTAGCTTAGGGGATCTTGGCATCTCCCATTGACTATCTTTAGACAGAAAGCCAACTAGTGTGCTGGCTTTTGTGGATCCCATTCTGAGTGCCTATCTCTTTCCAGTCATTGTATAGGGAGTCTAGGCAACGAACTCAAGCTTCATGTATCCCAGTGATTTTCTAGTTGTCTAAAAGTTAGGCATGGTGACTCTCAGGATCACTATGCCTACATTCCCTTGCAAATCTATCCCTAGTTCCCACTGGGAGCAGAGCATCCAAATCTTCTGAGATCCTTTGAAAATCTTAGCTATACTATATATACAATTGATAGTTATCCTCAGTCTCCATGTACACTAGATGCATACTCTCTCTTCAGCTATACACCATCCTTTAAAGTATGTTATTGTAAAAGGCCTCAAGACTGAAACCTTTTCTGACAATTTTTTTCAGTATATGCAGAAAGAGAGTTAGGTTTTTTGTTCTATTTAAAGTGATACTAGATGAAAAGGCTAATGGCTGGAGTCTCCAGCAAGAACACTTGCCCTAAACAGGAACATTAGGAATGAAATCACAATTACCAGAAGGTGTTGCGAAGGACATAGCACTAAAATGAAAGCACCTGATAGATGGAGCATTCCTAAGTCTCACCAACTTTCAATGGGACTTAGAAGAACTAAGTGCCTAAGTCACCTTGACAATGGAATTTAGCACATTGGAAAATTTTACCCCTAACTACTGTACCAATGGACATACCACATAGCAGAGAGGGAAATATTAAACACAATTAAAGGGAAAGGAGGGACACTGGAAAATGAGAATAAATACTTTGTATTAATCAGGAAATTTGCCAGGCAAAGTTGCCCAGTAGGTGAGCTCCAAGGGCTTGTCCCACCAGCCCATTTCAAATTCATCATCAACTCTATATTTTGACAGGAGTATTTCACAAAATCTTCATTAAAAGATTAAGAGTCAAAGACCACTATATCAGGCCTAGTCTGCCCTTGCTAGGTGAGCTAGCATCAGTAATAAAGTTAAAAAAGTGGGTCAAAGGAACAAGAAGAGACTTCCCGCCCAAAAGTGCACTGAGTTAATTGATGATGTTTATATCAAACATCTGACATGGGTGTATGTGCATGCAGTACCCATTTTCCTTTAACCACTCTTTTTAGATAATTTAACGAACAAAATATAGTTATAGCTGCGTTCCTACAAACAGAAGGATGACTCCTAACAAGAAATACAGAGAAACTGGCAAGTCTTGTTCGATTTCCAATCCAGCTAGACAGGAAATACTGCAGGTCTCAGTGTCAAGCCTAGAGTCACCAGATGTCTCAATTTTATAGGAACAGTCCCAATTTTGGGGTTTTTTTCTTATATTGGCTCCTATTACTCCCGCCCCTGGTCCTGATTTTTCACACTTGCTGTCTGGGCACTCTGCTTTCATGAGATTTCCATCACAAAAGTAAAGGTAAATATCCCAAATGAACATCTCAGTGTTTGGAGGGTTAACCATTATTGTATCATTTTTCCTTGTACTCCTCCATTCGTCTGTCTCTTGTCTTCTACTAAATGTTAAGCTCTTTGGGCTGGGACTACCTTTTTCTGCGTGTCACCTAGTGCAATGAGGCCCTGATTTACTGCGTTACAAATAATCAATAATATCATTCACCACCCTCAGCTTCTGTGTTCCCTTTGCTTTTCCTCCATTGTTAATTGTTCCCCAAACTCTCACTGACCATGTTTAAATAAATGCAAAAATATGAGCAGGTTATTGGGTTAAGATGTACAATAGCAAAGGGAAGTAACTCAAACATGAGCTTATATTTCAAAAGAACTTTGGCAACTGCTTAGTGCACAATATGGTCTGATTGATTTTAATTAAAATTAAATTAATTAAAAACCACCCAAGATAGATCAGCATAGAAACTGCCTACAGTGGATGCATTTATCTACCTAATTTCATTGTACTTTTGTGGTCTATTATAGTCATTCAAGGGGGAGATGCTGTGTCTCTGCAAAGGTTATAATTTTTAAAATATAATAGTTGCTATTCTGGAAGAGAGGGATGATCAGAAACAAATCAGGACAAATTTCTTACAGGAGCCTAGGAAGAGAAACAATATTTGTAAACATTCCTCTGCATTCTTCCCCTCCTCATTGTCTTAAAATAACTGTATGGGAATGTAAAATTGGGACATTTATTTCTGAAACAGAAGTCCTTCAAATATTCTTCAGACAAAGAGCAAAAACAATTTCTCTCTTTAAATTCAGTTTCCCATTGTTCAGTACCTCCACCAAGTCATTGGGTGTCCTGTGGAAGATAAGCTAGAGGGGGCTTGTGTGAGCCATTGGTTGGCACAGATGGCCTTTAGGTGCTATGAAGAACCATCTTGTTTTCTCTTTAAAACTATGTTATCAAGTAATTTTCTAATCTTTTCCCTGCAAAGAAAATGTTGGAAGCATAAAGCCATTGCTACGGATGAAAAGAATCAGCTCCATTTCTTCAGCAAGAGGCAGGGGTGAGGGATTGGTCAAAAGACATTTTTATGTAAAATAAATCAGTGAAATTTAGGTTGTATCTGAAAGAATAATTTCACAGGCCAACCTACAAATTATTTCACAGGCCTGCACAAAATTGTTAAGATTTGCTTGTTCACCTTCTCAGCGCTGTCTGAGGGAGGATGGAGTCGATGCTGACCTCCAAGGCAGCCTACCACACTGTAAGTGTGCCTGCTATTGCTGTGGCCATGACAAATGCAAGAAAAAAATCCACCCTCTCTTCATTCCTGTAACAGGACCAAGCAGGAAGAAACATACTATGCAGTGTCAGCATCCATCCCATATCCACTCCAGCAGTGAATAAGAAATAGAAACAGAAAAAAAAAAAGGAATCTGGATTAAGCTGCTGCTGGTTCCACTGAGAGAATGCTGCAGCTCAACTCTCCCCCAAACAATGCTACCCAGACTGAAGAGGCAATAGTGGGAAGAAGTCTGGTGCCCAGTCCTCTCACACCAATCAGGGGCTACTACCAGCAGTCAGAGGAATCCTGTCCACCTCCTGAAGAAGACCTAGTCTCAATTTTGCTCCAAATAGCTCACATCTGCTGGATAATTCTCTGAAAATAGAGGCTAGCAGAAGCCACAGGACAAAGCAACCAGCCACCACTGCTCCTAGCAGAGGTGAGAGAATGACTGTCCTGCCACCATTGCTCCTTCTGTGAGGAACAGCTGCCAGGAAGTGGAGACACTTAGAAAAGTCTTCAGAAACTTCGGGGGAGGGGGAAACATGATGGATCAAGAAGGGATGGAGGGAAGAACAGATTAAGACGCGGGAGAGAAAAAAATATTAAATTGCTAAGAGGAAAATTGAGGGAAGTGCAGGGGGAGTATTTTACCCATTGGCTGTCATATGTGTCACTGATTGAAGTGAACAATATTTGAGGATGTCCTTGCTAATATTTTGTTATTTTATTTTGTTATTATTGTTATTAGAAAAATGCCAAGGACATAACACCATTACATGACTTGGGCTGGCACTTGTATTATGACAATGGGTGTTATAGAAAACAGAGTATATTTTTATTGCCACCTGGTTATCACAGAGAAGAGTTCCTTGGTGGAAATTTTTATGCTTGAGAGACTCTCATATATTTCAGGCAAATCTATTTCCAATTCATTCTTTGTAATCATTCCCGACACATTTTTGGATTAGCAACAATGTGTTTACAGTTGAAAACAACCATTTATTCTGTCCCAGACCATCTCTTCTTCTTATTGAATCTTGCAATGAAGTCACAACTATCCTAAATGTCACATTTATTCTTATTAGAACAGACTGATGTCATAAATACATTATGGGCTTGACAGCTGGATCAAACAGAAGAAGCTGAGCAGTAATGGAATCTGCATTTTGCCACACAGTAGCTGAAATAATAGCAAGAGAAAACTCCAGAATGATGGTGAAATGTTTATTGTATATTTCATTCATAAGTGTTTTCTCCACTACCTCCCCAGCTCACCATCAGTTTGTAATGTGTTTTTGTCCTATTACCAGCCAAGGATACATGCTGAGAAATCGTAACTCTTTTTAACAAGAATGAGTATAGGCATTTATATTGTAGGACTCAATTTTCCAAGCTAGAAGGAACTGACTATTTTTCCTTGAAGGTACTAGAATGATTAAACCCAAGATGCAGTAGGTGTGGCTCTAAAGTAATTAATTTCACTTTAAATCCAAGCATAACTGTTACAGCATTTGTTATCACAAATGGCCAAATGTGTGACAGTGATCTAGTTTAAGTACTATCTGCTATTAAATGAAGAAATCTCATAGTCTTCAATAAATACACTGTAGAAGCCTAAATACACTGTAGAAGCCTAACAATTAGATATTGTATCCGCTTATAAAAATGTGTGCAGCCAGCAAGTGACCCATCTGCTAATTAGGACTTTTTGTCTCTCTTTTTGAAACAGCTGGGAATGTCGAACGGCTTGTTATTAACCACTGCACACTTCTAGTCATCACAGGACTGTATATGTTATTTTCTTCCCAGGAGATTTAACTCCCCACTGTTACTGGGATGGTCCTTACACCCCCTTTGCTGAGCTGACAATCTCGTCTACCTTTCCCTGCATCTGTCAAAGAAAATTATTAAGTTAAATGAAGCCAGATAAAGCTTCATTTCTGGCAGCAAGATAACCCTCAGTAAAGCAGACTGGGTTGAAGGTGAGTATGTAGGATGAGACACCTTATTAGAACACTTATAAGTATAAAAGCTGCTAAATATTATGTCTGTCAACTTAGTCATAAGACTTTAGGATGACCCAATAAATCAAGTATCTCATTTTTTTCTACTTGCTGTAGTCTCATTCTGCACACAGTGTGATCGAGACTCTTGTAGTCCAATGACACAGGTGAGCCAAAAGGAAGCTACCCTCTGGCTAAGCCAGCAGTTCTGTTCCCAGCTGTAAGCTACTCTTTCCATATTGATAAGGGTGGTTATATATCCTAGCTAATGGGGGTGGGGGAATGGCATTAGCATAGCAAAATAGGTGAGGCAAAAAAAAAAAAGGCAAAAGGCCCCAGATCCCAATATTTTGAGAAAAATGTCCTGTAGTTTCAGTCAAAATATTTTGATAGCAATTCCTTGGAAATAGAGAGACACACATTTGAAAAAATTCAATCTTGCTCAGTAGCCAGCTAGCAAAGATCAGGACTTCTTTTAAAGAAACCCTAAAAATCATAATTTCAATCATGAAAATCATGCTCATGACAAACATAAAGCCTTACATGTCCTTAGACAAACTGAATGTCTGATTAGTGGGACAATTTTAGAAACATGAGCACACATGCAACAGTTCTTTAAATCAAACAATCTATCAATTCACACAACATCCTGACTTGAAATACAGTGCAGCAATGGGCTGGGAATGGAATGAAGCTTGAGGGACCTTTTGACAGAGGAATTATCCCAGTCTTAAAATTAATTTTCCTGCTATCTTGTGGATGTTGGTCATCTTCCTTTCCCTATTCCACACTGAATAGAGAGGTTTTCATTATAATTTTCAGGCTTTCTTGTTTCTTCCCCCTTAGCTCGCCCACCGCTTATGTGATGGGAGAAAGTATATTGACAAGCTAATTTCACTCTCATCAAAAGGTTACACAGTGGCAAAACAGTAGTCTGTGAGCTCTCGTTTTCACTGGAAATAACAGCTTGCTACTGCACTGCATGAATACAATTAACTCCTGTATATCAGACTCAGGGGGAAGGAGGAGACTAGGCAGACTTGTAATTTTGTCTTTGTCTAAAGGAAATTCAGCAAAGTAAGTCTCTCTTTAAAGAAAAGGTGGAAAGAAAAGGAAAAATTGGGGCTTCCTCTGGCATCCCTGGAATATTTTGTTGGGAAGCAAAACTTATGCCTAGACAATCTTGGTTTTCAAACCTGAAGATGTCACCCCAGGGGTGGCAGAACTGGGGAGAGAGGTAAGAGAAACTAGCACCTCTGCAATGGAAATAGTGCGGGGGCCCTGTTCCCATATAAATGCAGGCACTGTTCTGGGGGAAGAAGGAAGGTGTGGACAGAGGAAAGAACGGGAGCCAGAGGGACTCAAGTGGCCGTGATGGGGCCTGGGGTTGGGCCAGGAAACAGGACCCAGAAGGGCTGGAATGGGCCGAGCAGCAGCTAGAAACCCTGGGACCTTCCTTTCCAACCTGGAGCTGGCTGTCCCTCTTCCCCCCACTACACGCCTCCTGAGTCTCAGTACCTCCCTAACCCCCCTACCCCGCACCCTCTGTGTCACTTTTTTAATTACATACTTAACTGATTATATATTTCATTCCAGTTGTAAGCATCATTAAGTACACAGAGTGATGTTATACTTTGCCACAAGGGAGAACCATCAGTTGGGCTCACTGAAGGATATGTGCTGCAAAGGCCACATTCTTTCTGTAGGGCCATAAAATGAATGTTCAAGGAGACAGAGTGAGGAGATAAATGCTTCTTACATCTGTTATAATATTTTGTAGAAGCTGTGTTTAATTAAAACATAATTACTTCATTACAGACCTCAACAATGCTTAGAGCTGTTAGTGAGGCTCTCATAATCAGGATTTTTTTAGAAAGAAAACTTCTACATGCAGGTTGGAGATGGATTTAGCTCTCTAAATAGCAGACAGCAATTGTTTGATTTGGATGTGCACACAGGTACACACACTGTTGGGACACAAAGCAAGCAAGCAAACACAAGCCGCAGGCTTTGGATGGGCCTTCCTTTTCTTCTACTCCTACACCTCTACCCATTCAATGGCTTTAGTAGCATGTGTGTAAGTGCTTTGCTAGATTTGGGCCTGTGAACCTACAAGGTGATCCTGTGCCCTGGTGTGCTCTCTCAGAACACTGTGGGACAGATTGCACAAGTCAAGGGAAATAGTACAGAGTATGGAATAACTATACTGGGCCAGGGCAGCACAGGCCATAGAAACAGGCTGGAGAAGGTAGATTTGTAATAAAGCCAGTAGTCAAGGGATGAGCTAAAGATGGGAATAGCAGCTATGTGTGGGGAGGAGGAAGCAGGCAGGGGGGATTCAAGGTGCAATATTGGGAAAGAAGTATTCTGTAAAATTGAGTTACCCTAGATCAGGGGTCTCAAACTCAAATGACAATGAGGGCCTCATGAGGACTAGGGCTCTGGTCCAAGGACTGCATCACTGACACGCCCCCCCCCCCCATTCACTGCCCCCGGCCTGCCCCCACTCCACCCCTTCCATGAGGTCCCGCCCCTGCCCTACCTCCTCCTCTGAGCACGCAGGAGCAGCCAGGAGTGGTAAGCCTCCCGCAGAGGGAGGAGGGAGGGCGGCGGGGAGCCTGGCTTACCTCTCCTGGCCACCACTGCAGACGGCTCCTGGGAAGCGCCACCCCAGCTCATTCATTAAAGCTGCAGTAGCAGCGCCTGGAAGCCAGGGCTCGGCAGCAGCCCAGCCAGGCAGCAGAGAAGCCTCTGCTTCTGGCCCATCGCTCCCAGAAACTCCTGTGGTGAGGGTGGGGGCACCAGGGAGTTGGGCAGGCCACAGGGAAGGGCTTCGCAGGCCACATGCAGCCCACGGGCCACATGTTTGAGACCCTATCCTAGAACAAGAGGAAGGGATTCTAGTTTAGATTTCACTTTTTATCAAAAATTAGTGACAAAGAATCTCTGGAAATTAAGATGTTCCACTCTGATAACCACCTTGATAGTCAAATGATTGTCTGCAACTTAAAGAAGCTCTTAAAACAGCAATAATGGCTTGAAATTTCTCAGGAACAAACTCTTGTGTGACATTTCAGCATAGCTGACTCCAGTCAAAACCAGGATGGAGTGAGGTGCACAAAATGATTTGATAAACCTTTTCAAAATTCAAAAAAAGGTTGAGTTCAGATCAGATCTTATTTAATCTAAACCAGTTTACCACCTCTACTGAAAGTTCAGGAGCAACTTATATAGACAAAGACCACTGTTCCAAATGGTTTACAATTTTCATAATTATGGGTTCATCAGTAATGACAATGTCAAAGCTAATATATGATTACCTACTGTATCTATAAAGGAAAAGAGAATGTGCTTTGTCTTCACCTACAGAAAGCTACACTAAACCTTCTGGAATCAATTAAGTTTAGGAGGCTTTTATGTCTGAGTTTGCCCAACTTTATTAGCTATTAGTACAGTAGCAATAGATACAATGCTTCTGATAAAATAAAAACAATTTGAATCTTTCACCAAAGCTGAAATTTGGACCATTGTTTGAGGTGTGGAAAGTAAACAAACTTAGCTTTTCCTTGTTTCCCACTATGCACTTCGACTTCCTGGTTGGCTTCAGAAGCAGCGAAATAATACAAGTAAAACTATTCTTGTAGCATTTCGTTACCAGCTAAACCTAAGAGGCATTGAAAATCTCAAGAGGTCTTGATCTTGTGAGATTTTTCAGTCAGATTTCTTGACCAAAGAGATTGGGATATGTTCAAATGAATGTTCAGACATTTTGAGGTTTGTTTATCTATGATTAGAAAGAACAACCCTCATCACTAGAGCACGGAATTCAACATCACTGGATTAGAACAATGGTTTAAATGTGATAGGCTCCCTCTAGCAGCTTCCTAAGCCCAAAGCTTCAGAAAAAGGAAAAATATTCAAACACAGAAATGCAAATTGTGGGGATTGTTCCAGTTGTACAAGGCTAAGAGGGGGGAGACACTTTTTACCTGATGCCCTGAAGATTGGATCAACCTCTCTTAGTATGTACATCTTCAAGTACAATTATAGATCATAAATATATTATGCACCAGAATGGCTCATTCTACTTTATAGCAGTATTAAAAGGAAAGGAAAGTCTATACACATTAAATAATCCACTTCCTTCCTGCAGTAGAACATCATAAAAGCAAACTATGCTGTGTGTCTTCTGTTCCAGTTTTTGTAAAGAAATATGTCAACCTAAAGTACACACAAAGACTGTGTGTGTGTGTGAGAGAGAGAGAGAGAGAGAGAGAAAGTGCCGTGGGCGGGTGATTTGCCACCTATTATTGGGAAAGTGGGAAGGATTTCTTTAAATTCTTGATTTAATGAGCTATTGTCAAATTCCATTTTGTCTGCTATAGCCTTTGAATTATGTAATGCTGCGTTACACTAAATGTGACCTTTTCAGTATTCCTTATTTGAGCTGCCTGGACATTCACGTTCTTTCCCCATACGTTAGTAAGGTTGTAAACAGGAAGGCAGAATGCTGGAAAACTGTCACAGAGTGTTAAAACAAAAAGTGATACTGTGTTTATAACACAAAATACATCTGGAAATTGTAAATAAAATTAGATAAATACAAAGTATTTAAAGATATTCCTCTGTCCTGGAAGCAGCTGGCACTCTGATAGCTCTTATTTGCTACAGTGTTTCCCCAATTCAAACTGAAGGGAAAAAAAAACAACACACCTTGCTAGTAAGTAAGGGTGTATATTTCTGCAGGAATTAATGGAAACTTCAAGCCACAGATTTTCCAAAAAAATTTCTCTCCCTAAGGTTAGAAATCAGCCCTCCCCCACCCCAGAAGTAACTAGGACTGATCTCTTTCCCCTTCATTAGCCAAGTGGACAGGGTTTTATTTGAACAAAAGGTATCTTGCTGTCTGCTCTGATTTTTCTCCTTAATTTACATTTTTGTCCCCTTGCGAGTTGACATCACTCAGCTACATATATTTTTTTTTCTGTGCCAAATACTCTCTACATCCTTGTTTAAAAAACACACATTTCTCTCTCCTAGCCCCAATGGATCATCATGCATTTCAAGGGAAGGATCAGCCACACTGATGGTGTTACATTGGATTGTGAATGTGCCACAATCTTATTTAATTTGGTGGATTTTGCTTGATGTGTTTGTTTTTTTTTCCAATTAGAAGTGACTGTGTCTCAAACATCTATGCATCTAAGCCACTTCCCTATCAGTAATATTTGCCAACAGGACTCTAACTTCCTCAAGTTAATAGGAAGTGACCCAGACCATTGGCTCAAGAAGACTGGAACCATCAATCTTAAGCCTCTCTCTTTGTTATTACAAATGGTATCAAGCCACACAATTCAGATAGGAGTGTGGATTTCAAATGCTCCAGTGTTCACATCCAGGATTTTGATTCAGTTCAGTATAAAGAATGGGGCCAGCTGCAAATTCAGACATGGATTTGGATTCCAAAGTCCTTCAAAATCCGAATTGGAGGTTTTGGTTCAGACTCTTCTCACCGCACACACTTATTGACTTCCACTACAAATCCAATCCTTTCTGCCCCACTCAATCACCTTATCTTCCCAGGGTAAAACTAGCATTTTATCATTCCATAATGACCCAAGTTTTGCTATCATTGTGGTTGTTTCCATTGCTAGTAAATCTAAAGAAATCCATCAACTAGCTGAACTAAATAATATTGGAGATGGGCCTTACTGGGTAGGAGTGAGAGGCTCGGGAATAAGACTGATGGTGGGTGACTAAATAATAAATACAGTACCCTCAGTGTCTAGCATGGGCAGCAATTCAAAAGCTACTTTTCCCCTGCTCCCCCACCAACAAAAGCAAATTGTTGTTCATTTACAAGTCTCACATCACAAACCATGCTGTTTTAGTCTGGTATTTTCAATGGGCTATACAAGAGTTAAGAGTCCAACCTCCCATTGAATTGGAACCAGATTATCTTACTTTTACTCTCAGTGTGAGTATTTGACAGTCAATTGACTACAATGGGATTAGCCATAAATGAAGATTGTAGAATCTGGCCTTGTATTCATAGACAATGACCAGTTAGCAAACTCAAGTCACAACTACACTAGACTGGACTGTTTAAAGTGCACCGTTTCACCAATATTCCAGTGAATAATTCTGGTATTTCCTACTCCCCCAAATATTTTTCCTTTCCCCTTCAACATCTAGATATGACAAAATAGAGCAAGGGTTAAAGATGGCATCATAGCCTTTTCTGAAGTTTGCCTTTGCTTTCTTGGTTACTCCCATTCCATTAATTTCTGTACTTGGGTTTTCATTTCTGTGACCAATGCATATTGCTCTGCATTTGTCAGTGTCGTTATTTCATTTGCCATGTGTCAGTCCACAGCAGATTCAATTTCTCTTGGAGTTTACTTGCTGCTTGCTCTGCTGCATGTTCCTCACTCACACCTAATGTCACTGCAAACATAACTAATTTACAGTTTGGTTTCTATGTCAAGGCCATTGATCTTGATGTAACAAGTTGAATATTGAAATTTTCACTACTCCATAAAAAGTTACTTAGGGCTTGCAGGTTAACTCACCTCTGTCTCTCTCTCCTGACTTCCTTTTCTTACTGTACTTCTTGGGACAAATCTAGCACTGCTCTGACCAGAACTAAAAGAGTATTTTGAATTTTTAGAGTAAGCTGAAAATTAATTTTGTCCAATTTCCTCCATCCACTTTCTCTCATAGAAACAAGTGGAATTTTCTTGAACTCCTGATTTCTTGAAGTAAGCATGAGTAAATTCAGAAACTAATGGCCTGAGATTATGTTCCAGAAGCTTCTTAGCCAACATTTATTCAACTATATCTTACTAACTATACCTGCTTTATAGTCTAGCCCAAAGGATTACTTTAATAGCTATTATATCCTACTAATCCAGCCAGCCATATCAAATAATGTGTTTATCTTTCTGAATTCATCCATTTCATTCTTATATTTTATCAGTATTAATTTCTTTGAATTTAGGATGTGTTGAGGCATATGATGTGTGTTTCCTAATAAAATGTTTTCTGAAATGCAAGAAGCTTACCAGCCTGTAAGATCCAGTAAAATCCTCTATATAGCTAAAAGTATAATCAATTATGATTAAGTCAGCATAAAAGCTTTGGCACAGATGGGAATGGACCCTGAACTTTGGGGAACCAAAAGGAGGAACAGGTTTATCCGGCCTCTACAACTGGTTGGTAACTGAAGGATACCCCACAACTTGGAAGTCACCAAAAGAGCCTAGGCTAGAAGATTTTGGAGTGAGATAATCATTAATATATAAAAATTAAGTGTCATAATCCACTAGCCTGTAGGATAAGAGTACCCATACATTTCTTAGGGTACAGAAATAAGATTTGGTATAGTAGGTTGAGTCTGAATTACATAGTATCAGGATCCTATAAAATACCTGGTAAGGAAGAGTCTTGTAGCTTGATCTTTTAGCGCTCCTTGAGTGCTTCTTTTAGTCTTTTCTTTGTTCTTCTATATTCAATAGACTATCTTTTTTATCTACTTATCATTCTACCGTCTATCATGCTATCAGCTCAGCTTGAGGAGTATAGTGTAACTACTCAACATTCGTAACTATTGGGGAAGTCAGCACCATCGCGTAATCAGGCATGCCAGGAGTGATGGTGGTCCTTCACCGCCTATTCCATGTCCTCAAAGAAGGATGTGAGTATGTTAAGTTAACGTACTTATAATAAGAATGTTACTTCCAGAAGTTCTGGAATTCTTTTATTGTTTTGCAGTTATAAGTTTCATGACTTTTATTATTCTTTTGTTAATATCAATAAAGTTTTTATCAGTTTGGTATTGTCCTCAGTGTGAGTGTTTTTGCCAGGAACTTCAAGAAGTCCTCTCTTGATATAGAAATCTTTGAGTTCTTGTACCTTGTAGTCTGAATTAGACAAGAACCTATAAATCTTCTGGTCGGATGCAGTCAGTGGCAAGTCATAACGAACCAACCCATCAAATTCAGATCAACAATAGTGTTTTCTGCATTTAGCAAGGAGGATATTTTTTTCCCTTTTCGTATTTTTATATTATATATATATACACACACACACACACACACTGATTACCATTACTGAGTTAAACACATGTAAGAGGAGTTTATATAAAGCACTTTCTCTCTCTCTCTCTCTCTGCAGAGATTCCAGTAGTTAGTATCTGATTCAAACACAGGCAAAGGAGGTTATAAAGAAAAACAGACAGAGCCTGATTTTCCTCTAACCTACTGTAGATGTAACATGAGTGTAACATCACTACGTTCATTATAGTTTACCTCTGATTCATACAAGTAGAGAGGACAACACATTCTTTAAATTGGCTTTTGTTTTTTTTTACTCCTGAAAAGTACAGTGATATGTGTCTTCAGTGACAACTCAAAGGACTAAAAAGATCGATTGCTTAATGAAAGCAATCTTGTAATCACCATGGAGCAGAACTGTACTTAGGATGTTTCATAGATATTTTGGAGTCGTCTCTGAAGACAGGTGATTGCTTAATATGGGTAGTCTCTCCTAGACATTTCACAATGCCTTTTCATTCTCTGATCCAGTAACCTGGCACTCCAGGGAAAGCTCTTGGCTGGATATTAATGATAGAATCGAAACTTATTACCAGCCCTTATATAACTATAGCAGCCATAGAGATTCAGAATGATGTAATGCAAATAAGTAATCACTAATATGGTCCACAGCATCGATGTGACTCTGGTATCAGTAGAAATTACTAACTACCCTGATGATGTGCCATTGAACCACTACACTGACATGGAACAGCACTTCATGCATCCTATGTGGGACAGTTGAACTGATGCTCCCCAGTGAATGTTTGGTCCATTTTCCTATTGAGTCCTAGATTTCATTTCAGAGAGGTGATGATGAGCACAGGCAAGAGCTAGTTATATACACTGCTCCTATCTCCTACGGAGGAGTGATGTGAGTTCTTGAATTAAATCCTATAAGAACAGCTCTAAGTTCTTTGCAGCAAGGTTGCTATTTAAGTACAAGTCATTATTATTATTATTTATACTGCTTGTTTCTTAAGAAAGGTCACAAAAGTGAGGACATCACCATAAAATACAATCTGCCATAAAGAGCTTGGTATAAAAGTGCCCAAGATAGCATCAGCGACTGTTACAGATGACAGTAACCTTGACAGTTCAGAAATGGCTTCTGCAAAAATTGTCAGCTGGGCTCCTTGCTGAAAGGAGAACACATTCAGAATCTTCCCCAGGCATAAATGACACAAAGCAAGTTTAAACAGGTTGAAAGTGCTATGTCTGTGTAAACAAAGGGAGCCGTGTAATCTACTGCGATGGCATTAAAAAAAACCCTGGGAATTAAATATCCACTCATGTGACTGTAGCGGGGTGATGACTCTCCCTGCGGCGCCTCCTGCTGGTCATCTGGGAATTAGCTCTTTCCAGCATGGAGCACCCTCTGCAGGCTGGTGTCCCGCTGTCCGCTGGCCCCGTGTCCTTCCCGGATCCCAGTGCCCTTTCTACTTGGGGTGTTGCCCCCTAGGAATGCCCCCACACTCTGCCTCTGGGCCGCCCCCCATTGGAGAGCTCCCCAGTGCTCTAGGCCCCACTTTGCCTCAGTTTGGGCTACTGCCAGTCAACATCAAGCCCCCGCTCCCAGGGGCAGACTGCAGTGTAAGAGCCAGTCATTACAGGCAAAGGGCTTTGGGGCCAGCTGCCTTTGCCTAATTCCCAGTACCTTTTTAGGTCTTGTTATCAGGCCTGCAGCCTGGGAGGTCGCCAGGCCTGAGCTCCCCAGCTCAGCCTGCCCCTTCCTCAGCACTGCTCCACCCTCAGTACCCTGTTGCACAGGCAGCCAGGCCCTATTCTCTCCCAGCCTGGAGAGAGAGACTGCCTGAGCTCCTGGCTCACAGCCTTTTATAAGGTCCAGCTGGGCCCTAATTGACCCAGCCACAGCTGTGGCTGCTATGTCCTCAGCTGCTTTCTTTGCTGCAGCCCTCTGCTGGGCTGCTTTTCCCAGCCACAACCCTCAGCAGGGCTGTTTCAACCTCTTCAGGGCTGGAGTGGAGTGACTGTCCCGCTGTGGTGACCTACAAGAAAGTTTCTCTCTCTGGGATTTGCGACTAACAGTGAATACAGAGATATTGATTTTAAGCTTCACATGAGACCCAGTCATTGGCAGCTGGAAAGCTGAAGCTAAACCACCTCGTGACAAGTGGTTTGAAGTTTTTTGCTGCACGGTTGAAAGGGCAACTTTGCATGAATTCAGAGACCATTCCCAAGCCTGTTCCTTGGCTTTGCTTGGAGCTCACTGATAGACCATCTGAAAGAGAAGCCATTTTTCCTCCCACAGGAATCCATTGGCATTATTACAGGTAGGGGCTCAAAACTTCCAACCAAATAAATGCAGCCAAACTTAAATATCCATTTATCATCACAATAATATAAGACATCTAGAGATCACACAGTAACAATAATGGACAGAGGAAATCAGAGAAAAAGCAGTATATAAAATAAAATCAAAAATAGGTTCTCTTTATCTTTAAGTATTTGTCACAGGAAAAACAAGACATTGACACAGAAAAATGGCAAATGAATGAAAACTGATTCAAATCAACAAGGAAGCTAAATCTTTCCTGAAGCTAACAAAGGAATTGTCTCTTAGATATCCAACCTAATTCTGTATCTTATACTCAGGCAGGAATTCCAATGAATTAAATAATTATATTTCAATTATGACCTACTCTTCAACCAGAGGATGGAGTGGCAGAATTCTATGCAGCTATATTTAATAAATCATTGTACTAATTAGAATTATGAAATGCTTTCGGTACAGCCTACAGGCGTATTGACTACACCTTTAAAATGAAAAGCTCAGCTTTCAAATGGACTAATTTAGCCCGGTGAAGGGCTAGACTTCAATAGGATTACTCATGGAAGTAAAGTAATGGACATACTGAGTTTTTGAAGGATAGGAGCCACATAGTGAGTGACTCCAGGCTCATCTAGTTTTCTTGTCAATGCCCTTGTATTCATGGAGGTACAACAAAGTGAAAAAACAAACAAACATGAACCATATAGAGTTTGATCCTGCTCCCATTCAAGCCATTGGAAAAACTACCATTGACTGAAATGGTGCAAGGTCAATCCCTTCACCTTTTTTTTTTAAAGTCATGAGTTCCAATATCCCTACTGGGATGTATGCTTATTAACTTGAAAAGTGCCTTGGGTGAAAGACAAGAAACAGCATTTTTTTCCTACCTGTGTGACATCATTAGCAGAAGCAATAGTTAACTAGTTTTTTGCCTCTCTGATGGAAAAGAACAGGTAATGAAGAAAAGGAAATATGAGGAATGCAGTAACATGAAGCTACATTTTATAAATTCTCAGTACTATACAGCGGGAAAATGTTGCTTCATCTTGTAAATTTTTGTGAAAGGGTGACATCTGACTGGAGCCTCAGATAGTTCTGAGGGAGATTTTTAACGTCAACATGTAATTTTTATATATAGTAAGCATATTTATGACTAAACAATTTACTGAATAGCGGAGAAGATTTTTGCTGCTAGATTTCTGTCTTTTAGTAGGGGAAAGAACGATTAATAGCATTAGACTAGAATATGAACTTTTTATTTTAAAAATATTTGTTTTTAAAATCTGTTTTGAGAGGAAATGGAGCACAAAGACTATTTATTCAGAACCAATTGTGTCTTATTTCCTATTATTAATTCAAAAACTAGCCAAACTTTTTTTCTCCAGATTTTTTTTTAATTATTGACTTCCCAGAGGAAGATCTCACACTGTCAACTTTCATCTGAAAGCAAAAAAAGTGATTAGCATAAGAAATGTTGACAAATAACCAGCAACTGCATACAGCAGAGGAAGGAAAGATACTGCTGGGATGGTAATGGAGCAGCACTACAGGACATGAGAGTTAGCTTTGGAGATGTGCAGCGTTAGTCATCAAGCTTATTTCCACCTTTCACTGCATCAAAGGAAAAGGTCTTGTACACAACAGAGTGGTAAAACAAAATAGAGAGCTAGCATACAGACCCTGCTGTACTTTTAAGATGTCATTCTGCTTGAAGCAGGCAGGGATAAGAAACAAGCTTATTTTCTTCTTTTTTTAAAGTAGTACTTGAATCATGCAAATTCAATATTTGCAAACAATTTTGAACCCTGCCAGTTGAATCAGTTGTAATGCTCAAAAATGGCCTAGTGTGAACCAAATAAAACAGCAATTTAAGGTTCAGATCCTCCCCGGCCAAAATTTGGCATAGCTCCACTGACTTTAATAGACGCTCATTTACCCCTGCTGAGGATCTGGCCCTGAATCTTTAAAATTTAAGCATAATCATTTCTGAAAACATTGTGTACTTAACTGCATTTGCAGGAGGAAGGAGGTAGAGAGTGCTCACTGGTAGGTGTCCTCAAGAGAAGGCTTGTTTATAGACTTATCATAGTTCTGGCTCTCTTATTGTTAAGGATAAGATTTTGTCATGGATATTTTTAGTAAAAGTCACAGATAGGTCACAGGCAATAAAAAATAAATTCAGAGAAGCCTGTCATCTGTCTCTGACTTTTCCATGGTGAAATGGGAAGGGACTGGGCAGCTCTGGGGTAGCTGGGAGCTTTGGGGCCCCTACTACTGGTGGGGGCTCAGAGCTCCAGGGTCCCCTTGCCACTAACAGCAGAGAAAAACTGCAATGTCCCCCTCCTCAGTAGCGGGAAGCCTCCTTACACCACCACAATGGGGAGCTGCGAAGGTCCCTTTGCCCAATGTTTTCCCCAGGAATTAAAATTAGGCGGGTGTTCAAAAATACAGAGGGGGTGAGAACCGATGACAGGTGAGACTGTGAGGGTGAAGATGAGCTGTATGGCTCCACAGTAAAAACTGTTTCACAGCTATTTTATTAGATTTAACTCATGTTTTTAAATCATCACACAAATTAAAAGTTGGCTACGTTAGCCTGCTATGAAGCACTACATCCTTCTAGGTATCTTGTTGCAATTTTGCACAACTCTGTTAATAAGCTTCTCAGATGCAGGGCATTCATTTTTGGCGGCTTCTCATGTGTCTGGTACTTCCAGTCCTTCCTGATATGCTCATGATCAGTAGAAGGTGACTTCTTTCAGAACATACAATTCTGATCAATGAGGAGAAAGAATGCTCAGCTCTAGCTGCTGTGACTGGGAGTACAAAGAGATGAATTCCTACTTCTTTCATCCCAGGAAACATAGCACAAAAATTGATTCGACCCACTAGTGATGATAAAGAAGACGTGGAAGCCAAATCTTCATTCATTCGTCGTATGATACACCGCTCTGTGTCCAAATTCTCTATTCTGTCGTGATTTCATGGCAGCCCCATTGCAGGTAGCGCCTCACTCCACTCAGCTGTCAGTATTTTATAAGACAGACATCTGTAAAAGCTATGTAGAGGTTGATAGCATCCAGAAATTCCCCTTGTAAAGATGTAAGAATCAAGTCTGTGTACTTTACTTTTTCAGCTGGCTTAACAAACACTTCTTGTCCTCTTCATTTAAGGAGTCAATATAAGTGCCCTAATTAGTTAACTTTTGAATGAAGTTTTTGCTTCTTCCAGTATGTTTTTAATGGATATCTCCCTGATAGATCTAAGTGTAGCTCCCATTGCTGGACAGAGATCTACTACTGTTGTAGCAGATGCCTGATGGCATTGTGGTTTCAACAGTAGACTTACCAGAGAGAATGGTGATTGTCTTCTCTGAACTTAGTAGCAAAAGTAGTCCATCAGTCTCACTATTTAGATACATCTCATCTCAGTAGATACTGTCCAAAGCCAATAATAATGGTTGCAGTAATTTTAAGACAATAGCCAAGGATCGCTCATGAGAAAGCTAGCAAGTTTACACAGGTTTGACTAATTTGAACTTCAGTTCCAGTGTATCTTCTATATTTTACAAGATAATTGAGTCCTTTTGGACTCTTGCTGAAAAAAATAGTATAATGAAGGCATTACATTTATAGCTTGTTAATGCCTTTTGAAGATTCTTCAACTCCTACTAATGCTAGTTGAAGTAGATGGCTTCTGCAGCGTGTAAAGGAGAGTTTAGAGTTAGACTTTTCTGTGAGCAAAGCTTGTACTCTACTATGTCTTCCTGAAAAGATTGCAGCTCCGTTAAATGCACAAAGAGCCATCTTTTTGGGGTTCAATTTATAAGAATTTAACTTTTCTAAGGCATGGGTTCTCAGAAATAAGAATGGCTGTCCTGGGTCAGACCAAAGGTCCATCCAGCCCAGTATCCCGTCTACTGACTGTGGCCAATGCCAGGTGTCCTGGAGTGAGTGAACCAAACAGGTAATGATCAAGTGATCTCTCTCCTGCCATCCATCACCCCTCTCTGACAAACAGAGGCTAGGGACACCATTCCTTGTCAAAATGCAGCCAATTTGTCTTCTATAAAATGAACATCTAGAAATTCATCTACTGACCTACCACTGACATCAAGATAACCTATGCAGTGACTAAATACTTGGCACCCATTTGCATCAGTTCATTCATCAGCCATGTATGCACATTTTCTGAATATGGTGAGAGAGTTCTTCACTTTTTCAACTGCTGAGTCTTTCACTGTTGCACTGCTTGCTTCTAACCAGTCAGTTAAGTTTCTTGCAGAGTGCTCATTTGCTGGTCTTGGTCAGAACCAGAGTCCAACTTCAGAATTAACAAATGACAACACACTTAACAATGGCCTCCAGTTTTTAGTGTGTGGTATCTCTTGCTTAAAGAGAAAGTATAATGTGACAACCATGTTTGTTTGAATCAACAGTATTGTGTCTCCAGCATTTTTAACAGCCTCGTTAAGTACTTCTAAAATAGGCTTTGACAATGATTGGCTTATAAGGCTTTCTGTATGTTGATGGACTCCAGAAGATTGGTGTTTTGAAGCCTTTTCACATAGTTCGGCAGCATAGGTTTTCCTGATTAGCCTGGCAAACCAAGTTCTTCCACTGTCACTATATAAATCCATGATATGCTCACATCTTGAATACTGCATACAGTCCTGGTTGTCTCATATCAAAAAAAGATATACTGGAGTTGGAAAAGGAAGAGTGGAGGGCAACTAAGATGATTAGGAGTACAAAAGAGCTTCCCTCTCTGAGTTCCTTCTCCTCTTCCCTTCTCTGGGAACACATTCTCCAGGAGCCCCTTGTCCCTGAGAGTACCTACCCTAATTGAGCTTGGGTAACCTTTTTATTAGGGCCAGGTGTTAGTTTACCAATTAACTGACACTTTGGGCAGTCAGTTACTCCAGGTGGCTTTCAGAAGGCAGTCATGAGCAGCCTGGGCCCTGACTTCCTTTACAGGGGCCTGTCACCAAATACCACAGCTGCAGCAGGAGCGCCTCTCTCCTGGAGCAAAGGAAAAATTGGGAGGTAGATTATAAGGGAAGTGCAAGTATAAGTGCATCTCCCCAACAGGGTTCAGCTGAAGGCACAAGTGTATTGTGTATTGTTATAGTTTTGCTCTCCACTGTGTGGAGACACACTTGGTGAAGAAAAAACAAATGCAAGTGGAGGAAGGGGATGTGGATGAATCTAGCAGGAAATAATAAATGAGGCAATATATGCTCATGCAGATTAGTACTGAAGTGTGTGTATTCATATGCGGCGCATAATATTTGGCATGTGGTTGTAAAGAATCCCTAGGTAAATGGTAACTTTTTATACTAACAACAGTAAAGCTGCAGCTTATTACCTTCTAGCTGGAGCTAAAATATTGTGATTTAAAAAAACAAAAACCAATAAAATACCTCAGGTACCTGAACAGTTGACAGTTCTTTAGGACCTTTGTGAACACCTACACAAATTATATTAAGATATGTCTTCAGTAGGATTCTCAAGTTTAAGCCTAATCTTCTACTAACATTTTTTAAAAAGCAGCAAAAAGACCATTCAGTTATTACACATTGTTTTTTACAAACACAGACTAGATAATTAGCCAGACACTATACACAGATTCTAAAAATCTTCTGTGCCGACTCTCCATTCTGGGGAACTATAAGGAACACCAAAGCTTTAAAAAGACACTCTAGAATTGCAGCCCTGCAGAGGATCAGTGCAATATTTGTCAGAAGAGACAAACAACACTTGAAACCATTAAAAAATCTCATTGTACTTTGAGCAAAAGAGGAGTGTTAGCCCAGAGAGGGTCCTGGCTAAATTCTAACTCTGGTGATCATATTCTGGCTATCAAAATCCTCACTGCCATTCATATTAAATATACTGTTTCTCTCTGTTGATTTTATCTAGGTATATAATAATCGTAGAACCATATGGGGAAGGGACAGCAAGTATCATCTAGTCTAACCCACTGTCAAGATGCAGGATTTGTTGTGTCAACCAACCAAGAGAGATAGCTATCTAGCCGCCTTTAGAAAACCTCGAGTGCAGGATCTTCCATGATCTTCCTAAGCAGTCTGCTCCATTGTCCTCCTGTTCTTACAGTCAGGAATTTTTTTTCCTGAGATTTAATCTAAATTTGCTTTGCTGTCATTTGAACCCACTGCCTCTTGTTCTGCTCACCCTTCTACCTGAGCACCATATAGTTGCTCTCTATAGGGGGTTATATCATGATGGTAACAAACTCTTCCTATTAGTATAATCTCTATTTTGCCATGATTACATTTCAGCCAACTCCTCTTCAGTTAGGTGCTGATTTCACCCACATACTGGGAGAGCTGCATATTGCTGTCTGCATTAGAAGGAAGGGATAACTATAGCTGAGTGCTCTCTGCACATTGTTCTTTCTTTATTTCCTTTCCTTAACTGGTCCCGTTGTGTGCTGCATAAATGTTGCCGCTTCTGACCTCAGAAATGGCTGCACTGCAGAGATGAGTTTACATATTTTGTTGAGTTCCTTGGAATATTTGATGGAAAGGGGTCACAACGGTTCCATATAATAAATGACTTTTAATTAGCATCAGGTATATATAGCTGTTCACTGCACCTTCCGTGATCATAGGTAAAAGACACAAGGATGATAACTTGTTTTATTCTCATAAAATATTCAGGGTTTTGTGAATGCTCAAGACACTGCACAAAAATGCATTTCTGCTCTGCCCTGGGATTCCTTGCACATTTGCGCACTGCAGGTGGAGGAAGCACTGTGACTGGTTGTCTAAAGAGCCAGCAGAGTTCTGATCACAGATGCATAGGCATTGCTATTTCAGAACCAGATTCTTCAAAGACAGGGGCAAGAAATACAGTAATAAAGGATTATAATGACATAAGTCCAGAAGAAGAGTTTCTAATACCCATTAGTTAGTGTTTAACTTATGTGCTGAAGCATGAGGATTTATATTCCTTTCACATTTTTATACTTTCTTATGTAACTGTGGATGACCTCATCCAAGTCCTCTTTCTAATCCTCCTCGGCTCATGGCTGTAGTAATTTGTAGCAACCACAGACTAATTATGCATTGGATAAAACAGTTTTTCTTTTGATTGATTTTAAATTTGGTTTATTTCAGTTTCACTGAAGATAACCTTAAGTTCTTCTAAACTAAACTTAAACCTTTCTAATATCTCAACATATGGAACTTTCTCCAGGCCTCTTATTTTCACTGCTCATCTCTGGATCCCTATTTCTTCTTTTCTGAGATGAGACTAATGAAGGTATACTGCAGCTTTATATAATAGTAGTTTAAATATTTGTATTATTGTTTTATGTATCTCTCTTAATATTTTTTGCCTGTTTTTTGACCATCCCTATCGAAAGAGAAGATGATGTTTTCCTTGAGCTTAGAGATAGAGCTGGTTGGAAATATCCCCAAAAAAGTTTTTTTCTTCAAAACAAAATGGTTTAAATTATAAAAAAAATCAACCACATCAATAGCTGGTCAAAAAAGGGAGACAAATTCTTGACATTTCCACTTTCCCCTCCTCCTTTCCCCTTGCACACTTTTTTTCTTCTTCTAAAACTGATCAGCTTGTAGTCAGTAATCCACGCTGTGGTTCTGGGAAACCAGAACTTTCTTAAGAAAGGCCCTTTGTGCAGCCCATGCTGTTTTCTTCAGTTTGTAAGCTGGAACCGTGATTCCCACACTTTTCACTGAGTTAATCTACTAACTGCACTTTGTCTTTTTTTGAGACTCACCCGAGGTCCAAAGTCATTGGGGGGAGAGAGCGCAAAATCATAGGCCAGCATCCTTCCCCTGCTCCTCCTCCCCTGCCTTCTCCTCACCTTGCTGAAGGACATCATCTACCTACAGCAGCGCCTTCCTCCCTAGTATCATAATTCAAATCCTGGCCCAGTGTGGAGAGGAGCCTCAAAGTGAGAGAAGGATTTGGAGAGTGAGCTTCCAGCACAACACATCCGTACAGAGACACACACATCTCTCTCACACACAGTACCACCTCCTGTCCCACAGAGCTTGGCCTGGCTCCCTGCTCCAGACATTGAGACCCAGTGCCTGGAGTCACAGAGTTACTTGGGTTTGGCCCAACCACCCATCTGTTGTGAGAGGGGGACAGCCAGACCATATCTGAGTAACATTGCAACCTCATGCACTAGGTTGCAACACCTGAAGTGGGAAGCCAGACACAGCCTCATGGGACAGGAGCTGTGAGTTTGGGGCAGGCTTTCTTTCCAAGACTCCTCCTTTCCCAGGCCTGCCCTCTGCACTGGGCTTGCAACTCACAACTTTCACGCTATTAACTAGTGGGTTGCGAGTAGGGTTGCCAGGCATCCAGTGAATGCCCAGTCAAAAAGGAACCCTGGCAGCTGTGGTCAGTGGGTCTCAGAAGCAATCAGCATGTCCCTGCGGCCCCTAGGAAAAGGAGTGGCTTGGTAAGCCCCATGCTCTGCCCCCGTCCCAAGTGCCAGCTCTGCAGCTCCCATTGGCTGGGAATAGTCTCTTCATAGTCTCCTTCAGGTCTGATCAACTCAAATACTTAGCAAAATTTTCAACTCCACTATTCACCCCTTTCTTTAAAGTTTAGATCATGAATTAATGTAATGGTGATCTAAAATGGTCAAATGGTCAAATGGTAAAAATGGTGATCTACTGGAATCCCACTATTAACATTTTTTTTCGTATTGAACACTGATCATTTAGTCCTTTTTTTTTTTTTTTTTTTTTGGTCTCTTAGCTAATTTCTAATCCATGGCAGTACTTTACCTCTCACCCCATGCCTAGTTAAGTGTTTCATTATGCATGAAACACTACTGGGAATGATATTCCACTGACTCTGCCTGGCCCAGAAAGTATCAGCAGAATTACAAATACAGAGGAACAACCTGCTTAGTCAAACTGGACAACACTGTACAAATTGACCTTGTGGCAGGGAAAAGAGTCATGGGGACCTTCCAGGAATAAGAAGCAGTCAACCTGTGCCCTAAGGATGTGGGGGAGAGGGTGGGCGGAAGGATGGTCAGAAAGTAAGAAATGCCCAGTGACAATGAACTTCCAGTCACAAAACTCCTGAATTTGACTTCTAAATTCCAAACCTCCTGATGTGACAAGGCAACCCCCTTCCCTTTCAGCTGGCAAAAAAATCTTGTGATCTCAAACCTCCTGCTCAACAGCCCAATTCAAGCTCCTCTCTCCATCCCAGCTTCCCTCTCCCCCTCAGCATGACAACTGTTAACATGCATTGTTGTGCAAATACTGATTCTTCCCGGGATTACAACTGTTGCAGAAGCATACCATAAATGGGATGGAGGGAGAATCACTAACAAGAAGATTTTCATGAATTTAACATAACTCCTCCTTGCTAAGTTTCATCCTGCTGCTGAAATGTTTGGCTTGTTGCAGAATTCTGTTTTGATGCACTGCAGAAATGAGGTGGACCAGCTGCAGAACATAGAATAAGCCTAACAAACTATAGAACATATAAGATAGCCACCTCCGGTATAACTCAAGTTTGTTTGGGGGTTTTGAATATAGTATAGAAATAATTATGCTGAAACGGGTTGAATGATTCACTCTGTAGTTTAATCAAAATAATTATTATTATCTGTAGTGCTCTAAATATGAGAAAACAGCAGTAAATAGTGCACAGAGCTGATTACTCGGTCTGGTTTTTCTGTATCAATAGCAAGTAAAAAAGGTTTCAGACTTCTCGCTCTTTCTAAGACTAAATCAGCTAGTGACAGCTTTTTAATTGTGTCATGTTTTACATGTGTTTGGAACCATCTGGCAGGCATTCACAATACTTTGAACTGCCACCATTCTCCTCTTTGCTAGCATACAACACAATTTCCTTACTTTAATGTGTACTGATCTAAAGCATGATAAACACTAGAAATAAAAGTAAAAGGCTTTAATTTGGAAAGGATCTTGCCAAGAACCCATTGCCAGCTTTCATGGCATTTCGGCTCAGTTTCTGAGCAGGCACAATGTCAAAAATGTTGATGCCTTCCAAACCAGAGCTTAGGAAGTTCATTTCAGTTTGTCAGGAATGAATATGAAGAGGAAGGGCAGGTTGGAATTTCCACCTAGTTCATTGTTCTGGTCCTTATGTAGATCATTAAACCATTTTTTCTGTTCTGACTGGACAAACCAGCAACACAGAAACTTCCGTTACTGGCATCCTTGTTTGCAGTCTCAAGAAAAGGCCAACGACTGAATATCCTCTCCCCTTATCTTTTCACCCCATGAGGTGACTTCCCCAGTTCAAGGCTGAGGGACCCATGGCTATGCATTTCACAGACCTCAGAGAGCTACAGAGATGACTGAATAATAAGTGCATTTTAAGAAAAGCACCACAGTAAACTTTTAATCCAGATGATTCTTTTATATTTTTGGGGCCATCTCCTTAATGGAAAGAGCTAGAGAATTTCTTATCTCAAAAAGGAAGTCGAGATATACTTTATCCAGGACATTTTTAGCATCCCAAAATCAGCAGGATCCAGCATCTGCTAGCTTCACAGGACCCAAAGGATGACTGTGAACTGACCATTGCCCCAGCATCTGTTGGCAGGGAGAGAAAGTGTGCCCTATTTGCCTGCTTTCCTCCTTGAGCTAGAAATACCACATACCTGATTCCCATAGGGAGTTTGAAGACATAATCTGCTTGAAAATGTAGCACCCTAGGGAAATGTGTTTAACATTGAACTGACCCAGGTCATGTTGAACTGTTTTAGGTCATTTCAACAAAACAAACAGAAATGTTTCAGGTTGGCATTGTTTCCACTGAAAATGCTGAACTGAAGTGTTTCATAATTTCCAGATAATTTTTTTTAAATGTTACACTATGAAAAATATTGACATTTCAACTTTTCATGCCAATTCAAGAGGAAAGCACATGGTAAAATATTGGAATTATCTACAAGATGAAAATTTAATATTCACTCTGCTCTGTTTCTCCCTAGACAGTAGACAGCTGTATAAAATTTAGAAAGTTTTAGCAATGGAAAAAATGACTTATCTAAAAAAAATTATAAACATGAAAAGTACTTAGGGTTTATCTATATGCAGAGTTATCTCAGTTTAACCTAAGGTGCGATTTTAAACCAGTTTAGTTAAATTGGTGCGAAAGGTTGTATGGATACATTCAATTTAAATTAGGTCTACCCTGACAGTTTAATTTAAGCACAAACAAATTTAAGATAAACTAAAACATGCCCCATGTAGACAGAATTAAGAATGTCTATACAGTGGTTTGTACTGGCTTAATTAAACTGGTGAAAGTTTGTGTGTGGACTGTGTGTGATACACTTGAGTTCTTATACTGAAAAAAGAACCTGGATTAGAAAGAATTCTTCTGGCTAAGTTTTTAGGGTGACCAGATGTCCTAATTTTATAGGGACAGTTCCAATTTTTGGGTCTTTTTCTTACTCCCCACTGCCTATCCTGATTTTTGACATCTGCTGTCTGCTGATGCCGTAAGGTTTTATGGTTTACTTTGTTTAATTTCTTCACTTTGTCTTTTTTTAAAAAAAACTTTTGTCACACAACATCCTTATTGTACATAAAAGTGGTCTGTGTTTTTTACTACAAAATATTCTTGGAATCATTATAAACATGAATATACCTAAAGATACTTAATCTGTTTACAGCTATTCCATAAATAAAGGCTACATTTTTTAAATAAAATACATGTTGTGAATTATTCACTTTGCTGTTCCCTTTAACAAAAAGCAGGTCCCAGTCTTGCCTGATGGGTTCATTGATTCCTTAAAGCACCATCTAAGTAGTACTTTCAATTTTTGCACTGATATATCACTCAGAACCTATTGTGTTAAAGCCCTCTAATGCCAGAGGCTCTGTGCAAAAATACCATTGACAGATGATATCAGATCCAGTTGCTTGTGAGCTGACACCACCACAAGATAATTCCATACCACTCTAAGCCCATGTCTACAATGTGGGCACTACAGAAGCATAGGTATGGCACCACAGCTATGCTGCTGTAACCCCTTACAGTAGATGCAGGCTATGGCAACAGAAAGTTATTTTCTATCACTGTAGGAATTGCACCTCTCTGAGCAACAATCTACACTCAGGATTGGGTTGGCACAGTTTCAGCATGCAGGGGCCTGGATTTTTCACATCCCTGAGCACTGTAGCTACGGTAGTCCATTGTTCAAATATGGACTGAGCTTTGCTGGAAGAAACATTTCCTTCTTATATGGGTAACAGTGATTATGAAATAATTGATACAATATGACGGGGGCTAATTTAACTACAGCTAATCAGGAAAACAATCTTGGAGTCATCCTGGATAGTTCTCTAAAGACATCCACGCTGTGTGCAGTGGCAGTCAAAAAGTAAACAGGGTGTTAGGAATCATTAAAAAGGGATAGAGAATAAGACAGAGAATATCTTATTGCCCTTATATAAATCCATGGTGCACCCACATTTTGAATGCGGCATATAGATGTGGTCTCCTCATCTCAGAAAGGATATACTGGCAGTAGAAAACGTTCAGAGAAGGGCAATAAAATGAATAGGGGTTTGGAACAGGTCCCATACGAGGAGAGATTAAAGAGACTAGGACTTTTCAGTTTGGAAAAGAGGAGACTAAGGGAGGATATGATAGAGGTATATAAAATCATGAGTGGTGTGGAGAAAGTGAATAATGAAAAGTTATTTACTTGTTCCCATAATATAAGAACTAGGGGCCACCAAATGAAATTAATGGGCAGCAGGTTTAAAACAAATAAAAGGACGTTCTTCTTCACATATTACATAGTCAACCTGTGGAACTCCTTGCCTGAGGAGGTTGTAAAGGCTAGGAATATAACAGGGTTTAAAACAGAACTGGATAAACTGATGGAGGTTAAATCCATTCATGGCTACTAGCCAGGATGGGTAAGGAATGGTGTTCCTAGCCTCTGTTTGTCAGTTAGCATCCTGGGGTCAGCAGTCAGTTACGATTTTTAACTGATCCTTAAACGTGTTTACTATCTCTCTCCACATATTTACATATATCCATATATATTTGCCTATGGGACTGTGTAGCTGTGCCTGAAATGCTGATTTACTGCTACATGGATGATGCAACATATGCCCATTTGACAAATACAGTACAAAAATGTGATTTCTTTATAGTAAGTAACTACAGTGGAACCTCAGAGTTCCAGACACCTCGGGAACGGAGGTTGTTTGTAACTCTGAAGTATTTGTAGCTCTGAACAAGACGTTATGAGTTTTGAGTTATGAGTTTCTAACCCAGTCACCTTTCTGTCCCAATATCCTGGGGCACAAGGATATATGACCAGCAATTATGTGGAGTAAAATAGATCTTAAAAGTAAAGATGAAGGTCAAATTGCAACAACTGAGCAATATGTTTGTTACAAAAACACAAGATGGTTCCCATATTATTGCTGGAGCTCTGTTGCTTGCCAAAGTTACATGAAAACTTGCAGGAGCAGGCTAAAAGGGAGGAAATAAGCAGCAGAGAATTTTGAGGTTGATGATTCTCTGTGTGCATGTTAGGGGGACACACTCAAACTGAGTGGAACTGTAGGTTATAGGGTCATCCATGGCTCTGTGTCTGCATTTCCCCCAGCAAGAGGGTTCCACCTAAACTGTTAAAGAACATGACAAATACAATATGGGGTTATGCTTTTAACCTCCATTCTGAAACAGGACCGAAAGGTGTATCTAAAAGATAGAACATGCCAGCAAGGTCTAATGTTCTCTTTACAAATCACACCCCTCTAGTGTTCTTTGCCATGCCATCTAGACAAGTCCTAAGTAAGTATTAGCAATCCCTTTAGTCATTATTAAGGGACAATTGTGGGGGGGGGGTTTGGCAGACTTCACAGAAGTAGCAGATTGTGAGGGAAAATTGAAGGAGGAGGGGTAGTTTATGGGTTAGTTTGGAGAAATTATTTCAACCATAAGGAGTGACATGGGTGGAATCCCTGATGTGTGTGAGAGAAGTGATCTAATAGTCATCAAAGCTGTCATAATTAATGGAGTTGAGATGTTGATGGTTACTGCCCTAGAATATACAAAATCACGTAAGTAGATTAAGAGTTTGCAGGACCTTAATGGTGAGGATAAGAAGCTTGAACTTGATACAGTGTAAAAAGGAGCGAGACAGTAGAGAGATTCAAAGCTTTCTTGATGCCCAGAGCCATACTTTAGCCACAAGCAAGTCTTTTCTTTTTTCTATGTCTATTTTCATTACCTATCTGTATCTATGTGAAGTGTGCAATAGAGCTATACATTTTTTCCAATTCTTTACTTAGCTTCAGGCAATTACATCTTCTTGATATCTTCTGTATTGGATTTTGTGAGAGATTACAGGCCAAGTCATCATGAGCACCAAAGTACTGGGCACTGATAGAAAACTCAGTCAGGCTAGCAAAACTATTTTTATTACTATTAATATATAAAAATATTACAAGTGTCAAACTTTTTTTTTCTCAAAAAACACTCTAAAGCCATTCAAAATATCCATCTCTGATATTTTTATTTAACTCAAATCATAGAGGACATGATGATTCTTACTGCTATTTAACAAAGAAGGGTTTTTTCCCCTTATGGTGCATTTTGTCTTCATTTGTGTAAGTCTGTGTGGCTGTTTAATTTTTCCTCTCACTTTCTGAAAACTGCATATGTAAATAATATAAACAGAAAACAATGTTTATTAATGTGTAAGCACCAGCTGCTATTGCTTATGAAGTGTATGTAAAATAAAAGATTTGATTGAGAATAAACAGTTCCACAGAAGAAATCTGAATTTATGTGGAAAATCTTCAAGAATCAGAACAAACACACTCAGAGTATGTCTACACTGCTATTAAAAACCTGAAGCTAGCTCATGCCAGTTGACATGTGCTGATGGGTCTCAGGCTCCAGATTTGTTTAATTGCAGTGTAGACATCCCAGCTTGGGCGGTAACCCAGCTCTAGGACCCTTTCCCAGAGCTCAGGCTGTAGCTTGAACAGGAACATCTACAGCCCAATTGAACAGCACTACAGCCAGAGTCCCTTGAGCTTGAGTTAAGTGCCATGGACCAGCCACAGGTGTCTAATTACAGTGAAGACATACCATCAGGTCTAAATCTGTCAGGGACCTACATGACATTGCTTAGAGATAGTGAGATTTGTTGCTAGCAAACCACCAGGTATGAGATGCTTCTTGTGATCAGATGCAAGGTTTATAGTGGAAAAAGAATTTCCCTAAAGATTGAAAAGTGATGAACTATTCTCACATTAATTTGAAGCCAAATTAACTTTGCATCTTAAAATGGAGTTTTATCAACTTCCCCCGATGCAGTGAAGCATTTAAGCACATGGATAACTTTAAGCACAAGGTGTCCCAATGACTTCATTTGTTCAGTTAAATAAGGGTTTTGGCGGGCTGCATTGCATCCCTAATGTTAACCTCCACTGGGATTGGGGGCTGATTCTTCACTGAATTACAGCAGTTTACACTAGTTTTATGCCAGGGTGACTCTGCTGATTTTATGCAGGGCCGATGCAAGAATATTTCGCGCCCTAGGCAAAACTTGCACCTTGCACCGCCCCCTCAGGCCCGGGGAGCCCTGCGGCAGCTCCCTGCCCCCCATCATGTGGCGCTCCCTCCCCCACGGCAGTTTCCCACCCCCACCCTCCACCCGGGGAGCCCCCCCAATCATCTGTTGGTGCGGCAAGCCTGCAGGGTAGAAGAATTAGAGTGGAGTGGCATGCTCAGGGAAGGAGGTGGAGCCAAGGTGAGCTGGGGCAGGGATCACTTCCCTTTCGCATCCCCCCACATTATTTTCTGTGGGCGGCCCTCCCTGTAACTCTCTGCCCCAGCTCACCTCCGCTCCTCTACCATTCCTAAGTGTGCTTTTTGGGGCCCCTAAACACTTGGCACCCTAGGCGGTCGCCTAGTTGGTCTAGTGGTTGCACTGGCCCTGATTTTATGGAGTTATACTGGTGTAAATCCAGTATACTGTAGAAGAGAAACAGGCCTTGCAACCAGAGCTGCCACCATTAAAATTAGACTGTCATGCTCCTATGACTGCTTGTTCCTCTTTTTTTTTTTTTTACCAAGTTCTGTTATTTGTGGGTAAGTAGATCATCTTCATAACAGACTTGCCCTTCTGTTGCACAACATGCTTGCAAGTCTTAGATTTTTCTATTCTTCTGAAATCATGAAGAACAGTGAAAACTGAATAAAGGAAAGTACTACTGCAGAAAAGTGGGGCAACCACAACAATTTAAACACAAATATAAACATTGTGTTAAGAGAACAAATAAACACCCATCTTTACTGGAACTCTTCATCTTCAAGAATTAACTTTATATTACTGAGTTAGAAGAAGATTGTGAACTCACAAAAACAAGTTCAATTATGAGTAACATGCAAATTTTATCAAAATTATATGGTTCCACAAATGGTATTGTTAATTTAAAAAACTTGCTGCATAAATCATTGTACTTTAATTAGGATCAAATATATTTTTGTAATACACACACTAGACTGTTCCACACATACCAAACAGACAGCCCATTGCCTCTTGCATCTTCAAAGTTCACTATAATGCTTACTGTATATTATTTTGTAAGATGGGAGAGAAGAGACAGATGAGACTAAATTGTGCCCTTGTGAGAGTTTACAAAAAACTCAGTTTCCACATGGAAAAAATAAAATCAATTTTGCATGGTAGTAAACAAGAACATGGATCAATGCACTAAATTGTTGTTGAATAAGTTAACAGCTTTAAAAAACCTAGTATTTCTTAGGTAAATGTATTAAAACTCCAATAAATATGCACTTTAAATATTAAAGATTTGAGGTATGTAGTTTCTTTTCAACATTAAAATGATCTTCCCTGTGTAAAAACAGTGAACAAAGAAGGTTTCAAATATATCCTCTAAGCAGCCCAGTGACTCAGGATTTTAAAAACAAATCTCTCCCAGATGTTCACATATCAAAAGAAGCAACACTGAATGCAAAAAAGGAAGTCCAGGTTGTAGCAGCAGGTGTTTGAAACAAAGCCCCTTGAGTAAAAAATGAAATGTAATAAGATATAGCTCAGCTATCTGAGAGAGAAGTTGAAAAACAAACTTACCCACATGATATTTCAGGTTCTGAAGAACAAAAATTATGATGGTACATTTTATGTTTATTAACAACTCTATTGACTAGTCCAGATACCAGTAGGCTTCCCCAGTGACACCTCATACTTCACAAGCAGGGCCAGGTGCTTTGATGCTGGAAAAAAGTGTTAGGCCTGATTCTTCTCTCACTTACCCTAATGTACAATGGTTGTGACTCCATCAACATCAGCAGCATTACCTCTGATTCACACCATCAGTGGAACTGAAAGGAAAACCAGGCTCCATAGTGTTCTTATTCTTATCGCTGCACTCCAAACACTTAAATCCTGACTGAGATAAATTGTTCAATCTGAAAGCTACAGTGTGTGAAACAAAATTAGAAAAAAGATGCTTTGGAGTGTCAGAACTTGGATTCCCTTATTCTCAACTGCCCTGAGGCAAAGGTTTTCAGATAAAGCAAACGTTGTTTCATTGCCCTATTACAACAAAATAAAAAAGAATAACCAGAAATGATCAAGGGGAGTCTTAGCACCTCCTACTGACTGCTGTTTCTCATAGGATTGTTTATTTGCTGCAAACTTTTAAGCTTTACAGGAACACACTGAATGAAAAAATCTGAGTTGACTATTCATTTTATAACCACAAAAGTAGTTCCTCTTGCCTATCACCCCACAAATAACCACATCTTATGACACAATTGTTATAATGTAAGCCTTCTGCCAGTGAAATTGGCAGCAATCAAGGGCTGGTCCTGGCTTTTTAGGGTTTTTCTAAAATTTAAGAATAGCAGCCGTGTTAGTCTGTATCCGTAAAGAAAGCAAGGAATACCTGAAGCACCTTAGAGACTAACCAGTTTATTTCAGCATAAGCTTTCGTGGGCTATAGCCCACTTCATTGGATGCATAGAATGGAACAAACAAAAGTAAGATGTATTTATACACAGAAAAAGAAAAAAAAAAGTTGTAAATTACCATACCAATTCTAAGAGGCTATTTAACTTGGATGGGCCATTATCAGCAGGAGAAAAAAAAACCTTTTGTAGTGAAAATTCAGGAATCATAGCATTCATAAACCAGTAGGAGAACTCATCAGTCTCCCTGGACATTCTATTAAAGACTTGAAGGTGTCAATTTTAAAACAGAAAAACTTCCATAACAGACTCCAACGAGAAGCTGATGAACTGGAATTAATTTGCAGATTGGACACTGTCAACAAAGGGTTAAACAGAGATGTTGAGTGGCTTTGTCATTATACTAATTGAATGCATTTTCCTAGTTAAGTCTCTTTTACAGATTCTTATCAACTGTTAGACAGATAGATCCACTAAATTTTCACTACAAAAGGTTTTTTTTCTCCCGCTGATAATGGCCCATCCAAGTTATACAGCCTCTTAGAATTGGTATGGTAATATACAACTTTTTTTGTTTGCTTTCTCTGTGTATAAATGCATCTTATTTCTGTTTGTTCCATTCTATGCATCCGATGAAGTGGGCTATAGCCCATGAAAGCTTATGCTGAAATAAACTGGTTAGTCTCTAAGGTGCTGCAAGTATTCCTCGCTTTCTAAAATTTAAACAACTCCAGTTTGAGCCCCCACCCAGTAACCTGGAAACATGTGTATCACTTGAGGTGTCACTGATAGGCAACTTATTCCCCACTTGCAATCACAGTGACCAAAGGGTTTATAAGCAGGAAATCTTTACTGGGGAAAGGGAAATAACCAGGTAAACTTATTCAAACCTTACAACTTAACAATTTCTGCCACTATTACCTCAATGTATATGAGTCACAGTCCCAACCTATGTCCACCCTATAGTGAGCATGAGCACCTGGTGGAGCATTGTCACCTCCCTACTCACAATTAGTTAGTCCCAAGGAAAATCTGGGTCTGAACTGCCTATGCAAGCTCTGGGTCTCTGCTGCTTGACCTGCTATAGTGACATTCAGGTGTGATGCTGGATCAGGGAGGCCTCACCAGAGCTATTAGGCAGATGGACACTGGAGCTGATAATCCCTTTGGATCTGGTCCTTCTGTAGCTGAAATAGCTGCTCTCCATATACTTAGCCCTCAATAATGAGGAGCCCCATTCAGCTCTGTTAGGGGCCAAACTGCCACTTCTCTCTGCCTTTGACTGATTAGTAGCTCTCATCTAAATATACTACGAGTGGCCTGCAACTGCTTCTCTGCTCCATCTATACCTATAGTTCTCGGCTAGAGACCAGATCAGTTGCTCCAGAATCTTTTCTAGATGAAGCTACTATCTTCAGCTCATCTTTTCTAAAAAGGGAACAGAGATATAAGGGAACCTCTACAGACTCCATGCTAACTAGAGAAATACTCCCTACAGCAAACCAAAAGCATACATTTTTTTGTTTCTTGTTTTTGGCTTTCTTCGGGACCTCTAACTCAACCTCAGCAAACCCCAGTCATAGTCAGGGTGAACTCGAACCCAGTCATTTTCTAGGCCTTGCTCAGTTGGTTTTCACTGGGTGATTTCCAAAATATTGGCCCCAACTATGAAACTTAGTCAAATTATACCCCAGTGTCCTCAAACTATTAGCAGTTCATATGTAAATGAGGTACTGCCTCCTTTCTTTTGTAGGTTTTGGGCCACAAGGCTTACAATCAAATGAAAAAATAAAAGCAGCAGAATATAAGCATCTCATTTATTTCTGTAGTAAAGAATGGGTCGATAATCCTAAAGGACATTTATGAATCATTATTAGAGGTTAATATTTATAGCATCTGAAGCCACTCTGTGGATATAAAACTAGCTTTAAAATGATACTTTTACTGACACTAGAGCAGTTCCATAGCAATATAAACTAGGCAAACATAAGGCTGTTTCTAGCATGTAGCCAAAAAGACTGCCAATAAGAGGCACATAACATGTATATGGTATAGTTGCCTGGCCTTGCCTTCATTAGGCTGTCTTACCAAAAGTATTCATATTGTTCCTCCCGTTGGTTCAGATCTACCAGTTATAGTAACCGTAGGAGTGTCAATGTAGACAAAATGAAGATGACTGTCCCAATATTTTGGGATGTTAATGGTCCCCTTCTTTGCCAGTCCACAAAATATATCAGTTTTTACTCTTCAGGCACTATGGGCTTACTAGGTCAAGCTGTAGCAGCTCATGCCTTTAGCGCTGAAGGTCTTTGGTTTAGGTCCCAGTGTGTTAGCAAAAATGAACATAAGAACGGTCATACTGGTTCAGACCAATTGTCCACTTTGCCCTGTATCCTGTCTTCTGATGGTGGCCAGCGGCAGGTGCTTCAGAGGGAATGAACAGAACAGGTAACCATCAAGGGAGCCATTCCCTATTGTTCATCCCCAGCTTCTGACAAACAGTGGCCAGGAACACCATCCTTGCCCATCCTAGCTAATAGTCACTGATGGAGATAATCACATCTGTACTTAACCACTGTGTCATGCTTTGAGCAGAGTAGATGGCACAGTGCTTTAAAACCAGAAGCATCCTGGATCCTTGACTCCACTAGCACTCGCATTGTTGCTATAACAGAAGGTGGTACTGAGGCACAGAGAAACTAAGAAGCAGATTGTAAAGGTATTTAAGACATTACTGCATTCAGCATTGCAACACCAGACTGATTCAAGAGTCTGAGTCTCATGTTTAAAAGGGATTTAGGCACTTAGGAGCTAATATCTCAAAGTACAGCAGATTTAGGCTCCTAAGTGCCTACATCACTTTTAAAAATGAGACTTGGGCTCCTGAATAAGTCAGGTATTGTAACACTGAGAGCTGCAACACTTTCATATTTTTTTAAAAATCTGTGCCTAAGTGACTTTCCCAGAGTCTCCCAAGGCGTCTATGGTGGACCAACAATTGAACTCGGGTCTCCTATAGACCACCCTACTGAGATATCCCAGGATACAATCTAGACTGATGAATAGCCATGTCTCCTCATTTCTCCAACCTGAGATACCTTTTACACTGCTTTACTGGTAAACAGCCACTTCTGGCCAGTTAACACACAGCCTCCAGCATATAACTTGCTCCCAACTTCATGGTATTGAGTGCTACTAGCTAGCCACCCATGAATTACAAAATAAAAGAACATCATCAGATTTTCTAGTCCCAGACATTCCTCTGGAAATGTGTATCTTGTATTGCTCAGCATCTTGCCGAACAGTGCAAGGTCATATGAAGTCCATCATTTTGTCAGTGGAAAATAGTATGCACACACTTTGTTAACCCAAATGGAGTTTCCCACACATTCTACACTGGTTAAATAAAACAGTAAAACAATTTTATTAACTACAGAAAAAAAAAGATTTTAAATGGCTACAAGTGATGAGGCATGAAGGTCAGGATTTGCTACAAAAGAAATAAAAGATAAAATACAAGTAAAACACCTAACTGAACAGGATAAGTGAACTGAAAACCAAAAAGATTTTGTCTCAAAATACATTTGCAGAAATCTGCTGACTGGAAGTAGTGCAGCCAGGGCCCCCCTCCCCGCCATTCAGTGGTGCTTTCTTTGTCTTTTGAGCATTGTAGCTGCCATGATTAGAGGGGGAGAGACAGAGGGGCTTTGGAAGCCTGAAAATTATTGGACCAGCACTGGATGCCACAAAATCTGAGTTATGCATTAGCCTCCTTATATTAGGCATGGGTAGAGATAGATGCCTGAGGATGAGGCCCACTATAGCCACCACACTAGGCAAGATACAACCTAAACTAGCCAATTTGACTAGCTGAGGAAAGGGAGGTGCCCAAAGCCCTGTCCTCTCACAAATTTAGACACCCGAATGCAGGCTTCAGGGTCCATTCCCCTCCTGCTTCAATAACTAATTATTTATCCAAAGTGGAGCAGATTCAGCAGGAGAGATTGATGGATCCTCACTTCAAATATCCCATTGCCAGGGGTTCAGGCACTCTCCAGAGAGAGGAGGGTGTCCTTATTTAAATCCTTTCTCTCATCAAGGTGAAGGGGATTGAACTGGGTCCCCCACATCCCAGAGGAGTGCTTGCACCACCGAAAATTATAAGGTGGGCAGTGATGGCAATTTGAGTGAGGTCTGACCTTTTAGGTGGGCTCTGAACACATATACAAGATAGGGCCCTGCAGAAAATAATAGGTGTTCCTCTGGTTCATAACTGTGTTGGGGCTCAGGTGGCAGATAGGTGTCCTGATACACAGAGTGTGATAGAAGTGTGTAGACCTAGAGGCAGAGACATAGGCACTTAGGGAACTTTACTACAAAAACATAGGTGCCCAGAGAATTTAGGTGCCCATAAAGTAGCAGCAGAGTGGATTTTGTAGATCACAGTGGTGTCTAAAAAACAGGGACTTAGGCACCTAAATCTGGACTTAGGTACCTAAATCCCTTTGTGGAACTGGTATGTTGTCCTGGGGTTGTCAGGTAGAGGGAGATTTCTACTTTTTCTATTCTCTCTTCCCCTCCGTCATTATTTCTGACACCTCAACATTCAGCTTAGCCCTTGAACTGTCTTGCTGCCAATTTCTTTTGATCACTGTTCCCTCTACCCATGTAAATAGCATATGATAGAAAGCTAGCTCTGCCAGACTCACAAATAGTGAGATGGGTTCTACCAATTGAAATCTGATGAGGGTCAACAAGGACAAGTGCAGAGTTCTACACTTAGGACAGGAGAATCCCATTCACTGCTCCAGGCTGGGAACTGACTAGCTAAGCAGCAGTTATGCAGAAAAGGTTCTGGGGATTACAGTAGATGAGAAGCTGGATACGAGTCAACAGTTTGCCCTTGTTGCCAAAAAGGCTAATGGCATGTTCGGCTGAATTAGTAGGAGCATGCCAACAGATCGAGGGAAGTGATTATTCCCTTATTTGGCACTGTTGAGGCCATATCTGGGATGATTTAGCTGGGGTTGGTCCTGCTAAATTATAAATTATGTTTAAAGAGGTGCAATCAGAAGCAGTACTAACGTACAGTTTGTCTGAATTTATGAGGTCATCAATACAAAGCATAATGTTGCAGAGTATCAATACTGGCACTTTTACAGCACAGCAAGGAAACAGTTCAAAAAACAGGAATCTCCAAACAAAGCTGGGAGGAAGCGTTCAGTCTAGAAGAGGGCTTGTGTTTAATTTAAGTAGCTTTATGTCCTTTCTTTCTTCCTTTCAAAAAGAAGCCTTCAGCAGATTTAATTTATCCTGATGAAAACAAATGTGCCTAATCATAGCTCTTTCTTTGTGGAAGAATACATCATTCTCTTTGTCTACTTACAGTGCAGAGAGCACAGGTTCAGTTTGATCCACAAGACCATTAACTGCCATAATTAAGAGCTTAAAGTTCATTATGGGAAATGAAGGGTAGGAAATATATTTCAACACAGGACATTCTTTAAGCCAAAACCACCAAATATCCCCACCAAAAGTTTATGTATCTTGAAACATGAATCTGGACCCAGAGCTGAATTGTACAAGTTGTCCCTCCAAACTGGGCAAAAGAAAACCTCACAGTCAAAGCCATTCACATTTTAGAGCTTTTAAAATCTGGATCCACATTTTATAGTTTGAGCCAAGATCTAGTTTTGCTATCTCTTGAACTTTTAAATGGATAAAAATGTTCCTTAAATATAGTATCAGACCAAAGCAGTTCTGATAACCCTGCATCTGGCCTGAGGATAGGCAAGAGTTGCCTATTTAATCTTTATTAAAAGCAAATTTCCAGCATGACCCCACAAAGGGCACAATAAAGCATTCTAAATCCTACACAGTGAGCAGTGAACAGACTTGACTGCACTGCACTGATGCAATCTGAGGGTAGCAAAAGGCAGATTAGCTGACTGCAATTCTTTCTGCTATATAAAACTATTCCAAAACATTTCTTACATTCACTTACAATATTTGCGTAACATAGCATTGGCTTTGAACTGTTCTATTGCTTTCTGATATATTTACTCAAATACGACTTTATAATATTGCCACTATACTAGTATTATCCAGGAGATAATACCATTGATATTTAAATTACCTGAACACAGGTCAATGACAAATCAAAGACCATTATATGAAAGGGGGATCTTTATTTAATTGCTCAAATACTGACACTGGGCCTGATCCAAAGCCCATTGAAGTCAATGGCAAGACTTCAACTGACTTCAGTGTGCTTTCGGTCAAGCCTCTCATAAATATTGAGGGCAGGACCCTATGTCTCCTCTTCCTCCCACTGTGACCTTAAACACCCTACACACTACTGCAATAATTTTTGTACAACATATTCCTTCTTAGGTAACATTTGAAAATTATCACCATTCTGGTAATAATATCATTGTAAAATATATGTAACAATGCTTCATGTGAAATTATGGATATTTAGTAATTTAATGCTTTAAAGTCTGTGATTTGAAGGGTTTAAAGCAGGTGTGTCAGGGGAATTGACAAATAGGTTTCCTCCAGACTAAGGAAAGAGGCCAACACCTCAAACCAGGTGTGGCCCAAATTCAACTGGAAATTGTAGCAGGGAGAGATAAACTGCATAGTAGCAACCACCAGTGAAGGGGAACTGTGGAGAGAGAATAGCATGGAGCTTTATCTTCCAGACCTCATGGCTCCTTTACTTAGCATGAACTAATAAACTTTATTTTGGGGTTGCCTTCAGAAGAATACATTTAAAAGGTTTACTGGTCTATGAAGGGGTCCTTCACCCCATCTAAGTTATCTTTCCTCTAAGACAACAAATGAACCAAGCACTTGAATATTATGGGAGATTCTGACCAAAGGGGTGATCTGCCATCTTGCTGGAAGGAAGTGTCGTAAATTTTTTTACCATGAACCATGACTGTAGCTCTGTTAAGTCTTAGTCATTAGAAAGCGTTTTTTCACTTTTATTTGCTTGCAACCATTTCTGACTCTATCCCTTGCACTGGCACCCACTTAAAATCCTCTCTCTTTTTGTTAATAAACTTGTTTTACTTTTAATCTAAACAAACTCAGTTCTGGGTTTGAATTCAATTGATTGTTAACCTCAGTTAAAGCAACAAAAGAGCAATGGGCATTATTACTTCTCTGAACATGCCAGGAGAGGGCTTGGCATTTCGGGGGAGATAGGGGGAAATTCAGGACTGGGAGTAAGAGTTTGGGGGGTCACTTGGCTGTGGTATTTCAAGAAGGCTGCTGAAGTCAGAGCTGCTGAACCAGGGCTGCTTATCACACTGACACTCAGTGCATGCTTGTGTGCGGCTGGGGAGCATACAGACTAGGACATACAGCAGCAGACCATGTTAAGTTAACCAGGGTTACAAGACAAGCAGTGAAAACCTCTCACAGGTCTGGGCTGCACCCCAAAGGCAACACTCATGAAGTGCGGAGTACAGTATTGGAGACTGACAAATAATCAAAATTTTTCCCCATCCAGCATAAACAAGGGTCATTTCAAAATAAAATGTATGGAGTAGCATTAGCCTCACTGCATAAACTACTTTCGAAACATTTATGTTACCGTGACACAAAGAAAACACTGAATTTACAATTCAGTTTTAAATATTTTTTTCTAAAACTAAGTTCAATAGCATGAAGGGTGCTATATCTTTTAAGCTACCCTTGAAGTTAGTGTTTATACAAGCTAAAACTGCAAGCCTCAGTCTAATTAGTTCTGCCATCAATCATTGAGAAATAGATGGCATGTCTCATCTCACTGCCTTTGCAACAGATTTACATCTAACTTCACTCTACAACTAATCAGGGTATAAAGTTCTTATGCTGACCAAAACTATTCCAGTAAAACCTAACTGTGTAGCATTAGGATAAAGACATGAAATGGTTACTCCCAGCTGTATGAGAATGACACTTGCAGGCATCACATTAAAGATTTAAAGTGGGGCGAGGGAATATTTTTTAAATTGGAAGCAAATACACATTTCTATCACCACAAGGAATATCTGCAGTACCAACAAGTGCTCCACAAACACCACCTTGCAAAATCTTACAATAAGTCTGTGCTCCAGTTGTAAAGCACATGTAGCTTCCATCAATGGTAATGGGAATTGCATGCCTGAATGGGAAAATAGACCCCATTTGCATGTTTTGTTGTTTTACTTTGAATATCTCCCACCCTTGCAGTCTTCAACGGGGAACATTATAATAATTTCTTCTCTCCATGCCCCATGCCCTACCCCATGAAAGAGAATGTGGAGAGAGGGGAGAGAATCAAAAAGATTTCTTCAAAGTTTTAACCATTCTAGATGAACTAGACTTCCTTTTCTATATCCTTATTGAATTGTTTTTACTCCTTTCCTTTTCAGAGTGTGTGCTTTATTTAATGTTTCTTAATTGTGTAAAGGTGTTTATTTGAAAGGTGCAAGACCACATGAAAGCTGCTAACGTAAGAAGAAAGCTAATGAAATACAAAGTAAAAAAGTTATCATATTAGCTCCTTCATCCTTTGAGTTAAATGCTTATATTCTCTTTAGCAGGGCTTAACTACCAGAGACCAAGGTCAATGGAAAGATCTGTTTTGCTTTCCTTCCCCAACTTTGGCTTTTGTAAGTCATATTTACAGAAACATAGCATCTGTTACATAAATCAAACTCCTTTCAGAAGAGAAAAGATTGGAAAAGCTTGCTGTTCTTTACATTCAACTAAATACTGATTCCTCCATTTAATTGCTGTTTCTTTCTTCTTCTTTTTTAAAAGAAGTTCTCTTCATGAAAATTTTGCAGTAAAACACAAAAAAAACCAACACAAACACAAATGATTGCCTGAATTATTCTAGCTCTAGTCTAAATATATAATGAAATGATCCTTTCATGCATGCAAACATGGGATATAAAAACGTGAATAGATTGAACAATTTCCTGTGTATAAATCCTGAAAGAATAGAGCAGCAGAAAAACATCACCATTCCGTCTTTGCCAATGTCTCTGCTGTCACGTGGCCATCTCTTAACCTATCTACTGTTAGAAAATATAATATAATTAACAAATTTAACATTAAGTACTTATAACTGGAACAATTCAGAAACTACAATAAGTGGATATCTAACGTTAATCCCTTGGTTTTGGAAAGTGGAGACATATTTGCTCAGTTTGAAACATCAATGGCTTGCCTAGATACATCAAATAACTAAAACATTTTAATAGTAAAAGTCATGTCTCACCTTGGCTTCTACTATTTTTATTTCAACTGAAAGGCTTTCTGGTATCAATTCAGTTAGCATTTCTAAGGACAAAACGTAAACTTTCCTGTCCTCGATCATATTTACTTGTCTGTCTTTTTCCATTACATTGCTGACAGCAAAGTCATAGTTACAGTATATTTGCTTCCCAAAATACTTAATTTTTGCTCAGAACCATGTAAAATGTAATTCTTTGTCTCAGGCATTGGAGCAGATGCATAGCTGTATAAACTGGCTTAGCTCCTTTGACTTCAGTTACACCAGTGGGGTTTCTGGCTCCCTTTTTTACAGGCAGTTGTAAGACTTTGAAAAGTCAAAGTCACCCTGGTCCATATTTGAAAAAATAAATCCTTGCTCCTTTGGCAACTGAATCCTAATTTCACTATCAAAAAAACATCAAAAGATGCCTCTGAGGAAATTTGCTTCCAAGCATCTCTACGATGCACATAGCTAGATTCTTGAACTGTAGTTCAAAGTGTCTCTAGGCTGGTGAAAGGTTATTTTCCTTAGTTGAAAGCCTTCTTATAAGGAACTTTCATTTGAGTTTTTGGCTACAGTTTTGGGCCACCAGAGAAAACTAATCATATAGTGGAGGAGTTTTAGCAATCTATTTTATGGATTACCATGTATTGGTGCCATAGGAGAGCTCAAAAAGCCCTCATTACTTTCTAACATGGAGGCTGCTCATAGTTGGACCTTATATAGTCAGCCATATTATTAGTCAGTCAAATGAGTTTAATTCCAAAATATCTAATAATTTGTTCAATGGCACTAGCTATTTTGAGGGAGGACTGAAGGACTGAGGAAGGCTACTAGGATGATCTGAGGAAAGGAAAACCTACCTTATGCGAGAAGATTCAAAGAGCTTGGTTTGTTTACCCTAAACAAAAGAAGTCTGAGGGGAGATAGGACTGCTCTCTATAAATACATCAAAGAGATAAATACCAGGGAGGCTGAGGAGTTATTTAAGTAAAGCGCCAATGTGGACACAAGAACAAATGGATATAAAACTGGCCATCCAGAAGTTTAGGCTTGAAATTAGGCAAAGGTACCTAACCAGAGAAGTGAACTTCTGGAACAGTTCAAGGAGAACAGAGGAAAAACCCAATTGGCATCAAGACTGAGCTTGATAAGTTTATTGAAGGGATGATATGATGGGACTGCCTGTGATGGCATGTGACCCATCAGCAATTATCAGTAGCAAAAATCCTCAATGTCTGGAAACAGGACATTAGGTGGGAAGGGCTCTGCAGAGAATTATTTCCTAGGTGTCTGGTTGATGAGTTTTGCCCACATGCTCAGGGTCTACCCAATCGCCATATTTCGGGTTGAGAAGGAATTTTTCCCTAGGTCAGATTGATTGGTAGAGAATGGTGGGGAGGGGAGTTGCCTTTCTCTGCAGCATGAGTAACTTTCAGGCTGTAAATGGGGAAAATTCTCTGTAATGTCAAATCTTTAAACCATGATTTGAGGACTTCAATAACTCAACCAGAGGTTAAGTGTTTATTTCAAGAGTGAATGGGTGATAGGGTGACCAGACAGCAAGTGTGAAAAATTGGGAAAGGGGATGGAGGATAATAGGAGCCTATATAAGAAAAATACCCCCAAATTGGGTCTGTCCCCATAAAATCGGGACATCTGGTCACTGTAGTGGATGTGGTTCAGTGGCCTGCAATATGCATGAGGTCAGACTAGATGAGCATGTTGGTCCTTCCTAACCTTAAAGTCTATGAGTCTAACACTACACAAAACTAAAGACATAAACAAATGAAGGGTAGAAGATGGGGATATGACATACAAGCAACTGTAGAATTGGCCCCGGTTTGTTAGTCATGCGGATTGTATATATTTTGGCTTTCTTCACTAAGGCTAGAGATGGGGAGGAAGGGAGTAGGAAAATAATAGAAAGGAAGAAGAATAGTCACAGCAGGATGGGCTTTGAAGGCATCATGGCAACAATGAGTCTTAAAGAGTGATTTGAAAGAGAATAAGGTGGTAGCTATTTGGGTTATATCATGGAGATTTTCCTATGCAGAAGGGACATATAGAAGAAAGCAGAGAGGTATTTAAGGTAAAAGCTGACTGGGGCATGGTAAAAGCTGGGTCTGCTGGTGGTGTGAAAGTGGGAGTCAATATCACAATAAATTACTGGGACTTCCATGTAGGATGAGGCTAAGTGATGAAGGGCCTTAACAAGGTAAGGATGGAAGTGAAGGATGATTTAGCAGGGGATTGGTTCTTCTTTGAGCTGGTGGTTGGACTAGATGACCTCCTGAAGTCCCTTCCAACCCTGATTATTCTTGATTCTATTATTCTAAGTTTCTATTTATTTCTCCTTCCTAAATCCATCATTATGAAAAAAACACAAAACCAATCCGAAAACACACCTTCCTTCACCATTTCAGTGGGCCCCCAAAGAGTTTTATTTTCTCTTCTCTGAATGTCCAGCTGTGGTTGCACCATTTTCAGACCATTGCTCATTTGGTAGAATAGGACAACATGTCTACTGAAACTACTGAAAAACAAAATCAGGCTCCAATTCTGCAAACCATCCGTCATTACTCTGGGAAAAAAAATCCCATCTGTGCCAAAATCCTTATCTCCTTGAACAAATAGCTATTTTTCTGCCAGTTCTCCAGAGTTTAAATGAAGGATAATTCTGTGGCTAATTCAAAGTGTTTGATTTTTGGATTGTCAACAGATTTTGCATGTGAGAGAGGAAGTTCCTTAACCTGCCTGTGCCTCTGTTTTCCCAACTGTAACATGTGAATGATGAGAGGTAAACTTCACTGATATTTCTAATGACCTTTGAGATCCTGAGATGGAAAGTGCTATAGATGGGCAATGAATTATTACAGCGTTTTAGGTATTTGCAGCAGGCATTTTCAGAAAGCACAGGGGTTTGCTTATGATGAAAAGCTATTGCACCTGAGAAAAATGCCCAGCTGGAGAGTACCTATTTACTTTCTCTAAAAGCTTTTTGCACACGGCTGTTTGCCACAGCTGATGTTTCATCTTGTTTTTAAAACATACATTTCTTTGGCAGTAATTTGAACATTATTTTTAACTTGTGTTCATGGTCTAGAAGAGCTCCTATAGATCTTTTTTCCCCTTATTTCACCATTTAAAAAAAAAACATGGTGGCGTAATACACATTCATAGTAGGAGTCTGATTTCACATTTCCACTACCACTGTTGGCACCTACGCTGGCAAAAGTAGGGAGAACTGCAAAGGTCACGCTGAACTCCTACGGAATGGAGGAGTTGTTCTGAAATGCAAACAGCTTCAAGTATTCATGCTGCAGCACAGAGGTTCCATTCCAAAGAAAGCTCTGTACCAGTCCCCTGTGCAGAGTGACTGTAGGAGGTCACATCATCAAAAGATCAGCCAGAGGACTTCCAATATGACAGGTTGAAAGAAGAACTTCAGGTGCTATCTCAATGGTGGTAAGAGTGAGTGTATATATAGAGTACTAGCTTATTTTTATTAATGTTGTGTTTAAATCCTGACATTCAGGACTTGCTCTTCCACGGGTGGTTAGATTTGGACCATGTCCTCTATGCCACCTTAGCTGAATACAAAACTATAAGCAGAGGGGGCAAGAGAAGAATATGATGGCTGAAATAAAGAAAATCTAGAATGCAACTTAACCAAAAAATACTTTTGCTACCTTTTCATATGGGAATGTTTTCCAAGAAGAGAATGAATCTTATATATTACTGAGAGTATGCAGAGTCCCCACATTATTAGTTAGTGAAAATTATTAGTGCTATGGGAAATAATATAGTGTATACTCAGCAGCCTTACATAACTTTTGAAAGAGCAGCGTGAATAACTGATGTTTCAGTTCAGTGGCAGTTAAAAAAACGAACAAACAAAAATATTTTTTGGTACAGGTCAAAATGAATCTGAAAATTTTAACAACGTTTGGTCAGCTGAAACAGACTGTTTTATGGGAAGTATTCAAACCTGGGTCTTTTGCATCTGAAGTGAGCTCTCTAACCACTGGACTCAAGGTTATAAGCAGCTGCACTACCATTAGCACCTCCTTTTCCTTCTCTGGCCACTGTGTGACTGGATGAAACAATTCAAGTCAAATTAATGAATAGTGTTGAGTTGACCACAACTGCATTTTACCTCAAATAAACTATTGTTCAAACCTTTTTGCCCACCTCTATTTTAAATACTGCTGTAAATAGCTGCCAAAAACTGGTTCAAAGACATTTGAGATCATTCAGGATCTGCAGGAACATATGACTCAAGCAGTTCTTTTCACACAGAGAGAAATGAGAAGCTCTGCAATGCAAAAATAAGTCATCTACTTGCCCTGGACAAAAGATTAGTTGTTGGCAAAGGGGTCAACAATAGTTCCCCACTTCTTTCTCCACTTAAGTCAGGCTGGGAACAGTTTGGCTGCTAGAGTAGACAGAACCATCCATTTCCAGCACTGCAAAAAGCGTGCTAGGCACATGATGAAAAAAAGTTTCTACCACATTTTCTGCAAAAGATATCAAAAACACTTTGTGCCTATCTACTTCAGCATCCAAATCATTTTCAGCCCTAGTGGAAGAAGATAGGAAGAGAGGCAAAGAAAGCCATTGTTGACACCTTTTATCCACAATGGCTTTGTTCACATTGTATAGATTGTGCCCACATCCCACTATACAATGTGTTACAGGTGCTGCAGGATATACAAGTGGAGTAGGAACTACTGGTTTTAAGATTTAATTTTCTTCCTAGATTCTTTTCAATAGGGAAACATGTTTACACTCCTGGGAACACAGTCATGAAAAGATTTCAGCCCGAGCTGGCTGGAAAATGCAAATCCCATCCTAAAAATTCCTCCTACCCCACCTTTTCATACATCACCAGAACAAAATGTCACAAGCATGACATTTTTCCCATGAAGGGATTTTTTTAAAAAAATATGACAACTGAAATGGAATTTTTTGGCTTCCCAGTTGCTCACCAGTTGTGAAATTGAAAAGAACCTTCCAGCCCTCTACTAGATCAGCCCCAACTCATGATTTAGACAGCCCAATACCTATCTTTCCCATTTGCGAATCGTTCGGGGGATTAGGCAGCAGACAGGCATCTGGATGTCTATCATGAGAGATCAGTGCGACCACTAACTAGAATGAGGCTACTGTGCACAGGTCCAGAGGCAAAAACATAGGTGCCCAGTGAGTTTAAGCACCTACAGGGTTAGACAGCAGCCATGCAAGAGTTTTCTGGATCATATCAGTAGTGCCTAAAACCAGGACTTAGGCACCAAATTACCTTTTGTGACTGGTCTCTCTCTCCTCCCCTTCCGGGAGTCTGTATCCAAACATTGACTTTGACGCCTCTCTATTATTATTCTAAACCCAAAAACAATTGAAAACAAGGTAAGTATTTCTTGCCATTTGACTTAACTATCACATTGAGAAAACCAAAACATTTGAAAGGAAATGAAAAGTTGGGACCATCATAAATCTTATGTTGTCACATACCAAACAAGCACAGTTATATCATGCTATCCACACACACTTAAACAAATATTAATTTTGACCCCTAGATTTGTTTGTGTGCTGTGTGTGTGTGTATGGTGAGGGAAGGGCTATTTACTTGTTTGTTATCTTGATCCTGAAATGTGTTCCTATAAGTAAACAGTAAATTTTAATTGTATTAATCAACAAAAACCATTTTGGTAAAATGCTATATAATTGTTATTTCTTGACAGCGTTGTCTATGTACTTCAATGTGAGAACTTGGTCAAAAAGGGAGACTTTTTTGTGTGCATCTTTTGCGTTCATATAGTGAGATTACAGATGAAAGATTAGAATTACTTTGGGTAAGAGGTAAGATTGTGATAAAACATTCATTTTCATATACTTCATAAAAACATGTGCATGTTGATTATAGGCCAGATTCTGATACAGTTTCTTGTATTGGGTAGCACATTATTCACTTCATATCGTTTCCACTGACATTATGTATGATGATATTATTCAGTGTCAGTAATGATATCATAATGTAGATTTATTAGGTCTTTACTTGTTAGATCCCTTGCTTTGAAAGCTCTAGATGTATCAGTGAGTTAGGCCCCAATTCAGGAAAGCATTCCTAATCAGGAAGAATCTGCAGAAAGTTAAATATTGCTAGGGATAGCCTTAAACCAGCACCTTCCTGAATCAGGGCTTGAGTAGTAAGTATATCATCACATAAAAATCTCAACTACCTTTTTAAACAAACATTTTTGTTGTGGGAATTTGCATTAAAATACTTTTTTGTGCAAGTAAATAAAGAGAATATTTTTTAAAAAATAAAAGGGTCAGATGAGTCACCAGATTATTAAATTGAGCGGTGAGACGTGCTGGCCAGTCTAATAACAACTCAACCAGACCCCAGTTCAGCAAAGCCCTTAATTGCTTGCTTATTTAACTTTATTAAAAACTTGAAGTCAATGGCATTACATACATGCTTAAAGTTAAGCACATGCTTAAGTGCTTTGATAGATGAGGGAATAAACAGTTTCTCATAAATCAACTCTTCTTTCTAGTCTCTTAGGTTTTTAATCTATCAGTTTTAGTTAATTATAATTCACCAACCACCTTAGCAGCAAGTCCCCCTTAAACAGATTTCCTGTACCTTTTTTTCCTGTACTTGAGCTATCTTAGTGGAAAAATTACAGTATCTGGTATAATTTTTATTTTGTTTGACAGATTAGGTCATCAGACAGCAAGCTTTATAGCTGCTGCTGCTAAAACTGAAGTGTGAAAACACTGGTTCCAAAACATCAAGAGAAGAAAATTACCATTCTGACATTTGATACATAGGTACCTGTATTCACTTCATGTCGAACTAACTGTGAATTAGAGGAAGGCTCAGTGCCATGGATCAGCGCCTCTGCGGTGACACTGCCTCACTTTATGATTTGGAATATATCTGCTGCTGCTAAAACAAGTTAGGGCATGGTTACACTTATAAGATTATAGCGCTATTGGTTATAGCGGTCCCCTTATACAGTAATATGTATAGCGCTATTGTATGTCCACACTCAGATGCGCCAACGGTATAGCATGGCCACATTTGGGGCACTTAGTGCGGCATTAAGAGCAGCGCATTAGGGCAGGTATCCCAGCATTCAGCTGAGTGCACCGTGCTTTTTAAACAAGGGGGGGTGAGGGGGGATGTGTTGTGTGTATGTGGAGGGAGAGAGACAGTGTTTTTTCCGTTCTTCTGAAAGCCTGTCAGCGAGCCTCCGTTCACAGAGGGCTTTGTTTTCACACAGGCTCCCTCCTTAAACATTTGCATTCCTTATCTGCAGAGTTAAGAGAGAAACTCTAAAGAGGTACTTCCGCATTCCTCCAGCCGAGTTCAAAACAAAGTAAAGAGACATCAATTGCCTTAAATGGCTCCAGGCATCTCGAGAGATCACTTGTAGCGCAGTGGGTGTCCACATTCTTGCTGTAGCGCTACAGCAGCTGCGCTACAGCCCTTATTCCCCATGCGGAGGTGGATTACCAGGAGCGCTATAACTCCGTGGTTATAGCGCTCTACGTGCCTTGCCAGTGTGGACGGGGAGGAGGTTATAGCGCTCGTGGGGGGCTTTATAGCGCTATAAAGTGCCAGTGTAACCAAGCCCTTAGACAATAACACAGTGGAGCTGGCTGAGGTGAATATATGTACTCATTCTAATCAGCTGGATTCTTCACTGGCAGTGGGGATAGTGAGGGAATCCCCACCCACCACATGTAGCAGCGGAATCAGAAAACTATCAACATAAGTTACATAGGAAATGGTATAAAGATTAACATTTAACAGATGGATAGAGGGGTCCATATGAGGACCTGGTGGCACAAAAGAACTGATTTAAAATGTTTAAGGCTAATGTTAAAAAAATATATAATACATAGGTTGAGAAAAGCGTGTCCGTAATTGGGGTATAGTGTTTAGATTATCTGCAAATATAAAGTTAGTTTTTAAAAGTCCTATGATACATAGAGTACATAATCATCATTAACTCAAATGTAGGTGAATAGATTTAACAATACAGTTTAGATTATTAAAATCTGAATACTTGGGTACATCACTCATGAAAAGTTGTATAGAGATTTGGTTGTGGAAAGCAAAATATATCAATGAGTGGAGATTGTCCCTCAGTAATTGAGAATTAGGGAGGTTATCCATTTAGAAACTACAATCCATGAGGAAAGTATTTGTTACTTTCCTGACTATGCTTCTCATTGTCACTCCAGCTCATCTCTCCTGATATTGTCAATGTCCAGTGATGTGTTTTATATAGATGTCCCTCAATCACTTGATGTCCAACACCAGGAGTTGCCGCATCAGCTGAACGTTGCATTGACCAATTCCACATTTTCTCAGCACTCACTTGTTACTGCGGTCCTATGTGCCTAGGGCTCCGATGATCAGTATGTGTGTCTGGATTTGGTAGCCCGTAGCTCTCAAGTTTTCAGCCAGACAGGCGTATTTCTACACCTTTCAACCTCAGGCATTATTGAAGGATGGGATCCTGTTCTCAAAGGGCACTATAACATCCATCATGATGATCTTTTTCTGGTCCTCATTCGCAATGTTCCTCACCGTGGCATCCAGGTGAAAGGTCTGAATGATCACAGCAACATCGCACAGATCACCTATTCGAGGGATGTTGGCGCCTCCCTGCCTGTGCAAAATGTACACCAATTCATTGCTGGCCCCTTGGGGAAGAAACATCCACTTCTTCACCAGCTGCTGGATGGTGTTGTCTGCTTTCTTCAGAGGTCTCTTCACCATGACAGATCCCCTCAGGACAAATGAAATACAGTGAGGAGCGGGGAAGAGGATCAGGAAGGTGTTCAAGGAATTGATTTTTGCCATGGCGCCAGGAGGGCAGAGTCAATCCTGGCCACATTTCATAGGATCTCTGCGATGGTATCCTCAGGTGTCTGCTGGACATGGAAACCCGTGGGTGTGCTGAGATGTTAGAACACCTGCCCATCCTTGAAGAAGATCATGGGCTCACTCTGCATCTGAAAAGACATAACCTGGACTGATTCCTTTCTACTGCCATCGATATTCAGGGATGCACACTATCTGGCATTAAAGCAGTTCCCTCAGCTTGGTGCCTGGCTGGAAATGTCAAGCATTTGTTGGAGACTCTCAGGGTTGTCTGCAATGAGGACCAGATTGTCTGCATAAGCCAGGATATTCACTCTGTTGTATAGATCGAAACCCCCTAGACCACTGGAGATCACTCGAATGAGCGGCTCCATGGCTAAGTTGAAAATGATGGGGCCCAGGGGGCAGCCTTGCTTCCCACAGCTATGGATAGGAATTTTGGGCATCTCTCCTTCCATGGAGCAGATGGTGGTGGGGCAGCCTTCATATAGTTCCTGGACCAGTTGGAGAAAGTTTTTAACCTCTGCTAATTTCCAGTTTGGCTTATCTCACAGGTGAAGTGTATCAAACTAATTGCAGATGTGAGTTTACTCAGACAACAAAATCTCAGGACTTGCCTAGGAAGCCACTTATGAAGTTGCGCTGGCAAATCAGGAGTAGGGGAAGGGGGGGCGCTGGGGAGAGTGCTTGCAAAGGACACATGCTGTTAGTTTCTCATTGCCATGAGCACATAATACTGTTGGTGCGGTCACTGAGCAACACAGGCTTCTCCTCACTCATCTTGCCAGGAGCTGCAACCAACACATCAGCCCTCTTCCCCTTCACTGGTCACCGGTGACTCTGCGATTGATCCTTTTCTGGTAAAAAACAGTTTAAGTAATTAGTACTAGGCTAGTGAATGACAAGTCAATATAAATATATTTCATTAAGTACAGCTGAAGTGAGGTTGAAAAGCAGTAGCACATACCCTTGATATTTACAAAGTATTTAATCTTCATGGGATCCTAGCCAGATAGTGAAGATGTGACACTGTACTTGCTACAACCTTTAAACAAGTCCAAAATATATAAATCATTGATATTTCCACTAATGAGAGTGGCACATTAAAAATAATGGCACATATCTTTTAAATTAGCTCAAACAGTTCCCTGTTCAGCATTTATGAGGCTGGTGAAATAAGATCTCGAGTGCAAGGACAAACAAGTTTGCCCATTCTGTACTGCCCGATGGCAAAGCTGTCTGACATCCCTCATTTCCAGAGCCTCAATCAGAAATTCTGACTGACTTCGCATATGACCTTGTGTCCACTACAGTTACTGTATAGCATTTTTCACTTTCATTAGTCAAAATAAAATCTAGTCCAGACCTACTAACAAATCCATAATATGTAAAACATGTCAGTTACTGCTAACATTTGAGATAATCAAATATGAATCAAATCAAGACTGAGAACTCACTATGATAGATATGTCCTCTATTTTGTACATAGGGACAGCACCATGCCCTACAATATGAATAAGCTTGGGGGTTTTTTTATCTAAAGGGAAAAGTAATATACCATTCAAAAATGCCACAAATAAGTAAGAAAATGGTTCCAAAAAAAGGGGGAATGGGGGAGCTATATATCTTCAAAATGGAATGGTAGAAATCCCCAGATGCCTCAGTCGTCCATTAATATTTACATGGTGCAAAATGTATTTTATTGTTTCTTCCTCCATAGAGCAAAGATACCCGTGCACTAATTTTGTGATTAGACAAAAATCAGAAATACCAATGCATTAGAGTACAATTTGCACTTTTACAAATTAGTCTGTATAATCCTTTTATTTAGGAATGTGTTAAGAAAACTGGGTTTGGGTTTCATGTGTGTTTGTCTTGTTGTTGTTTTTTTATTGTCTGCTTAAGTGAAAGCCTTTTTTTTTTTTGACAGGCAAAAATCAGTTAAATTTGTTGTGCTGACCTATTGCAATTACCTGAACACAAGACTGCTTTACTAACATTTTCAGTCATGTTATGTTGAGAAGCTTACTTTGCCTGATCCTTTTATTGTTTGAAGTGTTACTTTTTGTACTTTAGAATTAACGAGAAACTTAGTTTAATGGGAGTTTGACAGATTTTCCCCCAAGTGACAAACCAAAATTGATCAAATGTACATTAGAGCTTTTAGCTCTGAATCATACAGTTCCCTGTAGGGAATGCAGCTTGAATATGCTATGATTTATGAAAAAAACCCACTGCATTCATAGTCAGATCATTCACATGAAATCTCCAGTTATCTGAGTGGTTCAATTCTATAGATTTAGAAGTGGAGTTCAGAGTACCCATAAATGCTTTTAGATTGGTACCTTGTGAGTACTTTGACCTGTTAGGACTGCAAAGTGAAACTCAGAGATGCTGGCTCAAGTATTCAACAGGCACTAATCTGACAGCATTATAAGAGTCCTGAACTCTTCCTATAAAGTGATTAAATTTTTCTTAAAATAGTAACAGAGCTTCCTCTTCACCTTGATGGGTCCCATGCTTCCATTTAGCAGTGTGGTGGGGTATTCCTCTTCCCCCTCAGGACTTGCCCAGTACCCTGGGTTTATTGTCCACACCCTGCCGGAGCAGTGTTCCTCCCAGCCTTAGGGCTTGGTTACACTGGCACTTTATAGCGCTATAAAGCCTGCACAAGCGCTATAACCTCCTCCCCGTCCACATTGGCAAGGCACGTAGAGCGCTATAACCGCTGAGTTATAGCGCTATTGTTAATCCACCTCCGCATGGGGAATAAGGGCTGTAGCGCAGCTGCTGTAGCGCTACAGCAAGAATGTGGACACCCACTGCGCATTAATTGGCCTCCAGCCCGTCCCATAATTCCCGTTCGAGCCACTCTGGTCATCACTTGCAAACTCTTTTGTCCTGTCCTCAGGTGACCACACATCAGACCCGCCCTTTAAAGTTCCAGGGAAATTTGAAAATCCCCTTCCTGTTTGCTCCAGCCAAGCATGGCGTGCTCTCAGGGAATCCTTGCAGGTGATCATTCTCATTGATCTGATTGATTGCGTGGCGTGGTCTCAGGGAATCGTTGCAGGTGATCATTCTGATTGATCATCATGATTCCACATGCCATGCCTCCTCGCAATAGGCGATCCCCAGCATGGAGCAATAGCGAGGTGCTGGACCTTATCAGCTGTTGGGGGGAAGAGGCTGTTCAGTCTCAGCTGCGGTCCAGCCGCAGGAATTTTGATACCTATGGGCAGATATCACGGGCCTTGGCAGAAAGAGGCCATGAGCGGGACACTCTGCAGTGCCGTGTTAAGGTAAAGGAGCTTAGGAATGCGTATCGCAAAGCCCGCGAGGCAAACGGCCACTCCGGGGCAGCCCCGGTGACTTGCAGATTTTATAAGGAGCTGCACGTGATACTTGGTGGTGATCCTACGGTCACTCCATCGATCACCATGGACACTTCCCAGCCCACCAGTGAAGGGGGGGCAGGTGAGGAGGAGGACAAAGACCAGGAGGATGAAGAAGAGGAGGAGGAGGATGACGAGGTGGCAGCGACCCAGGGCACGGAGGAGTCCCTAGACGCATGCAGCCAGGAGCTCTTCTCAGCCCAGGAGGGCAGCCAGCTACAGCGTCCGGCGGTTGCAGGGGCCAGCTCAGCAGCGGATTGCAGAGGTAAAGCTGCTTTTCTATGGGGAAGGCT
>ML677333.1:63655716-63784771 GCA_007922305.1 Dermatemys mawii | reverse complement strand
TCAGCAGCGGATTGCAGAGGTAAAGCTGCTTTTCTATGGGGAAGGCTTGCAGCTTGGGGTGGAAAGGGATGCTTGCATGCTTGCCTACATGTGGAATAGAGCATTGATGTAGTCTATCACCTCGCGGTAGTCATCATCAGTAATCTCTTCAAAGGTCTCAATAAGAGTGCTTGCAATACGCCTGCGCAGGTTTCCTGGGAGAGCCAGCATGGTCCCCGTCCCGGTCATGGTCACTAGTCCTCGCCACTGTGCTACAATGGGTGGAAGAAGCATTGCTGCACATAGGCAAGCTGCATATGGCCCTGGGCGGAAGCCACATCTCATTAAAATCCCTTCCCTTTGTTCCTCAGTGACTCGAAGCAACGAGATATCTTCCAGGACAGACACCTACGGAGAATGTTGGAACAGTGTTCACAGTAGGGCTCCTGCCACTTCCCAGCACTCCACCCCCCCGTCTCCCCACCACAGCTTTTCAGGGCAGGGAAGAAATCCTTCCCCCTGCCTGCTGCTCAGAGTGGGGCTCCTGCAACTTACCGGCACTCCACCACCACCACCACCCCCGCCACAGCTTTTCAGGGCAGGGAAGAAATCCTTCCCCCTGCCTGCTGCTCAGACTGGGGCTCCTGCAATGTACCGGCACTCCCCACCCCCTCCCCCGGCACAACTTTTCTGGGGCAGGGAAAAAATCATTTCCCTTGCCTCTGGAGTGCACTCACCATGGCAGGGGCTCCGTTGCTGTATCTGTGCTCTCTGCGGGACAGGCAAACAGGGAATGCGGGGGAATCATAGGCATGTCTGCTCTTTACAAGGGAACTACTGTTAAATGTATCTTTTTATTTTAGAAGGGTCATCCTTCAGCCCTGCGCCATCGCTCTTATCAACAGCTGAGAGGCTGAGGCGACTGAGGAAGCGGCCACGAAGGAGCAAAGAGGATCTTGTACAGCAAGTAATGCAACAGGCTGTAATGGAGAATCGAGTTACACAGAGGTGGAGGGAGAATGAGAGCAAGTTGAGGGAGAAGGCGGGGAAGGAGAATGCGATTCACCGCCGGAAAAGCACCGATAAGCTGCTCTCATTACTGCAACTTCAATTGCAGACTATGCAGCGGATTGTCACCCTTCGGGAGGAGAAGCACCGCACCCACCACCCCAATTATCATTTGCCCCAAATCCCTTCCCCTTCTGTGCCTCAGTACCCTCCAGGCCACTATCATCAGCCAAATGGTTATCACCATCCACAGCTGCCTCCAACCCCTCTGTCTTCACCGAACAACCCCCAAACCCCGGACCATTATCCACTGCAGTCAACCCCTAATAACATGCCTTACTGCCTTCCGCAAATGGGGTTCGGGGGACATGGCCACTGTGAGGGCACTGGAGACTCAGAGACCAGGACATACTCCGATCTCTGACTGACCCCATGCCACCCCCATTGCACCTCCCCCGTCTTCCCCCTCACATGCATCACAATATTTTCTTTCAGCAACCGAAGTACCTGTTCAATAAATGAATTGTCTTCTTAATAAATGGGTTTCTTTATTAAGTGTACATACATTATTACAGGCTACAGAAAAGCAAATGCCTCTTCCTATTAAAAGAATGCTCCCTCCCTCCCTCTGCACCTCACTTTAGAACTGGCTTTCAGCCTCAAAATGCTCCCTCAAGGCTTCCCTGATCCTAACAGCCTCGCGCTGGTCCCCTCCAAGAACCCTGCTCTCTGGCTGGGCGTATGTGGCCTCCAGGCGTTGAACCTCCGAGGACCATGCCTGAGTGAAGCCTTCGCCCTTCCGCTCACAAAGATTATGTAGGGCACAGCATGCGGAAATAACCGCGGAGATACTACCCTCGGCCAAGTCTAGCCTCCCATAAAGACAGCGCCAGCGCGCCTTGAGACGCCCAAAAGCACACTCCACAGTCATTCGACACCGGCTAAGCCTGTAGTTGAACCTTTCCTGACTGCTGTCCAGGCTTCCTGTGTAGGGTTTCAAAAGCCAGGGCATTAAAGGGTAAGCAGGGTCACCAAGAATCACTATGGGCATTTCCACTTCCCCCACGGGGATCCTCTGGTCTGGGAAAAAAGTCCCAGCTTGCAGCTTCGTGAACAGGCCGGTGTTGCGGAAGATGCGTGCGTCATGCACCTTTCCAGACCAGCCAGCATTAATGTCAGTAAAACGCCCACGGTGATCCACAAGCGCCTGGAGAACCATGGAGAAGTACCCTTTTCGGTTAACGTACTCGTCAGCTAGGTGGGCGGGCGCCAGAATAGGTATATGGGTCCCATCTATCGCCCCTCCACAGTTAGGGAAACCCATTTCTTCAAAGCCAGGCACGATGTCATGCACGTTATCCAGAGTCACGATTTTTCGTAGCAGGATGCGATTAATGGCCCTGCACACTTGCATCAGCACAACTCCAACGGTCGACTTTCCAACCCCAAACTGGTTGGCCACCGATCGGTAGCTGTCTGGGGTAGCCAGCTTCCAGATCGCGATAGCCACCTGCTTCTCCACCGGGAGGGCAGCTCTCAGTCTGGTGTCCTTGCGCCGCAGGGCGGGGGCGAGTTCAGCACACAGTCCCATGAAAGTGGCTTTTCTCATTCGAAAGTTTTGCAGTCACTGCTCATCATCCCAGACTTGCATGACGATGTGATCCCACCACTCAGTGCTCGTTTCCCGTGCCCAGAAGCGGCGTTCAACGGCCGTGAGCATGTCCGTTAATGAGACAAGAAGCTTCGTGTCAAACGTATTCACCGCTTCGATCTCGTCTTCAGACTCATCACTGTCATCCTGCATGTCAAGGATTAACTCCACTGCACACAGAGATGTGCTGGCGACAGTCGTCAGCATGTTCCTCAGCAGTTCTGGATTCACTGCAGCACACGACAATGGAAGATGGAGTGCGCCTTGCTGAAACCATTGAAAGATGGCGCCGGAGGTGAAAGGAAACACAGGGATTGCTGGGATATGCCAGAAAGCATCATGGGTAGTTGAAACAGGATACAGAATGCCCCGCAAGTGATGCCCCCCCTACCACAAGGCATTGCGCCAGATCGGGAAGAGATGTACTGTGGGATACATGCCCTAATGCACTGCTCTTAATGCCGTATTAAGTGCTGCAAATGTGGCCATGCTATAATGCTGGAGCATCTCAGTGTGGACATACAATAGCGCTATTCATATTACTGTATAAGGGGACCGCTATAACCAATAGCGCTATAATCTTGTAAGTGTAACCATACCCTTAGACTGGTGTAGAACAGAAGAAACTCTTCTGAAGTCAAATAACTTACACCACAAAACAGCTGGGAGTAAGTATTTATTACCAGCCCTGTAGTGGAGACATGTGCTATATTAAGTGACAAGATGGGTGAGGTAATAGCTTTTACTGAACTGAGTTCTGTTGGTGAGAGACAACCTTTCAAAACATGCAGAGCCTTCCTTCAAGTCTGGGAAACGTACTTCCTGTCACAGCCAAATACAAGGTGGAACAGTTTGTTTGGCATAAGTATTTAACAAACATTTAAAGGGACCATTCAAGGTGAAGTGGCTCGTTAACCCTTCCTCTGTGCTAGATAGTCTTGATGGATTCCTTTCTTTTCCCCATTGGGCTGATAAAATAATTTACCTCCCCTCCCGCCTTGCCTACCCAGGTATAACATCACCAGACTATAGATAAAGATGAAGATAAGGTAACAGCAGAACCGGTAAACATTTCTTGACAGATTAGATTCCTTTATTGCCTTTTGTCAAAAACAGTTCTGATGTAGGAATAAGGTACTGCACTTATTACTCTGACAGCCATACTTTACTAATGTTTAACTGAATCATTATTTCCCTTTCACTGCAGTAAAGCTAACATCTATTCAGCAGTTATGGCCTTATAGAGCACTTGATTTGAGGCAGCTTTGAAGACGGCACTATATCAGCTGTCAAGTCCTCCAAAATGAAGCATTGTTCACCTGCTCCCTCACTCCATTTTACTGCTCTCTCCTAAAGAGCAATACCGAGAGGATGTTAGATTAAAATAATTAGGGTGCCTAATGTGCTGTCTTCTGCAAGAAAGCTTCCTGCAGATGCAAAACCTCTGTGAGCGACAACAGACTGTTTTAAATGTCCCGATTTGCAAGTAAATGAAGCTAGCCTCCCCACCCAAAATTGACATATCTGTATCCAAGCAGGGGGGATATGAAACTCAGATAATGCCAAAAGATCAAGAAAAGCTAGAGCTGTGCTTAAAGAAAAAAAAGAAAGAGAGAAAAATCTAATGTGCCTATTACAATTTCAAAGAACTTAAAAGAAAGCGAGTGAGATATTTGCTGTCATCCTAACAAAGCAACCACACAGATGTGTAGCTGACAGGATGACAGAAAAAATATATATTCAGAAACCTTCGTGGCTGCTTTTAGGTGCATATGAGAGTGCGATAATTGCTTCCCCAGCTCCTGTTACACAGGTACCAAGACTATGTGAATGAAGATGCTACATCAACATTGCAATCTAATCAGATTGATGGGGGAATGCTTCCTCCTCCTGGAAGAAAAAAAAAACATGTTTAAAAATGTTGATGAAGCAATGATAATATGGTTTTAATTAAATATGTCAACAAACCAGGACCAGGATGGAATACTAGATGTGCATGTTCACTGAATTACTGTAAAGCTCAAATGGCTTTTCTGTGATGGATTAGAAATGATCTACAGAGTGTCAAAACAAAACCACTGCAGTAACAGCAACAATTAGTAAGAATGTTTTTGAATGCAAAATTATTGATGGCTTCTGGCTTGCAAGGACCAGACGGTAATGTGGAGATTTTGCCCTGCTAAATAGAACTGCATACTGCCACTTAGTTTATCGTATAAAGCAAAATTTACCAATGCCCTTCTGGCTGAAAGGCAGCTCATTTGCTCAACCCATTTCTATCTCCTCTCTGTGCCGCGTCTGTACATTGGAATAGAGGAACTGGGGAAAGTAGAAAGCAATCCTGTCTAATGGGAATAAATAATCTATACCTCACCCCTCCCATAGTAACCCACACTTCTGAAAAATTTGCAATATCACAGTATTAAGACCATTCACGTTGTCGTTCCCTGCCGGCCTTTCTTCCTGCTCTAGTGTATGAATTCCAGGTCTGAATCAAAACAGATTGAGGTCAATAGCTAGTTTCCCATTGAAGTCAATGGGCTTTGGATCAAGCCCTTAACCTGGGACTTCTGACTCAATAGTGCATTTCTCTATCTTAAAACAGCAGTTTGAAGGGAAGCCAAATGAGTAGCAATAGCCTGAAAGTAAATACATAATTTGAGGCTATTGATTTGCTCCTGACCAATTCCTCTCTTAGTTTGGACTCAGTCTGATATTTCAGACAGAGCAGGGAAGATAGTGACAGATCCAGAGGGGAGAAACTAAGCCCAGAAAGCACTAAGGACACACCAAAAAAAAAAAAAAAAAGGAGGAAAGAAGAAAAAGAGCAAACTCAATGGAGGACAGAAGCCAACAGAAGGGGGAAAAAATAAAGAAAAGAAGATCAAAAAGGTGAACAAAAAGAAGGTGAATCTAAAAGTTTAATTAAAGAGAAAGGGAACAGCAAAACAACAAAAGAAGAAGAGCACCCAAGCCATACACAATGGGCCAAATTCATCTCTTCAATAGAGTTATGCCATGGAAGAAATTGACCCAACTGGAGTAAAAGCAACAGGATAAAATGAGACAGTTATAAATTAAGGGCTGTTGCTGCTAAGACATATGTATGAAATTGCTTTTAATGAAAAGACTTTCTACTCCCTGTACACAATCAGTACAAATTCCTGGGAGGACCTCAGTGTCCAGTGGATAAGTTTTAAGAGTAGAAATCAGGAGACCCTGCAATTGGTTGGCCGTGTAATTCTGAGCAAGTCACAGACCTGTATGTGTCTCCATTTTCACAGCTGTAAAGTGGGAACAAGATAAGTCACTTGTGTAAAACACTCACACTCAGGGATGAAAAGTGCTGTGTAAGTATGTGATTTTGTGCTCAGCAGGACACCCAGAACTGTGAGCCATTTTGTTACCACGCTGCCTTAGCAGAAGTGAGAGCTTTGCTGCTGTTGACACACCAGTCTGTCTGCCTTGCTAGCAAATGTTTCAAGATTCTGCCAGTCTAAAACTTGCCTGACAGGAAACACTCAGAGAACCCCAGTTATCAAGTTCCCAGAGACATCTCCCTGCAGTATGCAGTCCCTGTCAGTAGACACTCACAGAAATTAAGTTTGCTGCCTCCAAAGAGACAGAGCACACATCTGCCTGTTGGGTATTAAAGTCTTCAGCTAACGTAATACCTATAATAAACAAGAATCAGTTTATTAATGAAGAACAGAAATTAAGTGATATTAAGCAAAAGAAAAGAGACAGGTGTAGTTACAAAATAAAAACACTTTCTAGCAACTAAAATGTAGTCTTAGCAAGTTGCAATCTTTGCCTAAGCAGTTTTCTCACAGAACTTAGAGCAAGTTACCAACATCCCTAGCCCTCCAAATGAGGGGATCCAACTTTCACAGGCTCAGCGGGTACAATGTCCCGCCACAGATGGATCCCTAAAAGGTCTTTATGCCTCCCTTATATTACCCAGAATCCTTTATCTCTGCTTCAAGAACCAGAAAGGCTTCCTGCTATCCCTGATGTGACAGTTAAATGGTCTTTGCCTCTGCTTGTGTAGCTTGATGGATTTGTTTGCCATCTATATAAACATACTTTAATTGTCCTCTGCCATACAGTCCTTTGTCTAAGGCAGGCTAGGGGTATGGACTGCCTCCCAAACACTTTAAAAGACATTTCCAGCATACCTCTATAATGCTTTGTACACACCTTGTACATAAATCACATCATGATTTTTGGGGCCAGTGTCGCCAGTTTACATACTATACTTTAACAGGACACCTTTGATATACATATTATGACAACAGTGTGTTGGGCAATGAGTGTGTCAGGCCTGATGTGAGCTACAGTACAGGGTGTAGGGGGAGGATGGGACTTCTGCCAGTTGGCATTGAGGCACTTCCAGGACCATAAAGCTCTATCCTCAAAAGCTGCAAATGAGCATCACAAATAACCGCGCATGGTGACAGGGAGGTCTTGGGAAATCTATGTGTTGAGATGAGAATAATGTTAACAGTGTTATGTCTGAGACAAATTGATGAGAAACACTATGAAAATGTGTTTTTGTGGCATGAAGAATACGGCTTTGTGCATTGATTATTGTATAATCGCCAGATATCATAATAAAAAGATGTGAGGACATTGTGGTGAAGAATAAAGGGTACTGAAACGTAGAATGAAGACTACCCTAACATTTCAGAGAAAGTTCATATACTACTCAGGAATTTAGAAGAGCCTTTTTAGTTTCTTCTGCCTTTAATTGCACTTCTCTAGTTCACCTCTCTTAACTTGAGTCAAATGGCACATTTTGTGCGTTTCTTGTTCATTAATGGTGAGGATTATGGGGCTGGTTTTGCACAAATGTCAATGCTAGAAACAGACCAGTGATGCTGCTGAAACCAGGACTCTAAGCACTTATATGGTCCCCATTACTGTAGTATTAAGCATGGCTCAGATACTTATCCTCACAACACCACATAGATGTAGGGAAGTAATATGCCTATCTTACAGAGGAATTGAGGCAGAGATAATGCATGATTTGTCCAAGTTTACATCAGAAGTCTGTGAGCCAGCTGGACACTGAAGACAGGTCTCCTGCGTCCCAGTCCAGTGCCTTAACCACAAGATCATCCTTGCCTTTTGTTCTTCTCTTTCTCATGCAGCTGCTGGAGATGTCAGAGGTACTAGGACTATGTTGCATCCTCCATGTGCTCCTAGTGGCTAAAGGCAAAGAAAGGGAAACTTCCTTGCAGAAAGGCCTGAGGGAGCAGAAGGGGGATCGGTCCCATCCTCAGAATGGACTGAACATTTTAACAAACAGATCCAGCTTAGCAGGCCTGCACAACAGTTGACTTCTGTCCCTTAAGGAAATCAGGTCCCTGTCCACCATTATCACAACTCCAACTTGGTCCAATGTTTTGGAGGAAGTTAGCAAGATGATTCTCTAGGTTGGATGTACCAAAATGTAATTGCCTTGTTTTGGATAACAACGTGTATGTGCTCTTTCTAGTCCCTTCTCCACAACCCCCCTCCTGAGGCAGAAGCTGAGCTCAGCTGCTTGGTCCTTTCCACTGAACAGATTATATAGATCTGTAGCCTTTTCCAGATGAAAGGAAACTTCACAAAGAAAACTCTAGACACGGTGTTTGGGAATGAAAAATGAGATTTCTCTCTCATAAGTCGCCAAAGACCAGCTTGGTTTGCAAGAGGCTCATATGAGCCTTCTCCAGCTCAGCTACATATACCTCTCTCTGAAGCCTCTGAATAAAGATCACAAAGGCCTGCGTGCCTTTCTTTCTCCTTCCCCATAGTGTGTAGGGAAATAGTTTTGGGGAACAATTTTCAAAGGTACTGAGTGACTTAGGAGTTTAAATCCCTTTTTGAAAAAGTTACTTAGGAACCTAAATCTCATTTTAAATCAGTCAGACTTAGGATCTTTGGAACATTATAGACTTTGTCTATCTTCTCTTCTGGTATGAATGAGTCTATCATCTTTTCTTTCTGTCCCAGCTACCCAGATCTACTTCTGTTGTAACCAACTGCCTCTTGGCCTAGATAAGTCTGAGTTGGAGCCTGTCAGTAATGGTGCACAGAAATTGGTTGTGGTCAGTAGGCATGACAGCCACAGCACAAACCTGGGAGGCAAATGTTGTGGGCACTCAAACAATTAGAGCCACCTGGAGCTCTAACATTCAGTTCATACACCCATGAATGACATTCACATATAAAGGTCATAAAATAAATAAAAAACTTGACTGCAATCTGGCTGGAACTGAATAAGAATCAGACACAAATTCAAGTAACAGCCAAATAATACTCGCTAAGTAACAATAAGGTTTAGTTCTTTAGTTCTAGCTTGACCAGATCACCCAGACAACCCTATGCACCCTATAGGGGCAAATACCCTGAGACAAAATCCTTCCCATTCAGAGATTTTTCACTGTCTAATACAGAGGCCTCACCCCTCAGACCCTTCTTTATCTCTGTCCTCCCTCTCCCAGATAAGAGGCTCCTTATCCAGGGCCACAGAGCCACTTTCTCACCCTCCTGGCTCTAGTTCCACTCCTAGAGTGGTCTGATTGACTACAGGGAAGGGACTCGGTTGTCCCCCAGAATGCACATCTCTGATCAATTCAAAAGCTGCAGCAGCTCAGCCCCTGCTGGAGAGACTAATGAGTCTTTCAGGGTGTATTACATTCTCTGCTACATGACAGAAGGCTCTAAAAAACTCAAAGACTGTGGTGCTTGGTGAGTCAGGTTGATATTTGTGTGGGTGCTTATTCAACTACCTTTCAAATGACTGAAGCTGTCTGAGCTGTAAATACAGTTAGGGAGTATGACAATCCTGTTATATAGGCAGCAGATAAGTGCCTGACTGGGGAGTTCTTCAAGTTGTTTGCAACAGGATACTCCTGCCAGGCCACAGTCAGTAGAGTAAGTCTCATGAATGGAAGATAAAATACAACATTTATGAAATCAGAAGCCCAGTTCACTTGTTTTTCCAGCTCTCAAATGCAGTTCACCTACCTAAAGCTAGTCTGCTGCTTTAGAGAGATGATCATCTATTTGCTTTCCCTGTATCAAGTCCTCTAACACTAGGGGTCTCAATCTTTTTCTTTTTGAGCCCCCCACGAACATGCAATAAAAACTCCACAGCCCACCTGTGCCGCAACAACTGTTCTTCTGCATATAAAAGCCAGGGACAGCTTTAAAGGGTAGAAAGCTGGGCAATTGCACAGGACCCCGTGCCACAGGGGACACCACAAAGCTAAGTTGCTCAGGCTTCTGCTTCAGCCCCAGGTGGCGGGGATCAGGGCCCCACACTTCACTGGGACTTTGGCTTTCTATCCTGGGTCTCAGCAAGTCTAACACTTGTCCTGTTTGGCAAACCCCCTGAAATCTTCTTGTGGCCTTCCAGAGACCCTCAGACCTCTGGTTGAGATCCACTGCTCTAACATAAACCTGCATACATGATCTAATCCCAATTCTTTAAAATCTTCTGGTGTTCAGTTATCCATGATGAATCCTCTCTTCCTCTTGCAACTTGCACCCACAGTCTTTTTAGTGTCTGAATCTTAATTAGATTTAAGCTTATTGGAGCAAGGACCATTTGTCTTTGCATTTGTACAGCACCAAGTACTCTGTCAGCATCCAAATAAATAATGAATTATAAAAACAAAGTGAGCCCTAACTGGACAGTTAACTAAAATCCTAGGTACATACATAACACAAGGCATGAAAAGCTACTAAAATGTGACAGTATGCTGTAAAATGTTTATATATAGTGTGCAATAGTTCATCTAATTACAGTGAGTTTTCAAGCACTGGTGTTAGACACTCTCAGGAGGTACACCACGCACCGCGTGTCTGGCCCCTCATCATGGTCACTCTAGGGATTAGCTCTCAAGGTCCATTCCCCCTCCCATGGCTGCACACCAACTCTCTCTCAAATCAGTAATGCCTCTCTCATTCCAGGAAGTGCAGTGTCCTCTTCATGACTCTACCTTGCAGTTAAGTTGCTCAGCATTTCCCCCAATTTAGAAACAGTTCTTCAATTCTCTGTCACTCTCACAGTGACCCAGGCAGTCTTCCCCTTCACTGCCCCACATTTGATTTATGTTGTGCCCTCAGTGACTGAGAGGGAAACCCTAGTCTACTCTCTACTCCAGGTTCCAGTCCAGGGACCCTACACCCAGCAGTGCTGTGCTTTCCTCTCCCAGCTCTCACTGCTCCTTTCTGTACTGCTTCCTACAACTCCTGGCTCCCCTCCTTTCTCTGATAGTACTACGTCTAAACCCTCCTCCCTCTTCCCAGGGACTGACTGCCCTTTCCCAGGAGCAAGTCTGTCTATTGCCAGCACCTTGGCTTCAGAGGCCCCACATGTTCCTGTCCAGCTGAGCCTGCTTGAAATCAATTCCCTGCTCCCTGGATCTTCCTCCAGATGTAGCCTGTAGATTTCAGAGGCCTACCTGGCCACCTGAACCCCTTCCAGTCCTGTGTGGGGTGGACACCCCGTCACAGGCACTTGGACAATATGACTTTATTTCTTTATTATACAGAGAATATATGATGATGCAGTATAATAGTTCTATCACCATGAGTCAAGGTTGAGTATACTTTTCACAGGAGGCAAAGCTCTGACTAAGATCATCTCAAACAAGTGCTGATAAAACTTTTCTGCTACACTAAACCATCACCAAGTATTGTGCGTCTTTTTTGAATGTTACAGGCACTATGTTAAGACTCTTTTAGAGAGGTTTTCTTCTTATGTTAGGATGATTTTTGTATTTTTCCTTTAATGCCGGGTATCTTAGACCAACTATGGGGGCTTAGAGGGAAAATGACTTAAAAGGGATTTTTGTTGGGTTTTTTTCTTAACATAATGTCACAGTTTAAAAACTCAAATATGTATGTTTTTTAGGGTTAGAATGGACTGAACTAGACATCTTCCAAATCTAGTAGTATAAAAGTACCCATTACTGCTCCTGCAAGGCAGCAAAATATCAGACTTTAAACTGGTCCCTTTTTGCTCTGTCAAAGCCCTGCCTCCTTCCATACATCCCCTCAGAGAGCACAATCCTCCAGTTATGAAATCTGAAATAATTATTATTTATTATTTGTATTATAGTGCTACCGATGAGCCCTGGTCATGGACCATGGAACAAAACCACAGTCCCTCCCCTAAAAGATCTTACAATCTGTGTATAAGACAAGAGACCACAAATGGATACAGGCAGGTGGGGAGTAAAAGGAAACAAAGAGACAACACTGGTCAGCGTGTGTTCTCAGCACACCAACAGCCTAGCCACTGCCAATTTTTTGTAGGCCTCACAGCAAAGGAGAATTTAAAGGAGAAATTTGAGGGAGGAAAATAAGTTAGTTTTGTGGATATTTACAGGGAATTTCTCCAAAATATCAGGAGCCGAACAGGAAAGCACAAAGGTTCTTTTTTGAAAGTTTAACAAGTGGATGACTGAGGCTGGCATCATGGACCCACTGGATGCAGGAGCTGACCTTTCAATCCTGAATAATAGAGAGGATGGATTGTGACATTCCTCTCTGGTGTTATCTGGTGCTATCTGGTCCGGTGATCTGCTAGGCCTCTCCAATCCTTAACTCTGGGAGCCAGCCTTGCCCTGCTCTGCTGTGAGAACTCCCACTCCTGGACTGTTCATGCACAGCCTCTGGCATGTTAAGCTGCTCCCAGCTACTTGCAAGCAAATGACACTGGCAATATCTCCAGTCCCAGAAATAACCCTAGGAACATCCGTCTTGCAGTGTCCAGTTATTCCTGCTGGACTCTGCAAGATTATACACGTTCATCAATTTAACAAAAAAATTTGATATGTACCAGGCTTGTTATCCCAAGGGGAGCCTCTGATACACTTCAAACCAAATGCACTGCTTCAGGTACTATAAACAAACATTTATTAGCTATAAAGGTAGATTTTAAGTGATTATAAGTCAAAGCATAACAAGTCAGATTTGGTCAAATGAAATAAAAGCAAAATATATTCTAAGATGATCTTAACACTTTCAATGTCCTTAAAACTTTGATGCTTGTCACCACAGGCTGGCTGGTTACTTTTCAGTCAGGCTCTCCCCTTTGATCAGCATTTAAGTCACTTGGTGGTGGTGGTGTCTGTAGATGTAGGTGGAAGGGGAGAACATGACAAAATGTCTTTCCCTTTTATCATGTTCTTTCATTCCTCTTGGCTTTGCCCCTCCCCCACCTTCTAGAAGATCACCAATGGATTGTAGTTTCCTCAGGAAGTCAATGATGTCTTGAATATATCTGGGAGTGCTGGTAGCATAGGGCCTGAGGAGAGAGTCTACATAGCCAGACAAGCCTGTTGTCAGGATACCAATGTCTGAGATAATGGGGCATCTAGGATTCCCCTTTTTGTCAACTGTTGAAAATAGCCCACTTACACCTTAATTGAATTGGCTAGTTAACAATGACCCCTACACACACTTGGTAAGGCAACTCCCATTTTTTCCATGTGCTGTGTATTTATATCTGCCTCTGTATTTTTCACTCCATGCATCTGATGAAGTGGGTTTTAGCCTATGAAAGCTTTTGCCCAAATAAATTAGTTAATCTCTAAGGTGCCACAAGAACTCCTTGTTGTTTTTGTTGATACAGACTAACATGGCTACCACTCTGAAATATATACAGTAACTCCTCACTTAACGTTGTAGTTATGTTCTTGAAAGCAAAACAATGTTCCTGGAAGCAAAATGATGTTAAGCAAATCCAATTTCCCCATAAGAATTAATGTAAATGAGAGGGGTTAGGTTCCAGGGAAATTTTTTTCACCAGACAAAAGACTATATGTGTGTGTGTATGTATATATATATATATATATGTATATATAGACATATACACACACACACACGCACACAGGGAGTATAAGTTTTAAACAAATAATTTAATACTGGTACACAGTGATGATGATTGTGAAGCTTGGTTGAGGTGGAGAAGTCAGAGGGTGGGATATTTCCCAGGGAAAGCCTTACTGCTAAATGAACTAGCAACTGACTGAGCTCTCAAGGATTGAATCTCACACTCTGCAACAGGAAAGGAGGGAGGGCAAATAGAGACAGAGACACACACCCTGTGTGTGAGATAGAGATTCTCCGTTAAATATGCAGACTCTTAAGTACACTGCCTTGCTAATTAGATCAGCTTTCAGAAACCAGAGAGCTTGCAGAGAGCTCTCTCCATCGTGTGTCTCCCCTGCTCTATAGAAGATGTGGTAAGTGGGGTGCAGGAGCATGGGAGAGGGGTACACCCTGACATTAGCACCCTTCTTCCTCCCCTTTCCCCCCCACCACAGCAAGCAGGAGTCTCAGGGAGCTGAACTGCTGGCAATTGATAGCCTGCTGGGCAGCTGCTGAACAGGAAACTTAGGGGAGCAGGAAGCTGACAGGGGGACCAATAGGGAGGCTGCCGGTCCACCCTGGTTCCAAGCCCCCACCAACTAGCTGCAGTGGGCTGCTCTTCCTGAAAGCAGTGGACAAAGCAAGCAGCTGCCAAACAACATTAGAAGGGAGCACTGAACAACTTTAAACGAGCATGTTCCCTAACTGATTAACAATCTAACAATGAAACAACGTTAACCGGGATGACTTTAAGTGAGGAGTTCCTTAATTCTATATGCATGGATTTTTATTTGCTAAGGTCTTTTTTTTTTTTTGATGTTTCTTTTTCTCTCTCTTTAGCTTACCTGTCTAATAGGAATAGTTTTGTTTTAAATGCTATTGCATGGTAACTGTTTCCCAATCCTTTCCCTCCTGAAAATGATAATGATAGTTTAGTCTAACTCTAGGAATTCCGTAAACTATGTAACACATTTGATACAAGGAGGATCTGATGAGAAACAGTCAAATGAAAAAAAAGTCCCATTCAGTTACATCATGCTATAGGGGGCAGCCAAAAAATGACAAGTTTTTAAAACGCTTATATACCAATGCTAGAAATCTAACTAATAAGATGGGTGAACTAGGGTGCCTAGTGTTAAATGAGGATATTGATATAATAGGCATCACAGAAACCTGATGGAATTAGGATAATCAGAGGAACACAGTAATACCAGGGTACAAAATATATCAGAAGGACAGAACAGGTCATGCTGGTGGAGAGTGGCAATATATGTGAAAGAAAGCGTAGAATCAAATGAAGTAAAAATCTTAAATGAACTCAGTTGTACTATAGAATCTCTATGGATAGTAATTCCATGCTTGAATAATAAGAATATAGAAGTGGGGCTATATTACAGACCACCTGACTAGGATAGCATTAGTGTCTCTGAAATGCTCAGGGAAATTAGGAAGGCTATAAAAATAAAAAACTCAATAATAATGGGGGATTTCAACTATTCTCATATTGACTGGGTACATATCACCTCAGGAAGGGATGCTGAGATAAAGTTTCTTGACACCTTAAATTACTGCTTCATGGAGCAGCTAGTCCTGAAATCCACAACAGGAGAGGCAATTCTTGATTTTAGTCCTAAGTGGAGCACAGGATCAGCTCCAAGAGGTAAATATAGCTGGACCACTTGGTAACAGTGACCATAACATAATGAAATTTAACATATCCATGATGGGAAAAACTCTACAGTGACCCAATATAGTAGCATTTAATTTCAGAAAGGGGAATTACACAAAAATGAGGAGGTTAGTGAAACAGAAATTAAAAGGTACAGTACCAAATGTAAAATCCCTGCAAGCTATGTAGAAACTTTTTAAAGACAATATAATAGAGACTCAAATACATACCCCAATTTAAAAAACATAGTAAGAAAACCAAAAAAGAGTCCCCATGATTAAACAACAAGGAGGTCAGAGGAAGAATTTATTAGAAGGTAGAGTTGACTTGACAAAGGAGCTACACATAAATTTAAAATAAGGGTATCATTTAAATGCTCCCTACCAAAAGCATTTAAATCTAGGAAGCAAGAGGAATGTTCTGAGAGAATTACATATTTTGAAAGATGCATGGATGCTTCAAGTCCAACAGAGGTGGAAGGGAAATAGGCTAAAATCCTAACTAGTTCTATTAAGCACATCACCACTGTAATATTTTGCTCATCTGCCTTAACAGATGAAGAGAAAAAAATATAATGCAGTCAGAATTTACATAATTATTTACATAATTTTATGAAAAAGCATAAGTAATATTTCAGGATGCGCTATTTAACCAGCATGAGAAAGAAGGGATAAGGATCCATTTTGAATATTTATTGCAGCACTTAATTGCCTAGCTGAACATTGGAGACAATTGGTGCTCCATAATGAAAAGATTGAAGATTCAGAAAGAATTCAAATAGACCCAGTTTACCCATGTAAAAGCTATCCTATCAAAGTGAAGCTATAAAGCCACAACAAACTATGCTGAGGAATCAAACTCAGAATTAAGCCAAACACACACACTTAGATGCACTGCTTATAAAAAGGGATATTGGAAAATGGATTACAAGACCAGAACAGTCTGGATCAAATTGAATCCTTGAAAAAGCAACAATAATCCTTATACAGAATTAACAATAAATACTATATGTGGAATGGTTCTCATACATAGCTACCTTTGATTCTTGAAAAAGAATACAAAATGTCACTGGTTCAATAAGAAAAGAGAAACACTGCATGAACCAGCATGACTATTATACCTATGTTCCTCTTCAGGTTAAGCATACTTTTTTTTTTTCTTAAGTGTTGGGTAATCCTCTTCTTGAAGCAATTGTAACTATACCTATAAGGCTGCTCCAGGGCTTGATGTATTTAATTTATAATTTTGGGAGAAGCCTAAAAGAATATGTATTTCACATGAGTGATGGTCTCTGGCAAACAAGAAAAACAACAGTTAACTAACTGTCTACTGGAAATAGTAGTTATTGAATTTACAGCAAATACCAGGTAGGATATAGGAATCAAAGTCTATAGTTAAAGTTTTTGAAAGGATCTAAATGACTTAGTTGCTTACATTCTATTTTCCAAATGTCATATAGATGCTTAAGAGCCTAAATCCCTTTGACTTCAAATGGGAACTAGGGCTGTCTCTATGGAGAAATTTACTAATATAACTACAGCAGTATAATTATATTAGTTATGCCAGAAATATTTTCCCATGTAGACAAAACCTTAACTCTTGATATTATTATTCCTGAGCAGGTTATTATGAATGTTCAAAATTCAAGCTGTGTTGCTAGTTTTGATTGAACACATATGTTATGTGGCATTGTTTAATTGCCCTACTTGGATGAAAGTAAATTCTAAGACTCAAGTTTCCAATGTGAATATTTGAGTTTATTATTAATTAAAATTAAAATGCAGTTGTTATGAACATGGTCCACAATTTGCTTAAAATCCATTGTTATTGCAAACCTTCCTTCCTGTGTACTAGAATATTAATAAAAAATGAAGACTAGAGGGGGGAACATTCTAAGCACATATACTTGCAGCTTTGAACTAAAATTCCCTGATTCTTTTGCAATAGTCACAAAAATCTAGAACAATCTGAATAAGCTATTAAAGATCTGAGCTACATTGAGGAGGAAGGTACTACTACAAGAGAGGAATGTAATTATGGATCCCAATGAACCACTGAACTTTTCCTTTCCTTGCCTACAAAAATGAGGATGTTTTGCATTCAAGAAAGATATTTCATGACACAAAATGGCCCTTTTCTTATTGCAGGCTCCAATATATGAATGGCCGATGATAAATTTTTCTCTGGGAGACTTTTCTATATAAACACTTTCATTGACTATTGTCTCAGAGAAGTCTAGAAGGCAGAAGCAATGTTAAAGGGTGCGAGCACAAAGCCTTAATCTAGGATGCAAGAATAACATGCAAAAGTTAGTAGGGGTATGTCAGCTGCTCTTGGTGCAATCTTTATAGAGGTCCCAGATTTCTCCTAATTGGACCCTTCCATTCATCTAAAATTAGACCAGTCTAACACAACTTAAATTGAATCTATCAGCCCTTATACTTCAGAGCTTGTAGTTTTTTGTCTACTTGTCAGTTTCTCAGAAGCAGCCAGCTATTGCCCCTCTGCTACCCCAGGCTTTTCTCTCTCTCTTTTTCTCTATAAGGACCCCCTGCCTCCATCCCCTTATAGCTGGGCTTGTTTCCTTTATTGGTCACAGCTGTGGGTGTGTGTCTTTACACCAGCATTGTTGGCAGCTGCATGGCAGTAAGGTCAGTCTGATTGCCTGTAAGCAGGAAAGACTCTCCTCTCCTCTCCTTTCTGTCTGCACTCACTATGGGGTTTGTAAACCCCATTACATAGTAGTGTAGAAATATAATTATTATGCCCTTACTACAGCACTGCTTTGAGTGAAACCGTGTGCCTTCAAAGGTCCCATAAGGAGAAGCAACCAAGTGTTTGGAGGCTTAATTGCCTATCTGAGCCTAACTTGAACTATCCAAGCCTTGAGAGCATCTAACATTCAGCTGGATATCTCATAAGAATCAGTTTGAAGCATTTCTGCTTCCAATTCCAGCTAGAACCACAAAATGCAGAGAAATGATAATAAAAAGTAAAGTATAAAAAACAATTAACAACAGTTTTCAAACACTGAAAACTGTTGATTTAAGGGATGGTTTGAATTTGGTGTAAAGATTTGGGGCAGTTATTTTTACCTCTAATCCATCCCTAATCAAAACATTAATGGCAGTGTTAAATATTAGGAAGATATTCAAGATTTTTTTCCCTCATTGTTTATGTAAAGTGCACACTGAAAGCCTAGTATCTGTGTATGTCTGAGAGTATTCAATACAAATAGGCAATTTGGATGAAACCCAGACTTCTCCCAAGGGCCCATCCAAGGCCCTTCCATTTAATTCCTCAGTAGTGTGTGCTTAAGTGGTGTTTGGGCACATTCACAGGTCATCAGGGGGTGATTTTCACTCTCCATGTACGCTTAGATATTGTTGTATTAATTTAAAGGCATATATGGGCTAAAGGTGTTAACACAACCCAGTTATGGCCCAACCCCAATGTTAAATCAGGTCTAAGGCTTGGCAGAGACCTCAGTCTGCTTAGCCCCATGGCTAACACACCATTAACAATCCTTCTTATTACATATAAAGAAAAAGAAGGGGAAACAGTTAAAACATTCAAAATGTAAAGTATTAAGAAAGGGTTTCATTTTAGTAACATTCCTTGTGCCCTTTCCCTTCAGCTGGAGAGAGAGTTGTAGAAGGAAACCCTCCCTTGTTTGATGGTTTGTTACATGGTATCAAAGATAGTAATAACTCCCCTTTTGGGGAAAGGAGAAGAGGTTAATTGAGATATGTCGGAGATGTCATTGCTGCTATTGTTGTCCAATCTTAGAAGGAAAAGCCCTCTTGTTTTACAGTCTCTAAGATGTATTAAAGGTAATAAAAACAAACTGTCATCCCAGATGGTGTTTGGGATTCAGCTGGAGCTAACAGAGGTGGCAATGTCACCTGGATGCCTCTCTTTCTGGCTTGGTCTGGTCAGAATACCATTCAGGATCAGGATGAAGATGACCCTGGAGTCCCAGAAAACAATAGGGGTGCAGCCACAGTGGTCAAGCTAACTCCAGGAGCCTCTGTCTGTTCTTTCAATCACTTCTTTTTGTTCTTTCATCCTTTTCCCACAAAATAAAAGGGACTGATGGATCGAATAGCTTATCCCCTCATTATTTTATCCACCAGCGAGGCCTGACATACCAATTTTGGCTCATTAATTTCCTGCTCTACATCTCCTGTTTTTAACAAGCATAATTTCAACACAGTCTTTGCATCGTATTAAGCTGGTCTTTTCATTCAGACTAATTCAGTTATTCTGTCTCTCTTTCATACTTTTTCCAATCAACATTTGTTATGATAGATTATTTTAAAATCTTATGTATGTCTACCTGCATTTTACAGTTCAGCTCACACTTTAGGTAAATTTGTAGGCCCAATTGTCACAACACTATGCATGCACATTGTAAGGAAATTGCCAACCATCACATTAACTGGGCTTTAATCCATTTTTAGATTTATCATTTCCATACAAATCATCTCATTCTGCTGGCTAGAGAACTTATGACAAAGAAAGCTGAAGGACCAAAACAAGAATAGTGGATAATCTTTTTATTAAACTGTTTGTTTTATTATAACATTATATGGTTTGCACTATAGTATAATTAATTCTGATTGGAGCCTGGAGTAAACAAATTCTGTGATGTAGGATTCCTTCACTGAAAGATATGAGACTGTTGCCAATAGCACAATTTTCCCAAGCAGACAAAATTAAATGAAGATGGGTGATCTGTCAAACAATGACATTACATTAGGAGAATGAAAAACGATATACACACACACAAATCTAATAAACCAGAGTAAGACATTATCAGGCAGTGGAATAACCTGACTCCCTGCCAGGCTTTATATAACTTTAAACAAATTGTCTCATGGAGGAGGCTGAATTCAAAAACATTTTTGGAGTCTTGGGGCCAGATTCTATCACCCTTATTAATGCTACCTTATTCCACAAGCTGCTCTGCTGAAATCAGTGACACTTTTGGAGTAAAGTACTATTCAAATGTAACGGTTGCAGAATCTGGTCCTTGATGATTCAATAGTAATATTTTGGCACTTATTAACATATCTAGCCTGAATAATCCAGTAGGTGAACCCAACATGACTGTGATCAGATACCGTAGACTTGCTACGTCCATCTTTCAATAATTTTACTTAATTCTACCTCAGGGAAGATGCCTAAAAGGAACTGACACATTGTATTAAACTAATAGAATCACTTCAGTTACAATATGTGTGGGTTTCTTTTTCTGCTCTAACATTTTGTAGAGTGAGTGTAGCGCTGGTAAAAGGTATCAAACTGATAGTCCTGGAGGCAGCAGCCCTCTCTAACCTGAAAAGAGATCTCCTCTGAGCGTGAAAGAGTTCTCTATCCAGACCTATGCAAATTCTGCTGAGACTGCTAAAAAGGTTGGCAATTAACGCCAATTCTGATATTAACAGATTAGTGACTGTACTAAAAAGGCAGATGCCTTAAATGTTAAATAGAGCAGAAGCTGCATATTTTGTTTTTGGTCAGTGATCTGCCTCCCCTTCAATTTTCAATCTAATAACTTGATTAATATGCTCAATTTGCATCTTCTACATGCAGCTCTTGCCATTCCCCAGGATGAAAGAGTTTCTGAATAGATGTATAAACATTTACATACACACAGGGCTAAATACTCAGAAGGAGGTAAACTTCTAAATTCTGTTTAGTCTCTCTAACTTACATTAAAATCAATGGAAGTTAAGAACCTAAATAGAAATTAGGAACCTAACTCCTTTTGAGCATTGGGTGCACAACGACCACCGAAGGGGTAGCAAATAAGTCTTGCTGTCAGTGCAGAATACTTTTGTCAGTCATGGAGTTTAAGTAAAATTTTGGAGTCAATTAAAAGAAATGTTTAGAGTTAATTGAAAACAATTAGATAACTGTATAAAGAAGCTTGATGAAACTTGGGAAGCATAAAATAAACAAAGGGAGTAAAAAGGCTTCAATCTCTTGGTCACCTGCATTAAATGCAGACCAGGTCAGTAGTGATCAAAGGCTACTGGCTGATGATTGCTTGGTGACCCATGTGAAATGAGTTTTGTGATCTCAATCCAGTTCCCATCAGACAAGCGTCCACAGCATAAAACCATCACTTCAAACAACACAGATCGGCTGCCTCTGTGGAAGTCTCAGCAGAGAGGCCAACAACTTATTTGTAATAGAGACTAAATTTTCTGTTCAGGTCAGGATTTAAACTCAGTGGCATGGATATGTGAGAAAGCTTGCATGGCCAGTTTGTCACTGCCCATATAGTTTTTCAGGGACGATCATATGACACTCTCACAAGCACTTGAATTTGCAGATAGCAAAAGCACACATTTCAACAAGACTCAATGGGACTTTTAGAAAAGACTCTCTTCAGCATGGTCAGCTAATAATTATGTGTTCAGTAGTTGTCTCTCCTTCCCATCAACCCTTACTGATCACTGTAAGACACTACAGTGACAGAGAGTGTATAAAAGCATGGCTAACTAGCCAGATACAATTTGCTACCCTGCCTTGGGTCTGGGAATGGGTGACTGAGATATAGGGTTTTACCATTAAATACTGCATGTCTGAGAACCCAAGAGCACACATCAAAAAAAAAGGGGGAGGGTCAAAAATATCTCTTCCACATAGTCCTAATGAATTTTGAACAGGCAATTTGGAAATGAAAGACGTGGAGGGGAAGACATGACCCAAATCTGCTCCTCAAGCCTAGAAGAATCATAGAAATCTAGGGCTGGAGAGGATTTAAATAAGTCATCCAGTCCATCCCTACACACTAAGGCATGATGAGTTATACCAAGAATGCATCTTTTCTTATAGCGCTTCAGATCAAGAAGAAGAATCCGGGTGGGTGTGCAGATTCTAGTTATGAATCTGGTTAAGGACAGCTTGGTTGACTGCAGAAGAGCTTGCATACCAGACAGGTCTAACTTCATCCCATGCTTTCTGCTATCTAGTTTAGAAAGTTCACTCAGGTGTTTCACCGCCAGGGGAACACTAATGACCAAAGAGAGTAGAATCTCAATTCCACTCCTAAAAACATGCTGTATGAATGAATCGATTCCTATGAAACTTTAAACTGGAAGTTTCATACTGTAGAGGAAAGACTTGTAGGGGGAAATAAACTTCAACATCATCTCCACACTTTGGGAAGTAGAATGAATTTCATATCCCTGTTACAGCAGATGAACATGAGATCTGGATAGGCACATTAAAAAACACAGGACTTCAGCAGCACTAAAAGGCATGTCGATTCCAGAACAATATTTGGACATGGTATATGCAATCCATGATACCTGGGGCTAACACCCCAACTCCAACGTCAAGATAAATCAGCAAAGGAGTCATTTGCATCAGAACTCTAAAAGTTGGGGTTTTTTATGTCTGAGTTTTTGGGGTTTTTTTGAAGGGGAAATTATTTTTTACCAAAAGCTGGGAAGAAGAAGTGAGATTATACATCATGACAATAATCACAGTTCTGTAGCATGTCAGCTGCCCATACCACGATTGCTGAACCCCTTCTCTTTTGGTGGCTGAACAAAATAGTTCAATTCACTGAAATACCAAAGTATCGAATGAAATAAAATTATAGGGAAAGGTAGAGCTTCCAAAATTAAAAAAGAAATAAAAATCTTCCATGGACAGGAAATGTACAGAGACTGCAGTCTCAAGAAGAACGATAAGAAAATAAGCTTTTCTGCTAGTTTAGGGCTACTGATTACCCAACTGTTTTAAAAGTTAAAGCTGCAATACTTTCAAGTACTTTCTTGAATAGGATCTAACAACATATTTTGGTATAATGAGAATCTGGCAAAGAACCTCCACCCAAATAAAGATTAAATAAAAGTGGACAAAATAAATGAATCTTACTAGAAAACCTTCCATCATCCTTGTCATCACTTCTGTGGAATTCCTGCATATTATAAGCAGAACAAGAGTTATATTGAATGTCCAATCTGAAAATGAGAAACAATGGACTCGTAATGTTCAAGTCACATAACCCACATGGAACTTTGTCTTATGAGTTATGGATGGCAGCATCACTGCTCATTTCTCACACATCGTCATAAGCTGTTGTATTGTGTACCATTACAGTGATTTATGCTCAGTAGGCTTTTAAGGGACATCATATTTAATACTATCTACCGAAATGAAACCATATTTCATGTTATTTTTGAATTGCTTTACAAAACAAGGACAAGGCTTTTTAATTTTCACCCCTATGAATGATGAATTATTCCAGCGGGAACTAGACCTTGACTGTCTCTCTGAACTGCGGATGTCAGGCCATCTCTAAGCAGACACCAAAGTGTTCCCAATCTCATTCTGAATGGCCATGAAGTGGTCACAAATCAGAGGAGATTATAAAATAATCCAGAGCAGCAAATTTGCTAAGTGCCATCTGATCTTCCTTTAATTCATGTATAATTAATTATTATTATTATTATTACTTCCTATATTGTGATAACATATGTAGTATGATAGGCACTTTCCAAACACATAAAATGACAGAATTCCTGCCATGAAGATCATACTCTCTGAAAGGAAAAAAAATGAATGAAAGGGAAGGGCTGATGGCTAGCACAATTTGGAAGCTATGTCTTTGTATCATTTATTTGATAAACTGTCCCCACATACCCTCTTTCTTGGAGATGATTAGATGACTATTTTTTGATGCTTTTATTGCAGAAATGGATCTTGAAGTGTGATTTGAATTATGAATATGAAACTTGCTGGATTATTTTACTTCCATGCAGGGGTAGTGGTGGTGTGGGGGGGAGGGGTGGCACTGAAGAAAGCTTGGAGACAGTTATGGAGACATGGATTAATGAGGGATGTGGCTGACATCCCTGGCAGAGCACATGAGGTGACAGCACTGCATAGATAATCAAGGTGGAACAAGTGGTAAGGGGCAAAATTGTGAAGAACCATAAAGGTATTGTCAGAAAGCGTGAATTTGATATAGTGGGGGGAGGGAAATGAAGGGGAGTCATGTGGTCACATCAACAGATGAAGTGATGATGGCATCTGCATTTTTTTATGTTGTGAGTCTACAGCAGGGATGGGCAAACTTTTTGGCCCAAGGGCCACATTGGATTTACAAAATTATATGGAGGGCCAGGTAGGGAAGGCGCTGCCCCCAATCCAGCCCCTTCCCACTGCTTGACTGCCTCCCTCAGAACCACCGACACTTCCAACCCCCTGCTCCTTGTCCCCTGATCAACCCCTCTGGAGACTCCTCCACTGTAATTGCCCCCACCAGGATCCCACCCCCATATAAGCCCCCCTGATCCTTGTCCCCTGACTACTCCCTTCATAGACCCCCTACCTCTAATCACTCCCCAAACCTCCTGCTCCTTTCCCCTGACCGTCCCCCCTCCAGAGACCTCCTGCCCCCTAATCATGCCCCTGGACTCTACCTCCCATCCACCCCCACACTCCCTGACCGCTAGCCACACCCCTGCCTCCTGAAATGCCCCCCGGGACTCCCACGCACCATCTAAACCCCCATTCACTGCCCCCCGAGACCCTCTGCCCCCTTATCCAACTCCCCACTCCAGGCCCGGCCCCTCTACAGCCCGCTTACCCCGCCACTGCTAAGAATAGCGTGTCTGGCCCGCAGCCAGACACGCCACTGATCCGCTGGAGCTCACGGCGTTGTCTGGCCCGGAGCCAAACACGCGGTCGCGCAGCCCCGCTCCTGAGAGCTGAGGCCGCTGGGGAGGGAGACAGCAGGGGAGAGGCCAGAGCAGCCTCCCCAGGCGGCCATGCGGTTGTGCAGTTGCACCCCCCATAGCTGCTGCGTGCGACCCACAGAGGCCGCGAGGGAGAGAGAGAGCTAGGGAGGGCCCGGAGCAGCCTCCCCAGCCGGACCTCGGGGGCCGGTTGGTAGGAGCCCGCGGGCCGTAGTTTGCCCACCCCTGGTCTACAGAAGCCTGACAGTGTTGACAACAATGACAGAGAGTGAGGTATTGAATTTCAGCTTTGACTGTTTTAATTTTAAGTTGATGAGGAGACATCTGAACATGTCAGACAAGAATTAGCTTCAAATAGTTACAGGAATAGCTCTAGAGAAATCCCACACGCATCAACTTTTTGGGAATGAGGTTATAGGATCTGGAACAATTTACAGTGGATCCTCTGGCCCTTCCTTCCACTTTGGAGAGGGACAATGTTGTTTCTGTTGCTCAGTAGCTTGGGAAGAGTTGATTGCCCTCTTGCCCAGTGGAGTCACTGTGTTACTCAGGCTGAAGGTAGGAAGTGGTTTCAAGGAAGGAAATTGCTGTAGGGTGTCTATACAGCAATACTGTTTTTGAAAGAACTGTTGGGCATGTTTACACTGGGGATGCATCACAGCAGTGACTGTAGCAGTGCATTCTGGGTCTTCTGAAGCACCTATTCCATAATGCTAAGCGCTGTTGCTAGGAATAGGATCTTTGGGGTAAAATGCATATACAATGCATTGCATTGTGGGGAAAAAGGTTCAAAACCTGGCTGAACCAAGGACTTGTAATGGTTGTGATTTTCTGTTCATATTGGTAAGAAGCAAGTATAGACAACATTTTTAAAACACCCTTGGCAGCTGTTGCAAACTGAAGGCACTGACAGGCTTTGCAAGCTCAAAGCATTCCAACCAATTGTTTTTGCAGTGCCTTCTAGGAGCCTCAGACATACCCACAACTAGCAGTCAGTCTCTGATTAAGAGACTCAGAAATGGAGTAACAAGTGAAGTTGATTGCAGATCAGCATGGAGGTGAATGCACTTAGCTGTAAGGAAGAAGCTGGCATTCTGCATGCCCACACTATACATGGCACAAAGCTTTCTTCAGCACTAAACTCCTTCCCCATTATTTTAAAGATAAAACACATGAATAAAAATGAATTTTGAAATCCCTGGTGCAAATATAACTAACTTGTTAAATCTCTTTTTGCTGGTATCAAGAATAATTTGCATTGAAAATGGATTTTATTTATTTGTGTCGCTAAGGGATAAAGTTTTAAAATTGTTCCAAGACAGCTGTTTCCATTTTAGTTGATGTAAATGGATAATCTCAGAGTCTTGATACACACAAAACAACTATAACTGTTGGGGACTATAACTGTTACTTTCTCCATTCATATTCCTCCCTCACCATGCATATGCTTATTAGAGCCGTGTGAAGCTTCCCTAACAAAACCAAAGCAAAAGCTTCCCTTATTTTGGGTTTCATTCTGAAAGCAAATTTCACTGAAGTTCTCTTCCAATGAAACTGGAAGACTTCAGACTACTGGTGGGCCTAACACTTTTCATATGGTTTCAAGTTTCCTTAGAATTTGGTGAAGAAAGCAGAATTTCTTGATGACATCTTTTCAGAAGGGATGGGAAATGTGGAAACAGAAGATCAACCAGAATGGAGAGGAGCTGATTGACTGGTAGCAGCTTACTGCCCCACAAAGATATCTGAAAATGAGCTGGTAGCAGGCCACTGGACTCAGACTCCAACAAAGATGACTCAGGTAATGGAGGTCCTGGATACTTTTAATTTGGCCTACATGGAGGAAGATCCTGAGTCCATGTGTTTCTTCTTTCGGTTTTAGATTAATCCAAGTAGCAGAACCAAGTGAAATATACCCGCCGGTAGGACATACTGAAAGTGGCATGTTTCACACAGCTCTAATGCCCAGTTATGGCTGCCTGAGGAGCATCCTACTGTTCACTTAGAAAACTGTACAAAGGGGATATAGTCAAGCCACTCCCATTGACTATGTCAGGTAGTTCTCCAAACACTGGAGAATTCTGACCAGATGGCAAAGTTAGTTCAGTCTTCCTTTTGGAGAAGCATTTTATTATGTTCACTCATTAAAAATATATGTACAAACTGAGAAATGATCAGAATACCAGCTCTACAATTCTATTAGAATGATTTATGAACTAAATTAATACAGCCCATAGGGTACCATTTATGGTTTAAAAGTGTGCTTTCATTCACTGTGAGTGGTTCTCTGTGACATGGGGCATAAAATGTCATGCAGGATTGCATGTTTTGTATTAATAGGCAAAAAATGAGTAGTAATTTGCCTGATTCAAAGAAAGAGGCTGACATTTTAAAGAGATGGGAAAAAAATAAATCAAATGGGTAGGTGCTTTTCAAAAGTTCACGTTCCATCCCACATGACCAAACAAACCCAAAAGTACAAAATGAATTAAATGAGAGCACATTGATAATAAACAAAGTTGACTGTATAGTTAGAAAACTGAATCATGAATAATGGCACAAATGACAAGTTCAGTTTGCTCTGGTTTGTGAGGATCTTTGCTATTTGTAATTATCTGGACAGTCACCAGGTTTTTGCGAAATGTTCATCTATCCCAAAGTTTAGCACAAATCATTATTCATCTTAAAATGTATACTAGAAGTGCATTGTTCACTATCCTTCTGTTTCAAAAGTTGGCTATCCAGTCATAGATCCTACACAACTCTCATGTGACCATGATTCACAGCCCAAAGAGTGAATAGCAAATACTCAAAGCAAGCAGTTTTCAAAGAGCCCATATGCTGAAAATGATTCATTTAATCGATTTGTTGAACAATTATGAATAACTAATACATCTGCCGAAAAGCCATGTCAGTCTCCAAATAATTCAACAGCCAAAACAAAAGCCAACTTCATAGTGAATATTATCCCCAGTAATAGAGTGACCAGCTCTAATCCATGTTATAAAGCTCTCCACCATGGAAGAAAGTCAGAGAGCTCTCAAATGTGGCAGCTTTTTTCCCTGTCATCATCAGCTCCAGTCTCACCAAACTGAAAGTCCCTCTTTTGGCTTCTGCCAGGGAATACACATTCTGAGATTTACTACAAGACAGTCGGGAATGTCTGAGGGAACAGTATTGCAGCAGCCATCACAGAAGTCTTTCCTGTACCACTGCTGTGGAATTAGGGGAGGAGCAGACGTGAAAGGTAAAGGCCCTTGCCAAAAAGACAGCCAGAGAATAATGTGTCCTGTATTTCCAGAATTTGAATATATCATTTGGTAAATGTAGATAGCTTTTAGAAGTCAGGGTGTTCACCTCATTTGCGATTTTGCAGCAAATTTTCACATAGCTCTAATAGTCATCTTAGTATCCATAGGGCTTTGCAAATTATGCTTGTCTGTCTAGGTATTGATATGGCCCTCTTGATTGTATTATTTCTATTTTACATAGTCACTGTTTTACAGCCCTGCCAACTTTATGGGTTTTCTACATAGACATGGGGTTGCCAGACTCTCTTATGGGTTTGTGGAGAAAATACCCACTCTGTGAGGAAATCTCCCTCCAGTTGGATGTCTTCTCTCATTCCTCTGTCTTCTAGGGAAAAGGCAGTTGACTGTTACTGCTGTGTGTACTGACAATCTCAGCATGTGCAGAGAAGAAAGTTATTCCCCTCCAGCAGCAAACATAGGGGTGGAGCTCTGCAACAATTTCTGTTCTCGATAAGACTGAGGTAAAAATCTTGTGCTGTGGCTGCTGAGTGCCCCGACCCTAAGGCCTGGGAGTGGGTGAAGTACCTCTGCTCTCGTCCCGAGCCCCTGGGAAGGTGGTGCGGGGGGTTGCGAGTAGGGAAAGGGAGCAGTAAGGAGGACCCATCTGGAGCATTGGGCCCCAGGAAAGCAGTGATGGAATGAATTTGGGTGTGATACCAGGCAGCTCTGTGTTTTTGGGAGCCAGGGCACAGTTTGATACCAGGCAGCTCTGTGTTTTTGGGGAACCAGGGCGCAGAATCCAGCCTGTCTGACTCATGAAAGATACCCCCACCCCCTCCAGTCTCTGTTTGAACCAAATCTGATCAGAAAAAGGTTTGCAGAGAACAATGAAGGCTGTTGGGAGACACCTCGACTCCTCCTGACAAGGTGACAAGATGAAGACATCTCGATTAGCATAAGGAATAGAGAACTGAGACCACTCCCCAAGCCTCATCTGCATGAAAGATGGACAGGAATTAGCATGAAGAATGAAGAAAAGAGAACCGCACTGAACTCTGGGGTCTAAAAAGCAGGGATGCACTGCATTCTGGGAATCCCTGCTCCAAATGCTAATGAACCTTCTCCTGCACACACCCAGCTCAGTAATTATCAGACCAATTATATTAATAGATCTTTGACTGATATCCCAAAATACTGAAGGGACCTTGTTACATTGTGAGCTCCCTGAAGAAAACACCTCCCAGAGCCAAGAGTGATCAGCTCCTATTGTCTATCCTAAAGAAAACCCTCGAATCCCTAGTTTACTCCTAAACAAATCTATTGTTCTCCCTTGAAGCTTTGTATTTTCTCTATAAAACCCCCTACCTGTGCCCAAGTCAGTGTTCCGATGCTAGACCCAAACTCTGCATCAGTTCCACTGGGACTCCATCATCACCTAGCTGATCGTGCTGGGGGCTCTGCCTGCCTCCAGCACTCAGGACCCTGAGCTACTATCATCACCCTGACCAGTTCAAGCCTCATGGAGTGAGTGATATCTCTCTCTCTCTCAGGTATTAACCTTTAAAATGTAACTTATGTTTGTTTAGCCCTCCTTCTGTAGTTATCCTTATTATTCAATAAATAACCCTTATGGTTAAGTTGGTTGCTTCTCTCTTGCCCTCTGAATTTTATTCATTTGTGTCTATAGCCTCCCCCATTTACTCTTCAGCAACGCTTCTTTTACCTAAGCTAAAAGATCCCTGTAGTGCCCAAAAATACTGTGGGGTTTGCTCATCAAGTTGGTTACTGTGAAAGTGGGATGTGTTAAATTTGGGGCACATGCCGGGGTGGGGGGGCAGGCAGCTGAGAGTACTGCTCAGCTCAGCCCATTGAGACCAGGAGCACATAAGGGTATCAGCTTGAAAGTGCTGTTTAACCCAGCTCACTGAGCACAGGGACATATAAGGGTATCAGATGGAAAATGCTGATTGATCCAGTCTGCTCAGACTTGCTCTGTTAGTATGTGTGTATGTGTGTTCATCTAGCTCTAGGGCTGGAGGAACCCAGACCCAGGGAACCTAGCCCTGCAGGATAGTTCCATTGGGAGGGGACTTGCAGAGGAAGGAGTGGAGCTCCATATGACACACACAAGTGACATAAGCAGCACATTAATAGAGTTACAGAACCCCTTCTTCCCCCCCACCAGAAGAGTAACCCGAATAAATAAGCATACCTTAAAGTAGCGGGCACATTTGGTAACAGGTGGTAGATTCATAGCTTTTCCCCCTCTAGCACTGGACGGTCTGAATGCCAGCAGGACTGAGAAGTTTCTGAGACAGTTGCAGGGACAGATGAGTCAGGGTGGATCAGGGAGACAAGAGCATATCTGGGATCTGGAAAAAGTGTGGCATTTGGAGGCAGTTGAGTAATGCTTACTTGGACCCATCAGGTGCTAGAGCTTATGAAGCTTAGGAGCGTAAGTATTTTTATTCCTCAACTCCGAGTCATTTCTCCAACACTCTACTCAATACTGCATCTGAAAAGAATTGGTGTTCTACAGCACTTCAGTGACCCCACAAGGGACAGTGGCAATGACATCAGGACAGGCAGTGGCAGAAACAAAACCAGCTAAAACACAGTGGGGCTTGTACCAATTATATAATCTGTGTGTAATCTGAAGGATGGGTGTGGGATGAATTGTTATGGGAAGTGTGGGGAAAGCTGACCTGATCAATCTATTTGGAAGGGGAAAATAAATTGGTGCATGTTGAGGTGGAAGGGCAGAGAAAGAGGAGGGGAGAGAAATCTTTCTTTCCATTTCCTCAGTCTCTTCCCATCTAAAGTCCAGTCATTGCCTATCCCACCCAATCCACCTATTCTCCCCTCCTCATTTTTCTACTAACACCATTTTAAGTCTTTTTTCTCTCTCATTTTACAGTATAAAGGGGAATAAGACTGAAAATGAATGAGAAGGAAGAAGCATCTTAATCCTAATGGTAGAGAAGAGATAGAAGCAGCTTCATTTTCTGCCACCAGAATCTATCACACCCATTTTCTGTCCTCAGCCCAGGGAAGGAGGATCTGCCATCTGCCCTCCATACTACCGGAACACCTAGCCACATCACAGGAAAGGAGGTGGAGGCCTCTGTACCATCAGCAAGGACTTCAATTTAAATTGATGTACATTTAACTTCTATTGGGGTTTTGTTGGGTGATGATGGTAGGTATGGCTTTATCAAACCAAATAGCCTTATGTTTTAAATAACCCTCCAAAAACCTCTAAATATTTTATAAGGCAACTGTTTGACCTTATGTATTATATTCATTTAAGATAAGGGACAACTTTTTAAAATAATCAAGTCAACGAAATTAAAGACAGTCTGAAATTAATTTGCCCTGTGGTATAGTATTGTAAGGAAACTATTATTATTTATTAAGCATTGATGGCATGCTTGGTATTGTACAGCACACAGAATTAAACCTAGTCCCTTCTGTAAGGAGACTTACATCTATAAAGGTGGACAACACTAAATACTTAGGAAAATCTAGAGGACATGGAAGGTTCTACCAGAGAAACTTTTATACACATGTCAATAAGTAGCGATAGAATATTTATTGATATGCTTTAGAGTTTGTGAGCTCCATTGAAGTAAAAAGTCTTGAGGAGGGATCTGAAAAAATTGAAGTAGGAAAAGATTTAAAGAAATTAAATAAGCAGAGCGGGTTTCAAAAAGGGAAATATGAAAAAAGGGGAAACGGGATTATATTTTAAAGACAGGAAGTAGAAGAAGCTGATAAAACATATGCAGTGGATTAAAGAGTGGAAATGGGTTAAAATAATAATTGAGAACATTTTTTAAAAAGTAAAATAGGCATAGATTATAATGACATAGCAAATGTTATTAAACAAACAGTAAGGAGACATGGGTTAAAATAATTTATCTTTTTTTTTAAAGTTAATGATTCAGAACCATCAAGCTGTTCACATAGATAATACATGGTTTATTACAGTTACCTTGTGCCTCCACCCTTCTTTCCTCTTATTCCTCCTGATTCAAGAAAACATTCCTATTCAAGATGTAAGCATATGTTTAAGTACTACAGAAATCAATGGTATTTATGCACATCCTTAGAAGTTCCAGCTTTGAGGGTAGAGGACAAATTACAGATGCGGGGAGAGGATAGAAGAAGGCACAAATATAAAAGAGATGAAAGGACAGATGAGTTGGGACTCAATGCAAATTTTTCAGTACATTTCAAACACCTATTTAACTAATGCTTGCCTTCACTTTTCTTTGTTTTCTTCTTTGTACTATCCACTGTTAACTAACAAGAGGGATTCAAAATATGAGGTCTAAGCTAAAAATTAACATCAATTGTTAGAATAGATAATTCTGGGAGCATTTATTTTTTATGCACTCAAATAACTTGTTAGAAGTAGTGCTCCTGTTCTCATCATGTTCCCCTGCAGTGTGCTTCTGGAGAAACTAAATCAGCAAACAGCAGACCAAATCTGGACAATCCAGATCCTGGTTACCATTATACCTTGAGCAGTATTCATTAGATCTTTACTTTCCATTCTTCAACTTAGTGTTGAGGGACTGTCAGCAGCAAAGCACTTAGTAATAGAGAATCTCATGGCCTGTCACAGGGCTGACATTATCTGTCTCGAAGAAATGCATGTAGATTCCTTCTTTGCCAGCAGGCTGACAAATAAGAGACTATGATATTGTTACCTACAATCTTCATGGAAAATATAGCAGAGCCATTTATGTGAAATCTGATATTGATTATGTGGAGAATTTACCCACTGCTTGACCTCACTGTGACATTGTAAAAGTCAGTCAGCTTAAAGTTGCAAATGTTTATAAACTTTCTAATGAAGCCTGGAACACCCCCACTTTACCAACATTTCAGTATCCATTCAGGTGACCTCAATAACCACCACACCTCATGCAACAACAGAAAATCTGAAAAAAATGGACTAAATCACACAGATGGGGCTTCTATAAATGATTTATATTTCTTGCCTGACCCTAAGCAGCCATCCACCTTTTTCTCCACATGGCAGAAGCAGGGCTACTGTCCTGACTTCACTTGGTCACCTCAGCATAGGGCCAACCCTTACCAGACTGCTGCAGAGTTCTTGGAAACTTCCGACACAACCAGCTCTACCCCATTCTGTCTCAGACAGGACTGATGATCCCCATATACCACTATCCCTAGACTGTGAAGGAACTATAGAAGAGCAGACTAGTTAGAGTTGACTGATCAATATATAGCATGCATACCAGGTAATACCTCTGCAGAAAACACAACTTGCTTTCCAAACGAGTCTCTAAAACAGCCAAAAATATCCTTCATAGATGGCTACCAAAAACTTACATACTCTGCTTAGACGAAGAATGTTCAGACCTTCTGAAGTAGTACGAAGAATTGGGTGGCTCAGGCTGTCTACACACGCTCCTTTGGGCAGAGTGTAGAGTATGTTCTCTGGTAGCTCTTCCCCCTTCCCCCTCACATGGGTATAAGTAGCTGGATAGATAGTAGTGCACAGCTTAGGCAAGTAGAGTACAGACACACCTTAAGGGTGTGGGTATGTACCCAAGTACATACTCTTCACAGCTCTCTACTTGCCCAACCCTTTCTTCTTGGCTATACTGCTATTTTTAGCTGTGAAATGTCCTGCTGCCTCCCTGCTTCTGGAGCCTTTCCCTGCCATAAGAAAAGACTTTTGCAGCAGTAAAAGACCCAGTAGGGGGGAAGCAGCTGGGAAAAGCTCCAGCAGTAGGGAACAAAATCTACCAGATTTCTTCTACTGGAGCTGTTTTCTGCTGCCAGTCTTTCACCGACACATGTACACTGCAGTGTGGGCACAACCTGCCTTTCACTTTACATGTAACTACATGCACCCTACATGTTGCTGACAATGATGTTAGTGTTAGCCTCAGAGATAGCAAACCACCTCACTGACAGCCTCAATGCCTGTCACAGGGAACACTGGAACACAAGAATGTCAAAGATGGACACAACAAAGTCTAATAGTAAAGCATGGTCATGCATGAGGAAGAGTGGAGCAACACAGAAATCCCCATTTATACATCAGTGTAAAGTGTCCCTGAACAGCGTTGCCACACTCCTAAGTAACATGGCAAAAGTCAACAGGAACAAACTCTTTGAGAAATCAGGAAAAGTATGTGGCCTTGACATGATTTCACCTGAAATGCCACTCCACCTCAGTAAGAAGAACGTAAATTACTATCATTTTTCATATGTATACCTACAGTGTGGTTGAGGACATTGCAAACCTCCTGAGGTCTTGTCTACATTACTGGGGTAAGTCGCCTTAAGTTACGCTACTCCAGCTACGTGAATAACATAGAAGGAATCAACATAGCTTATGTCGACTTACTGCAGCATCTACACTGCGCTGCATTGATGGAATATGCTCTTCCATTGACTTACTTTGCTCCTCTCCTTCCGGTGGAAGGACAAGTGTGGATGTGACCTGAAAGTTGAGCGGCCAATCAGGAGAACTTTCTAGACTCCTCACTGCTGATACTAGCCAACTGAATGCTTAAGCATGTGATACATACCTAAGCTCTTTTGACATTTTTCTTATTCACTTATACATCTCTGTTTTGTCTCCCTGCTTTACATTTTGTATTTTGAATTTTTTACATCTTTATGTTACCACTTGTGGATTCATGAATAAATAATAATAACTTATCACAGGTACACCACTCATCACTTGTCTGGCATCTCCTCTTGGTCACTCTGGGGATTAGCTTTCAAAGTTGAAGCCCCATCTCATGGTCACACACCATTACACTCTCACTCTCTCTCTCAGGTCTGCAGCTCTTCTCTTGTCCTGGGAAACCCAGCATTCTCTTGAATCAGCCCTCTGGCTAGGTCACTCAGCATTTCCCCACTTTTGGGTAACAGCCCCGCAATTCTCTGTCACTCCCACACTTATCCAGGCAGTATTGCTGTTCACTACCCCACTGGTCTATGCCATGCCCTCAGTGGCTGGAGGGGAACCCTGGCCCACCCTCCACTTCAGGTTCCAGTCCAGGAACCCTACATCCAGCAGTTCTGTGCTTTCCTCTCCCAGCCCTTACTGCACCACCTCTGGACTGCTTCCTACAACTTCTAGTTCTTCCCCTTGCTCTAGGTGCACCAGCTCCAAACCCTCCTTTCTCTTCCCAGGACTGATTCCCTTTCCCAGAAACAGCCCCTGTCTGTTGCCAGCTTCCTGACTTCATAGGTTCCACCTATTCCTACACAGCTGAACCTGCTTGCAGTCAATTCCCTGCTCCCTGGCTCTTCCTCCAGGTGCAGCCTGTGGAGTTAATGGGCCTACTTTAACCTCTTCCAGTCCTGTGTGGGGTGAACATTTCCATCACAACCTGATTGGTAACAGTTTTTACTTATCATAATCAGATTTTAAGGCAATAATATTAGGGATGAGGTAGAAAGGTGAAGGACATGAATATGAAAAGAAGGAGATGCTATTTACCTTGTATGAAAACAGGAGTTTTTTTTAAATATATGTTCCTGTGGGTTCTCCACTTGGGTGTTCATGCACCCCAAACACCTTCAATTGTAATGTTTTGGTAGCAGTGCCCATTCAGCTTGAGCATGTGCCCTACATACATTCATGCCCATACTACGAATATACAGGATGTGATAGCAAACTGCTCTCAGTTCCTTCTCCACCATAAACCTTCAAGAAGATGAGGCTCTAAAGCATAGAGTAGTGTTGAAGGAGGGCAGGAGATGAAGAACACACAGGGATACACATTTCAAAGAACTCCAGTTATTATATAAGGTAACTAAGCAACCTCTCCTTCTTCTTCAAGTAGTGTCCCTAAGGGTGTGCCTCTTGAGATGACTCCATAGTCCCTGAAGGAGGTGAGGTCTTCAGAACTCAGTCTAAGATTGTCTGTAGAACTGCAAAGCCAAAGGCAGCACCTGCCTGCGAAACATCAGTCAAGTCACAGTGTCGATAGAAAATATGAATCAAAGCCATATAGCCCCTTACATATTTCCATGAAAAACACATCATTTAGCAGTACTACAGCTGTGGAGTGCACTCTTGTAGGGCAGAATACGTTAGGAGATGTACAGCAGGTGATTATGCTAGCTGAAACTCACTTGGTCTCTGTGTAGTCCCCAGAACCCTTCAATCTCAGTCCACAACAGAAACAATTTCAGAGATGATGAAAAGTCTAATTTTGTCCAGATAATATGCCAACACTCTCCTGACATCTAGAGTGCGACGGACAGCTCCCTTCTTTGGCAGATGAGACTTGGGGTAGATTATGGAAGATGAATTCATTGACTGAGATGAAAATACAAAATTACCTTGTGTAAAAAGCCTGGATGTTGTTGAAGAGAAGCTTTTTCTTTGAAGAAAACAGTGTATGGAGGATCAGTCATTAAAGTTCTCAGTTCTTTAAACCTTCAAGCAGAGGTAATAACCACTGAGAACACTATGGTCCTGAAGATGAGCTTCCCATATGAGGAGGGGAAACTATCATATAAGTAAATGGAGGGGGCTGAATGGGATCTTCAGATTGTGTCTGGATTCTTCCACCGTTGAAGGGAAAAAAGAATACAAGGGAAGATAGAGAGTAGCTATCCATGTGCAGTGTATGAACTCACCTGAACCAGGTTTGGATATAATGCAGGTGCAGTTGAGCATGAAGCATGACAAAGGTACACTCTATCCTATGCCCAAGAAGTTGCAGGCATGATCTGGCAGTGACTTGAGAACTAATCTGAAGTCACATGATCAGATACGACAGCACGAGGAATCTCATCTGGCAGATAAGCTCTGGCTGTGATGGCATCTAGAATAGCCCCTATAAACTCTATCCTTTGTATAGATGGAAGGGAGGACTTCATGAAGTTGAGCTGGAGACTGAGACATTTGTACAGTGTCATTGTCTGAATACTGCCAATCTGATAGTATAGGAATGTCACTTGAGAAGCTAATCATTAAGGCAAAGGAAGACAACTACTCCCCACTGACAAAGTTGCACAGCCACATTGCCATGACTTCCATGAACACCTGGGAACAGTGTCTAACCTGAAGGGAAGGACCTATTATTAGTAATGGTACTTCCCTATCACAAGGCACAGAAATTTCTTGCATTGCAATATGAAAATATGTGTCCTGAATGTTGAGGGCTGCGAAGTAGACCCCCAGATCCAAAGATAGAATGATGGCTGTGTGTGTCACCATCTTGACTAAAGAATTCAGTGTTGCAGTTTTCAGGCGATCAAATGTAGGCAGGTAATCACCAGAACCCTGAACAGAATCTGTGAGTCTCAATAAGTCTCCTCTGCATAGTACAGTGGTGAGACAGATAAAGGAAGAGTAACTGGTCATCTTTCAGAATATGTTAGTACCCAGAAGGCAGGTGGTCCTGGTGAAATGTGGGGTACCCAGGATAATGCCAGATGTGCTATCAGAAGCCTCATACTCAATAGAGGACGCAGGCTCCTCACAAATAATCAAGTCCTTTGAAAACCTGAACTCTTGCAGTACTCTTGGGTGAACCGGTCCAGTCACGTAGTGATGCCCAGCCATAGAGAAGTGAGGTGCACATATGTTGGACTGATTGTTCTAGTACCTGCTGTACTGATACTCAAGGTATCAATGAGGCAGTGGAAGATGAAGAGTGTACTGCCTTCTTAGTAGAGTGCTTAGGTTTCAGTGGTTCCAAGGACTTTGGTATGAAATAGTGAGGACTGTGCACTTTGGAAAAGGATGAGGATGTAGGTATAGATGATTCCTTGTACTGAGAGTGCTTGAAGCCTCTGTGGGAGGCATTATAGGGCACAAGGTCTCCGGTGCAGAAGATCTTTTTGACTGGTCTTTTTGAGGAGACCTGGCACTCCTGCTGGAGGAAGCTCGTCCATTTTCACTTGCTGGTCTGTCTCTTGAAGACCTGATGGGAAAGTGAGCCATGGGAGTTGATGGCACACTGTGGTCATTCAGAGGCTGATATCTGGGGGCAGTTTCTGAGCCTGTATCCAATGCAGGATGAAGAGACCACTCCATCACAAGGGACTGGACTTTATCACTCTGTCCTTCCTTGAGCAGCTAATGAAACTAGTGACTTTTTTTCACTTAAATGATGCATGTGTATTTCTGAAGCAGTTGATACATCAGGAATGGCTGTCATTCACCGAGAAGGGTTCCAAGCAAGTGTGGCAGTGGTTGAAGCCTAGGGATATAGGCATATCCTAGAAAAAAGAGGATTCCTGATAAAAGACCTCCCTCCTGTATGGAGGAGAAACTGAGGCAAGCCCGGAGTCAGGGTAAAAAAATGCAAAAACTCAAAACAAGAACAAAATGAAATAACTAAATAATAATAAAAAAGAAAGTAAGAAAAGGTCTACAATAAACTAGCAAAGTCTCCGCTTAGGTGGGGATTGTGAACTTGACTTAGATTAAGAATGAACTGAGAGCGTTTCTCCTACAGAGCCCTAGGACAAGAGGCTGCATAAGGTGCATGTGGGAGCCGAACAGGCACTGCTACCAAAAATCTCCAATTGAAGGCATATGGCATACATACAGATGCTATTTGAAGAAGAATAAAATGTGGAATCTTCCTGCTCATTAGTCATTAGGCTTCCAGCCCAGAAAGACCAGCTCTGTATCTTTTAATTTATTAGTCGACAAAACAACTTTCTTCCAAGTCTGTGTTCTCAGTTTGATTAGTTCATTGTCAACTGTGAAACATGAACAATAAAAAAGAAAAAAAATACCCCCAAATTACTGATACAATGACACAATGATAAATTATATATCATAGTATGGTAATAGAGTTTACCAGCAATTCTGGATGCACCCCAGCTGGAAGACATCCCCTTCATCAGAGCATGCCACACAAAAACTCATTTAAATATCTGTGCATAATTTGCCATCTGAAAGTTTTAAACCAGCTGCTCACAGATACACTTATTTTCTGTAACTTCAGTAATTCAGACAGAATATTTCCTTGAGCTTCTGGGCAAAGTTAGGAAGCTGTAGTTTTTCTCTCCTCCTGATGCTATTGTAATTATCTGAGGATGATCTAGCACAGAACCTGCCATTTAAGCTTTCATTCAAAATATCCTCACACACTATAAAGCAAAGTCCTTTAGGTTGGTTTAGCTTTAGCAGATGTGTTATTATAAGCCCTTCAGCCCTCTAATCAACATGCATTAGGAGCTTCTTTTAACTGCTCAGACTGTAGAGCGGATGAGTTTTTTCTCCCGTTCTGTTTCAAATAGAGTACTCATGAAAGATTACTCAGTGTAACTGAAAGAGCAATATCAGTAGCTTGAGTGAACATGTTGGTAAAATTCAACTTTGTTAGACAAATACCTGTCAGGGATAGTCTTGCCTTAGAACAGGGGGCTGGACTAGATGACTTTTGGAGGTCCTTTCAAGCCCTACATTTCTACGGTTCTATACAGTTCTGCCAGTGCACTTCAACCCTCATTTGCAACATTCGGCTGCCCCAATCCTTGGCCTCTTGTTCACAGTCTGTCATATGTGCCTTACTAATGCCAAAGTAGAACAAGCAGCACTGGAATAAGTACTGGGTCTATCTATGCACGGGGGTGGCGGGAGGACAGAAACTGTTGTGCTGCTGTGGAGCATCTTTTGCTTGCCCACCCAGCCATTGCAGGCATTAAACATTTATGTTTGCTTTTTTTAAATTATGTGAGAAACTGATTAGTTTTATGGGGTGTATCACCAGGAATAATCTTACGGGAAAGCTGTCCTTACACAGATGTTTTGCAAAGTGATTAATGTTAGGCCAGCTCTCATCATTTGTGACAATCTGGCAACTTCCATTTAATAATTAATGACAACCACAATTGCCACAGGAATAAAAGATAACTTTTAAACAGCGTTTCCACCAGAGGATCTCGAAGGGTTTGTCTAAGCAGCATTAGAAAATCCTGAGAGCCTGGGTCTACAGACTTGGGCTTGCAAGGTGAACGCTATGGTGTTAAAAACAGCCATGTGGACATTGTGGCTGAGACTGTAGCTCAGGCTCTGAAGCCTAAATGCCTACACTGTTGTTTTTAGAGATGTAGCACAAGCACAAGCTCAGACTCACTGCCACGGGTTTTAAAATGCAGTGTAGACATACGCAAAGTATCTCATGAGCCCAGACAGCCTCATAATTTCTGTCAGGTAAAGAAATATCACCAACCCCATTTTACAGATAAGGAAAGAGATGCAGAGAAGTTAAATTATTCACAGTAAGCCAGTATCATTACTATAACCTGGATCTCCCAATTCCAACCAGTAAGGCCTTGTCTAGAGTACAGAGTTTTGTCAACAGAAGTTACATTGATGATCTAAAGGCACTATAATGACCGCCTATGCATTTCACACAATGCTCCTTCTGACGGCAGAGCACAGCCACAGCTGGTGCTCTAGCATCATCGGTGAGAGCAGCACACTGTGGGTAGCTATCCCACTGTGCTACTTGCCACCCTCTGCAGCTACGAGCTGTGAACAGGGGGAGTGGATCACGGGTGTGAGCTTAGCATCCCATCATGCATAGTTCCGTCCCCTCATTCCATTGGCTTCCAACCGCGTTTTGTGCATTTTTCAATGCCCCTCTTTACTATGCACCCATCTCACTCTAAAAGGATGGATCTGCATTGCTCTCTATTGTTGTCTTAGTTATGAACACATCGCAGATGGTCAAGCAGTATATCATGAACATACAATCTGAACAGGAATCAGAGTTCCCTGACCTGCTGTATGCCATGGAAAGAAACAACACCAGATTACTTTTGGCATTCATGAAACAGCTGCATTGCTTTTGGGCTCAGGAAACATGCACTAAGTGGTGGGATTGCATCATTATGCAGGTCTGGGATAAGGAGAAGTGGCTGCAGAAAGCCACCTTCCTTGAACTGCGTATGGAGCTCATCCTAGCACCGTCTGTGGAAATAAGGACACCAAAATAAGAGCAGCTCTCTTGGAGGAGACATGTGTGGCAACTGGTGTGTGGAAGCTGGCAACTCCAGACTGCAACCAGTCAGTCACAAATCAGCTTGGAGTCAGGAAGTCCACATGGGCTGCGTTAATGCAAATGTGCAGGTCCATTAATCACATTCCGCTACAAAGGACGGTGCATCTTGGAAATGTGCATGAAATAGTGGATGACTTTGCAGCAATGGGATTTTCTAACTATGGCAGGGCAATAGAGGGCACAAATATCCCAATTTCAGCCCCAGACCATCTTGCTATAGAGTACATCAACAGAAGAAGTTTATGGTATTTCAGATGCTTGTGGATCACCATGGGAATTTCACTAACATCAGTGTGGGGTGGTTAGGAAAGGTGCATGATTCATGCATCTTCAGGAACACTGTTCTGTATAGAAAGTTGCAACCAGGGGCTTTCTTTCCAGACCAGAAGATTCAAACATGGGATGCTGAAACACCCATAGTGATCCTGGGAGACCCAGTGCACTTCTTACTCCCAGTAAGTCTTACATGGGAAATCTGGACAGCAACAAGGACTGCTTCAACCATGGGCTGAACAGCTGCAGAATGACTGTAGAATTTGTGTCTGGCAGATTAAAAGTTCGCTGTAGCTGCCTTTATGGCAGGTTAGACCTAACTGAGGAAAATATTCCTAGGCTCATCGCAGCCCACTGTGTGCTCCACACTGTTTGTGAGGCTACGAGTGAAAAGTTTCCCGCAGGGGTAACGCGCGGAGGCCAATCACCTGCTGGTTGATTTTGAGCAGCCAGATACCAGGGCTATTGAAGGGGCCCAACGGGGAGCTATTTGAATCAGGGAGGCTTTGAAGCACCATTTTGACAATGAGGACCAGTAATGTGCCTTTCTGTAAGCACTCTGCTATGCTTTGTTAACTTGCCACCTTGCATGAAAATTTTGATTCCTGCCAATGATTTGTAGTCTTCAAATGTGCCAGTTGCCACTGTGTGTTAATTCCAGCAGCAACCACCACACACAAAACTCTTGGTGGGAAGAGAGTGAAGGGCAGTGTAGGCTCTCTGAGTAGTGTGTAACTCCAGCTATCATTTAAGAGGCTGTCTCAAGGGGTGGAGTGACTGGGGTACTGAAACCGGCCAGGAGGTTGCAAGGAGTGTGTAGGAGGAGTTTGGGGAGGGCGTGGCAAGCAGTTTTGTATCGGATGCAGGGGTGAGGGTGAGCATGCATGTATTCTCCCTGAAACATGATTAGGGAATTCAACATAGAATCATAGAAGGTTAGGGTTGGAAGAAGCCTCATCAGATCATCTAGTCCAATCCCCGGCTCAAAGAAAGACCAACCCCAACTAAATCATACCCCAGATGTCTCGATTTTATAGAGAGGCCTGATTTTTGGGTCTTTTTCTTATACAGACTTGTATTACCCCCCACCCCATCCCGATTTTTCAGATTTGCTGTCTAGTAGCCTTACATCTCTTCATCCCCAGTGTTCTTGTTTTTTGGCTTCTGAGGATTGGAGAACCTCTCAAAACATGTCCTCTTTGCTCCTTCTCGGTCACTTCCTTATCTGGCAGAGGTACTCTGCCAGTATGTAGGGGGTGCGCCTGATGGCCGCATCTGCATAAGAAACAGAAACAATAAACAGAAGCATGATTGTTAGTGCACTCACAGCATCAAATCATTATAGTAAAATGCATCTCTTTTTAAATATGAATCAGTTTCTCACTGTCCCTTGGCAAGCACACAGCTCAGTGAACACCTTAAACATACTGAGTTCGGCTAGGAGAATGATACTCAACATGAGGCAAAGGACCGAGGTGGTTTTCAAATGTGATTACTGCAAACGAGTAGGGACAAATTGTAAATTCTTCTATGAATGTGTGTAAAATTCAGAAATAGTTTCAGGTCAACCAAAACTGCATTTTTTCAGTAAATAAACTATTTGGTTGAAAAATTTCAACCAGGTCTAATTAACACTCCTATTCAGTAGGATTTGAACCAATCCTTAATCCACTCGGATCTCAACTCCAGATTTCCTGCTGTCTATTTCAGAGCAAGTGACATCACAGCCATCACAATCATAACACAGTACATTGGAAAAGCTGAGACACTATCTGGGCAATTCCTGCTGCTAAAGTCATTGGCAAAATTCCCACTGACGTCAATGGCAGTAGGAGCAGGCTGGAACACTTGAACTACCTGCTTTCTCAGCAATGTTCCTTTTGGACTAAAATTAATTAAACATAATTTCAGCCCCCAAATGAACATCTTTTTTAGGATGACCATATTTCCCAACAGGGAAAATGGGACACAGCCTGTGGCTAGCCTGAGGTCCTCCTACCCTCCCCGAAATGGGGCTGGTGTCAGTTGGTAGCCCGAGACTCGCTGACCCCATCCATGCAGGGCTGGTCCAAGCCGCTCATCCCCTCCACCTGTGTGGGGACAGCCTGTGTTGCTCAGACCCTGGCCCTCAGAAGACTGGTCCAAGCCACCCACCCACGGAGGGACAACCTTCACTGTTCATTCCTCTCAGTTGTACCACTGACCCACTCTCAGCCTGAGCCACTCATCCCCCTTGACCCATGCTGCCCATCCCCCTCATTCCACATGGGGCTGACCCAAGACCATGCTGCACACCCAGGCCACTTCCCCCCCACACACACACCTGTATGGGGCTGGCCTGCCCCGACTTACTCACCTGAGCCCTCTCTCTCCTCATGTGGGGCTGTTGTTTTCCCTTGCACATTCCTTTGCACCCCACTAGGGGTTGTAATCCACTCTTTTGTCAAAACTGGGCAAATGATCATCAGCTGGAAAGAGCAAATGGGACAAATGCTGGTTTTGCCAAAAAAGTCATGATGGCCAGGACAGGGCTTAACAAAGGGACTGCACTGACCAAACCAAGACATATGGTCACCCTATCTTTTTTCTTTACAGTTTCAACAAAAATGTGTTGATTGACTATTGAAGTTCACAATCATTAAAGGATGCATGTGTGCATTTAAATAAAAGTAACTCAAACTGGCTAGAATCAGAGGGGTAGCCGTGTTAGTCTGGAATTGCAGAAGTGACAAAGAGTCCTGTGGCACCTTAAAGACTAACTAAAATTTTAGAGCATAAGCTTTCGTGGACTAATACCCACTTCGTCGGATGCATGCAGTGGAAGTATCCAGGGGCAGGTATAAATAGGTAGGCAAGAACCAGGTGGGAGATAACAGGGTTAGTCCAATGAGGCTGAACCAACTTGTTATCTCTAATCAGGGAGGGTGAGGTGTTCCTCTAGCAGCTGAACTGGAGGTGTGAACAGCGAGGGAAGAGAAGCTGCTTTTGTAGTTAGCTAGCCACTGGTAATCTTTGTTCAATCCTTGACTGATTGTATCAAATTTGCAAATGAATTGCAGCTCTGCAGTCTCTCTTTGCAGTCTGGTCTTGAAGTTTTTTTGCTGCAAAATGCTGACCTTTAAATCTTTTATGGTGTGTCCAGTGAGGTTGAAGTGCTCTCCTACAGGTTTCTGAATATTGCCGTTCCTGACATCTGATTTGTGTCCATTTATCCTTTTTCGTAGGGACTATCCAGTTTGGCCGATGTACATAGCAGAGGGACATTGCTGGCACATAATGGCATATATTACATTGGTAGATGTGCAGGTGAATGAACTAGTGATGGTGTGGCTGATCTGGTTTGGTCCTGTGATGCTGTTGCTGGTGTAGATGTGTGGGCAGAGTTGGCATCGAGGTTTGTTGCATGGATTGGTTCCTGAGTTAGAGTTATTATGGCGCGGTGTGCTGTTGCTGGTGAGAATATGCTTGAGGTTGGCAGGTTGTCTGTAGGCCAGGACTGGCCTGCCTCCCAAGGCCTGTGAAAGTGAGGGATTGTTGTCCAGGATGGGTTGTAGATCACTGATGATGCATTGGAGAGGCTTTAACTGAGGACTGTAGGTGATGGACTGTGGTGGTCTGTTGTTTTCTTTCTTGGGCTTGTCTTGCAGCAGCAGGCTTCTGGGTACATGTCTGGCTCTGTTGATCTGTGTCCTTATTTCCTTGTGCGGGTATTGTAGTTTTGAGAAAGCTTGGTGGAGATCTTGTAGGTGTTGGTCTCTGTCTGAGGGGTTGGAGCAAATACGATTGTACCTCAGTGCTTGGCTGTAGACAATAGATCGTGCGGTGTGTCCGGGATGGAAGCTGGTGGCATGAAGGTAGGTATAGCTGTCGGTAGGTTTTCGGTATAGGGTGATGTTGATGTGGCCGTCATTAATTTGCACCGTGGTGTCCAGGAAGTGGACCTCCCGTGTAGACTGGTCCAGGCTGAGGTGGATGGTGGGGTGGAAGCTGTTGAAATCATGGTGGAATTCCTCCAGAGTTTCTTTCCCATGGGTCCAGATGATGAAGATGTCATCAATGTAGTGTAGATAGAGGAGGGGCGTGAGTGAACGAGATTTGAGGAGGCGTTGTTCCAGGTCAGCCATAAAGATGTTGGCATACTGTGGGGCCATGCAGGTGCCCTTGGCGGTGCCACTGGTCTGGAGGTATATATTGTCACCAAATTTGAAATAATTGTGTGTGAGGATAAAGTCACAGAGCTCAGCAACCACTTGTGCTGTGGCATCATCAGGGATACTATTCCTGACAGCTTGTATTCCATCTCTGTGTGGGATGTTTCTGTAGAGAGCCTCTACATCCATGGCGGCTAGGATGGTGTTTTCTGGAAGGTCACCAATGCATTGTAGTTTCCTCAGGAAGTCGGTGGTGATCAAACTGGCTAATAATTAAACTGGCTAATTATTCCACTTACAGGTTACCACAGATTTAGGCCCAGATTTTTAAAGGTATTTAAGCACTTATAGATACAGAAGGGTGCCTAGTAAGATTTTCACATGAGAGCTAGGCACCCAGGAACTTGTGAAAATCCCACAGGTGCCTATCTTTAAAAATCTGGCCCTTAATCCTTAATGACAACAGGTGCCGAAGACATTTATGAAGACACATGGTTCACAAATTATTACAAGTTCTAAGTGTGGCACAAAATATGCCATCAATGTGGATTAATGTTTTTGAATGTGTAAATTAATGTTCATTAATGTTTTTGAATGCCTAAATCCAGAGCTCAGCATATGGCTATAGTAGCCATGCCAGTCACTGGGCAGATGCATGACGTAGCTGGGGAGTGAGAAAAAATACTCCTCTGTATTAGGCTGGGGAGCATCAGCTGAGCCATTCTTTGATGGCTACTTCAGTTAAATGACTAACACAACCTCTACTGACGCTCCATGGAGCAATGGAGAATCTGAATCTGTGCCCAGTTCCTCCCCTTGTCTAATGATATTAACTTTCTGAAGTTGTGGCATTGGCAGCACCCTCCAAGATGCCCCTAGTGCCTTCTCTTCAATAGCGATTTTAGGGGAACAGAGACAAAATTAATTATTCATAACAAAGGAACTCAGTATCCTAGCATCACAGTGAAAATGAAACATTCTTTACATGGGCCTAGACACTACAAAGGGGTTGACTGGCAACACTTTTAGCAACTTTTTGGGAAGAAAGTCACTTAAGACCTACATAGAGATTCATGTTTTTGGATGCTCTCTTTTTTCTCTCTTTAGAAAGGTTTCCCGCACCGCCCCCCCTGTTTGAATTCCAGAGTCATCCTACTGGAACCTAGCTCATCACCAGAATTCAAGTGCTGTTCTCTATCTTGTCTGTCAATAAATCCCGTTCTCTTTGGACAGTAATCTTCATCTGGCCCAGAGGACATGTCCTAATTCACATTCTTCTTCAGTGTTAAAGTCACCCAGGACATTGGATATATACAGCCCTCTTTCAATGACATGACTTTAATCTTCACTGTTCTAGAGATAATGATCATATATCCATCACCTACATCTGATTTGCCATCCTCAGTAACTTAATTTCCTATTCCAAGTCAGAAGGGTTTAATTTCCTTCTTCATTGATCTCTTGCTCTTGTAGTGTAGGGGGAAGATGAATTTAACATCTTTGACTGTATGGTATGTTTTTTTTTCTTTCTTTTTTCTTTCTTTTTTGAGCAGGGGCATTTTTTCTGTTGATCACTTCATCAATACTATCATGTATTCTGTTTTATTTAAACTTTTTGCTACAGTCTATATCTGTCATGCATATTTAGTGTTTCTACTATGAACCGTTTCATTTCTCTTCAAGAAAATAATGTTTCATTCTTCATCATCTATTTAGCTAATTTATCAACACTCATATTTGCTTGCCTTTGAGCCTTATCTTCCTGAAGTCATAACTTTTGTTTTGTTGAAAACTAGCTTGCAGTTTTGCTTTCAAAACTACTGTATGTCACTAGCACTGATGTCACTTGATTGAGTGCATCAAGTGCATTTATCTGCTTCACTGACCCTGCCTCCATCTTTGGTTAATACATCATTCTCTGTAGGGATTTGACAGACTGATTCAAGTAGTAATCATTTACCAACTCAATTATTGCTATGCTTCATTGATAGCATACCTTCAGCCATTTCAATTTAACATTTAGAAAGTTCAGCTCTCAATCTTATGTTTGCACACTTTCTTTGTCTCATTATATAATATTCCTTTCTATGGACAGGGGAACCCAGAAAGGAATAAGTCTTAGCTTTTTTAAAAAAAATGATGTTTTGCAAGTTATTAGGCATATTTACAATTTTAAGGAATTACTCAAATGATTCCTTCTAATAAGAAGATTAGGTTTAAGGCAGTGTTAGTGATTCTTATAATTTCCATATTAAAAATCATGACTTTTGGGGTGGTTCCATAAAAGGCAATGATATTCTGCATCCAAGTCTTCCCACTGTTGAATAGGATTGTTTCATGACTTTATTATAAGTTTGGCTATTTTTGGGGAAGGTTTTTATGTTATATAATTTTTCAATTGAATTTTCAGAGGCTCTGGAGAAATTTCTCAGCACAAGTCAAATTAATGTTAAGTCACTTGGGTGCTTTTGAAAATTCTACCATTTTAAGGAACAACTATTTACATTTTTCTAATGGTTAATAATTAATTATGTTGTCTGAGTAAGGCATGATTATACTGGTTTTTTGTTTGTTTTTACTATTAGGAAAGTGCAGAGTTAAAGACACAACTGGGTTTTTAATTATTACTTTAGCTAACCAATATTTCCTCTATCTACTGTCCTCATAACTTTTAAATTAAGTAAGTAAAAGCAGCAAAGAGAGTAATGTTAATATTGAAGTGTCCTCTGATCAAGGTATGGCAAACTTTATCTCCCAGTACTGTTTGCTGCTGAACTTCAAAGAAGGCTAGGAGGTAGTCTCTCTCTGTCTACCTCAACTGTGGACCTCATCGGTTCTAAGACATTGACTACAAATACCTCAGATTACAGGTATTAGGTGATCCCAAAGGATGAAAGTAGTAGTATTACATCTGTGCATCTCATGCACAGTTGTTATTTTTATTTATATTATGGTAGCACCTAGAAACCACAAGCAAGACTGGCCTTATTGGGCTAGGCTCTGTACAAGCACACAGTATGTGACGGGCCTTGTCTGAAAGAGTTTACAAACTACATTGGTAAGACTTCAGTGGGTGACAGGAGAAACAGAAGTGCCTTGCCCAAGCTCACGCAGCAAGTCAGTGGCTGAACCGGGAATGCAATGCAGGTCTTTTAACTCCCAGTCCAATTCCCTTATCCACTAGATTATGCTGATGCTCTGTGGAATCATGGCCACAAAGGCAAGTTACAACTAAAATAGTTAGACTGATAGGTTGTAACCTGCAGCCCCATTTACAAAAAGGCAAAAGGAGTCACTGCCAGCCTCACCTGCAAGGGAAGAAGAGCCATTTCCATCATCCTTCTTTCCTTTTCAAGGAAGTGTTCTTGATCTGCAGCCCTCCTCAGGACAATGCAGAAAAGTGTGAACATTCCTTATTTGTAGAGTGGGTAATTCCAATATTTCAATATTGGTTTTCATCCTGAATTGAAACAAAAGGTTGAATTACAATACATTTTTTTCTTCTGAATGGAAAATTCCAAAGAAATTCCCTTTTGGAAATGCCAAAACGTATTGTTTTGGCATTTTCAATAGAAATGAAACATAGCAACGTTCCCAAATCAACATTGCATTTTGATTTTTCAGACTGACAAAATATTTTGTTTTGTTTGGGATGATATTAATCTGTTTTCCACTCAGCTATTACAGTAATACTTGGAAGTCATAGTCATAGTGCCTAATGTGCACACTCTTTTAGGCCAGACTTCCCAGCTGTACTTTTATCCTGAAAAATGGATTTTGGGATGCTGCTATAATAACCTGCCTATCACCTCCTTGGTCTGTTCTTCCTGAAGTAAAAGTTTCCAGGGCTGTTAAGGAAACACTAAAGGACACGGATATGAACTTCCAATAAAGTAATTGACACAAGCAGTATTCTTTCCAAAAACAAAGTATCTTTTCTTAATGTAACTAATAATCCCTAAAACAGTGTATTCTAAAAGTCTGAAACAAAACAAAATCCCTGACACAAATCCCTTATTGCAAGATAAAGAACAGTCAAACCACCATGGCATATAGTTTAAATGATTCTAAGTGAAGCGATTTGATACAAGTGGCCCATTTGTAACAAATGACTGACAGCAGTTCTTAAATTATACTTTAAGTTTTACATAAATAAAATATAATTAAAACCCACACACATTTCAAGCACACCCCTATTAAATACTGTGCTAAACTATACTAACAATTATATGAAAAAGTGGCAAGTTTACTTTATACATCCAGTAGTATTCCTTTAAAATCACAGTTCCTGCCTTGTAAATCTTTAATCACTATTTCTAGGGCCCTACCAAATTCACAGCTATGAAAAACATGTCATGGACTGTGAAATCTGGTCTCCCCTTTGAAATCTGGTCTTTTTTGTACTTCTACCCTATACTAAATAGATTTCACGGCAGAGACCAATGTTTCTCAAATTTGGAGTCCTGACCCAAAGGGGAGTTGCAGAGAGGTCCCAAGGTTATTTTAGGGGCATCACGGTATTGCCACCCTTACTTCTGCACTGACTTCAGAGCTGGGCAGCCAGAGAGCAGCAGCTGTTGGCCAGGCGCTCAGCTCCGAAGGTAGCAACCCACCAGCAGCAGTGTAGAAATAAGGGTGGCAATGCCATACCACGCCACCTTTACTTCTGCGCTGCTGCTAGCAGTGGCTCTGCATTCAGAGCCGGGCTCCTGATCAGCAGCTCTGCTCTCTAGCTGCTCATTTCTGAAGGCAATGCAACCGCCAGCAGCAGCACAGAAGTAAGGGAAGCAATACCGTAGCCTCCTCTACAACATCCTTGTAACTCCGCCTCCACCCACTCACAAATCCTTTATGGGTCAGAACCCCTGCAATTACAACACTATGACATTTCAGATTTATATAGCTGAAATCACAAATTTATGATTTTTAAAATCCTGTGACTGTGCAATTGATGAAAATGGACCATGAATTTGGTAGAGCCCTAACTATTGCAGTTCAGCTCTTGGTCAGCCAGCTTTTCTTCTCTCTCTCTCCAGCAGTTCTGATTTCTTTCCAGTAGCTCTCTTTTTGGTATTGATTAATCTGAAATGTTTCAATTTGGTTTGACAAACTAAAACTACTTTGATTCACGTCAACCGAACTTGAAATGAAATATTTCATTTAAATTTTCCTGAGAAAGAAAAAAAAAGCAAATCTGAAAATGTCCCACATTATAAATCAATGTTTATAGAAAGATTTCCCATTGACAAAAAAACATTTAGATGCAACATTCCCAGCCATCTTTATTTATCTGTAAATATACAGGGCCACATTCTGCTGTACAAATGCATCCCCCAATGTGTTCAGTATAATAGCAAAAATATAACTGAAGGCAGAATTTGATCCTTAGGGTTTATACAAGTAAAAGCGTCTATTAGCTTCAGTACAACACCATCTTCAGTGCCACTATAGTGAACAATGTTAATCTGACATTGGAACAGTTTTTAACTCTAAAGCTGTTCAAATAATTGCTACAGGAGCTATTTTTATAAAATCCATCACACTTAAGGAAAAGACTAAGAAATTTCAGGCTGAAAATTTCCGAAAGTTCCAATTGATGAAAAACTGGTGATTTAGAATGGAAACTCTTATGCAATTTTAACCATACTAAAAGTTGCCACATGCATTATAATACACACATACACCCATGCCATAGTAATTTAAAATTAATTGCTCATATTTTATTTTTAAAATTGAATCCATTTTTTGAAATATAATGTGCAGATAGGACACCTTACAGCAATAAACTTTCTTCTTATAAGATAAATATTTGTAGTGCTTAGAAATCTAAAATGTAAACTTTTGTAAATCTGATTAAAACGTTTCTTTCCTATTTATCCCATGTTTCAACAAGGAACAATGTTTTATGGCTGACTTACAAGCCCTGCTATACAGAAAGTGGTGCGAAGAGCTTGACCATTGAACGTGTATAAATGCACAGCCACATTTCCGTAGGGCTTTTCTACTTGGCGATTTAGTGTGACCCAACAGCACAGCAGGGCCTGCTGCTTCACACCAGAAGTTCCATAGTGTGCTTTGACTTACTGCTGTTTGAAACATTTGAATCTCTTCATTTTCCTCTTTGCCTTGCTCTTCCCATCCACCCTTGCACGTTTCAGACCCTGAGTCCCTTGCCTTGCTCCCTACCCCTCCCAGGAGACGCTGAGCTTTCCTTGTTAACTTCTCTCTCATGTGTTTTATTTTCATATCCTGCCTGCGCTCCCCTGGCTCTGGGGCTGGAAGGAAACAGCCCCCCGTTTTCCCAAGCTCACCCTTCTCCGAGCACCTGGAGCCATGCTACTTAAGCAATCCTGAATGTGCTTCCTTGCTGCTAGTTTCCTCACTGCTTGGATATAGAGAATTGCCCCACCCAGCTTTCATACCTTTATGCACCTTCCTGGGGGGCAGAGGGGGTGGTGGTGAGTCATGGCTGCAAAGCATCGTTTGCAGCAGTTTCTGACCTTCTTCCTCTCCCTCTCTTCCCCCAGGCAGAGCTGTTCTTTGGGTGAGCCCAGACAAATTCTGCCCCACGTTTAGTTGTGGTGCAGTCATCAGCTTGGTGCATCCTTAGGAGCCACATGGGAACTGCTACTTCACACTAGAAGTTCCCTAGTGTGCTTTGACCTACTGCTGTTTGAAACATTTGAATTTTTGCATTTTCCTCTGATCTGTAAAATGCACCATCTCTTCATTTGTTTTGTTCCTCTGGAATAACCAGTAGTTGTTATTGTGAATTAACTCCCATTCCCCCCAAATCAGTAGCATGCTTGCAATAGTTACTGTATTATTTCACCATTTTGTTCTGTCACACATGCCCTTAATTTAAGCATTTGTTCCTAATAGGTTTCATATATTCTGGCAGGGTACATCCCAAATGTGAGAGTAATGTAAAAAATAAATGGAATGGAATGGGCTGAAGGAATCAAACTAATAAATATAGATCTGTGATGGGGCAGACTGGCCCCGCACTGCACTGCAGGGGTTAACCCTCCCTCTGGGCTGAGGAAGCCATGCCCTGGAAGCCCTGCTGGGCATGCTCCAACTGGAGAAGCAGTTTAAAAGCCTGCAGAGCTGTTCAGTTGGTGCTGACTGCCAGAGGGGAAGGATGCATACTGCCAACTCCTATGGAGATACAGCCAGGATCCTGAGTTCCAGAGGCTAGCCCAGTGGAGATGCAGCTGGAAGCCTAGCTGGATGTTGGCCCAGAGGGGGAATGCTGCAAGAGACCCCTGGACACAGAGAGCCCAGCAGTATGGGTAGGAAATGACCCAGGGAACTTTTAAAGGGACACACCTACTTGGTGTGTTGTGGGTGGATCCCTGCTGAGCTAGGGGCAGGGAAGCCCTGCCATCAGGTGAATGCTGGGTTGGGACCTGGTGGAGTGGGTGGGCCTGGGTCCCCCTACTCCTGCAGCTGCTAGGCTGCATCACCCTGAGACAGAGGGGATCTTTATTGACTTTGGCCATTAGGCTGTGCTACCCCCAGACATGGGAGGGAACTCTGTGGACTCTGGCCATTGGGCTCTGCTACCTGCAGACTGAGGGGGACTTTATTGACTCTGGCCATTGGACCGTGCTACCCTGTGACATGGGGGAACTTTGTGGACTCTGGCCATTGGGCTGTGCTACCCTATGATAGGGGGAAACTTCATGGACTCTGGCCATTGGACTGCACCACCCCAAGGTAGAGGGGGAACTTTGTGGACTTGGGCCATTAGGCCACACTGCCCTGAGACACAGGGGAACATTATTGACTCTGGCCATTGGGCTGTGCTGCCCTGAGACACAGGGGAGCTTTACTGACTGGCCATTGGGCCACACTGCTCTAAGGCTGAGGGGAGCTTTACATAGACTCTGGCTACTGGGCCATGCTGCCCTGTAATCAGGGGTTGGAGAGTGGCTGAGGTCTACTGCCACAACCTGCCCCTACCACAGAGGGGCACTGCGGGATGGGACCCACCACAAGATCATAAATCCGTTGCACCAGAGAACCAAAGGGTTTATAAAATGGTGTGAATGTATTGTGGATGCAGTTATACCAGTATAAAGGTGTTTATACCAGTATCGATTATGCTCCTTCCTGTATGGTAATAGCTATACCAACATAAGCACCTTTATTCCAGGATAATTGGATCCATACTAGAGAGTGTACTAATACAATTAAAGCACTACAAATTTTGGGTCTAGATAAGCCCTTATTCTCTATAATTAGTTCCATGCCCATATTATTCTCTTATACCTAAAATAACAGGAAAAAACTTTGAAATGACATGATTCTAAAAATATTTGTACCATAGCAAAAAGAAACAAATATATATTATTTAATAGAGGTGCAATTTCACCTCTTCACACTCTGATTCTGTCTCCTTTATTATCTAGAACAGGGGTGAATAAACTACAGCCTGTGGGCCACATCCAGTCCATGGAACCATCCTAACCGGCCTGCCTGAGCTCCCAGAAGGGGAGGCTGCTCCCAGTCCCTCCGCTGCCATCCCCCTCTCCTGGAGCCTCTGTGCTGTGTGGGCAGCACTCTGGAGGGCGGGGTTGCGCACTTCTCCAGGCAGTCAGGGGGCTCTTGGATGGGGTGGGGCAGTCAGGGGATGGGGGAATTGGATAGGGTGTGGAGTTTGGGGGTCTGTTAGGGTTTGGGGCAGTCAGGGGACAGGGAGCAGGGGGGTTGGGAAGAGGGTGGGGTCCTGGGGGGGGCAGTTAGTGTGTGGGGTTTTGGGAGGGGGCAGTCAGGGGACAAGGAGCAGAGGGTCTCAAATAGGGGATGGGATCCTGGGGGGTGGTTAGGAGCAGGGGGTGCTCGGAGGGGGCAGTCAAGGAACAAGGAGCGGGGGTGGGGGGTTGGATGGATCAGGGGTTTTGAGGGGGGCAGTCAGGGGGCAGGAAGTGGGAGAAGGTCAGATAGGAGGCGGGGCCAGGCTATTTGGGTAGGCACAGCCTTTCCTGAGCCAGCTCTCCATACCAGTTTTCAACTCCGAGGTGGCCCTCGGGCCAAAAAGTTTGCCCACCTCTGATGTAGAGCAACTATCTGGATGATAATAAAACAATGAAAAGTGTCTTCAACACATTGTCATCAGAATAATTCTTTTCAATCTTTGATAAAGATTGAAAATGGTCGAGACCTTTAATTTTAGACAATAGGATAGAACCTAGATAATTCATGGGTAATACATTGTGTTTAGCAATCCAGAGCTCTGTGCTTTTAAATAATTGCAACCGGACTGTTGATTGGCTTTAGCTGAGCCTGTAAGAGACTTCTAAAGTGCTTAATATTTTCCCTGAAACATAATTCAGTTTTGATGACTTCAAAAGGGGCATTAATAGTTTTCTCAAAAATACAACCTTGAAAATTAAAGGCATTATACTTCCAAGATTATGAATGAAGTTTCTTTGTCAAAGAAGCCATTATATTAACATAATGAGGAAAAGTGGGGGAGGAAAGGAGAGACAGAGGGAAAGATGAGAGAATATATAGCCTGATTGTCAGGGGTACTAATGCCTGCAGCTCTCATTGACTTCACTAGAAACTGCAGGTGCTCAGTACCTCCGGAAAAAAATCAGGCCATTAGACCAGTAAAAGCTAGAGAGAGTGACGAGCCTATGAAAATGCATTTACTTCCCAATTTTACCTATATTAATCAAAACAACCTTTCAAAGCAGAGCTGGAGGGTCAGGCTTATCATTTCTGCAGCCTTGAAGTAATATTTTCCTATTTAACAGAACAATTGACTGAAAATTGCTGTAGTGAGAATGATGTCTGTTCAGCTTCATACCTGGCATATACAGAACTTGATTGGAGGCAACATCTGAGGACAGCGGCTCATCAGGCTTCACATTCTGTGACGCAAATCCCCTAGCACCTGCTCTTTCTTTGCTTTCTTCTGGGGGGGAAAAAAACACTAGCCTCAAACAAGCATTAAAAGAAATCAAGGGAAGTGCTAAAATGTAAAAAGAATAACATTTCCGGTGTGTTCTGTGCATGTGTGTAGTGGTCATTTACATCTTTAAAGTCATTTGCTTCAGGAAATTTTAATAAATGAAAGCAAATAAAAACATGTAGCTTGTAAAACCACAAATCCATGACAGATTAAATGTATCACCATACTGAAGAAATCAGGTAACTGTGGACAATTCCATCCCATTCTCTATTGTAGCTGTAATATGTGCATAAATTCCCAGTCCTCAACTGCTTTTAATTCAGGTCATGAAAGTTACTCTGGGGAGTGAGGAAGTGATGAACAGTTGTCTAGTAGCTACACTAGACAAGTGCCCTTCTGTGAGCAAGTTACACTGGATTCCTTTGTGACCTGTGACACATACACAGGTTGTATTTTAGAATGTAAATATCTTTCTAATCTTCTATCTGCACCGTGAGCTCTATTTTTCAAAGCAGTCTGTTTTGGGAAAAAAAAGAGATTTCCCATTGTCCCAACTGTGGTAAATCAGTGGACCATATTTCCTGGTTCCTTTTTAAATGTAACGTAACACAGTATTGAAATGATATTTACTGTTATTCCAGTACAATTCTTTTCAACACAGCACCTGCTTTGCTACTGTGCATTGCTGAGCATTGGTGCATGGCACAGGTACACCCAGAATCTGCAAACCGAGAAATCAGAGAGCATAGACATAGATGCAACAAATTGTATATATTTAGGTACAGGTGAATAATTTTGTCTACTAGAATTTGTCCATGTCTTTTTGAAATGGGCTGTCATCTGTAATTAGAAATCTGAAAAAATTCATTTGAGTAGAACAATTCAAGCACACTATTGTGCCAGTTGGTCTTACAGTTGCTGCCTCACAAGCTAGACAACTGGAAGAAAATAAAAATGTGTTTATACTCATCCAGTGGATTAGATTCAATTTCAAACAGCTAAACTAGTATTTACTGTTCAGGGGTTTAGAAAGAAACTTCATTCCTAGCCTATTTACTCATCAGAATCCCCTTTCGTGTCATAGTGCTACCAGTCTGATCCGTTCTATGGTTTGCCCTGACATACATCAGAATATTAACAATACAGGCATTCTGAGGAATAGGTAGTTCACATTTGTAAAGTACTTACACTGTTTTTTGCCTTGAATGTGTGTTAAAACATAATGATTACAGTTTATAGTAGCAGGCAGAATCCCCCCCAAAATTTAAGGCCCCTTTGTTCACAGTGCTACACACATATTAAGACATTTCCCTGACCCAAAGAGCTTACTGTCTAAGAAGGATTTAAGTGCTGAGGATGCAACTGAAGACAGTAATTCATTAGCCTTAATTCTTCCCAAATTGAGTCGTTTTACCTTTCATTCTCCAGTAGAGTTGATTCTACAGCCTTCCTAATCCAACGCTTCTTATGTTTTCCCTTTATATGAAAATTACATTTCCTTCCTCCTGCTTTTTGTTAAAAATAGTTTTATTGCAAAAAATATATACAAGCACACAGAATATATCTATGAGAGATAAGTAATTGTGACATTAATATACTTAGTCTACAACTCTCCTGTAGCTTGCTTTCAGTCATGTTAAATCGCAGAGTTAAAGTGACCTCTGATGAAGAGGCAGGTCCTTCCAGAGAAGTTTGGGGCTCCAGTACATCACATCATGTTCACCAGGGCCCCACCCTTCCCATTTATTTATAAAGATGTTACAAGCATTCTGAGATGGAAGAGGCTGACTTCAGGGCACTCATTCAACAGTCCCCACTTTCCTTCCCTCTCATCAGCCCTGTGAAGAGGATAGGTCATATTTTTATAATTTACATTTAAGTTTCTTTACCACGTGGAGCAACTTGTTTCCAGTGAAGAAATCCCAAGCTGATTGATTTTGCATGCTAAGCAGAAATTGCTGTAAAGAGGCAGAGAAAAATCCTGCAAGCACTGCAAAAGCAATCAACCAGAAGAAAAATTAAATAATCTAGTGGAGTATGACACTATATATGTGAGAGATTTCTGATTTTTTTTAAAATGTATCCTCCTCTGGAACCAAGCTATTAATTCATGTGCAACAAGAAAGATCAAGCTGAAATGTGATAGGTTTACTGTAGCATCCTCTTACGACAGCCACTTGGAAGTAGCTTAACTATAAATTACACTGGTAGAAAACAGTTACACAATGCTATTTACATGCCCATATTTATTTGTATACTAACTGTGTTAAACAAAATGCATGGCAATCTTTTTCCTAATGTGATTCCCCAGAGATGTATGAACTTGTAGAAAAAAGTTTTACAGAAATTCAGGAGATTTTTTCAAGCTCTTTGTGTTCTTTATTTAATTTCTTTTGTGGGATGCTTGTTTTTATGTGCTTGGGGGTTTGCCTTCTTGATTACCTTGCTGATATAAAAGATCCAATCTACACCATTTGGAAATTATCCATATTTTATCTGTTACTCATAGTGCAGTGAAGCAATTCAAGGTGTGAAGCCAGCTATACTTTTAATCTGTAGTCTTCCTGATGAAGAAGAATGGGAAGTTTGCTGCAGCTAGTTCTACATAAGATAACACTCATGAACTTCATCTCAGCACAACAGATAGCACCCAGACACATTTAGCAGATAATTTGATAACAAGTGAAGAAGCTGCAATTTTGAAATAATTGTATGGCAAGAAGATCTGGAAAATAACCAAGCTCTCTAGGTTATTTTCCAGATCTTCTTGACATACAATTTCTGGGAATGTAAATTAAAAAGGAAATATGCAACATGATAGTTTCCTGGAAATGACTCCATAGTTTAGTGCATTCTAGAATGGCCTTAAGATGGGAAATACATTTATGTTAAGTCAATAAGTGATAAAAAGAGCTGTCACTGAATAATTTGTTACATTAGTTCAAGAGCACATTTGTCTAACAGAAACTGTGTTTATCTGCAGTATAAAGCTGACTGAAAGAACCATGCATATCTAATGCCTTGGAGATATTATTTGATGAAACCAGATGTGGCAAGTTTCTTGAACAAAGATACAGAAGCATGAAAGTGATTTTTAAAGCAACAGAGTTACTGCTGTTTCACCTTTTCTTATAAGAACACATAGTACATGAATATGAGGATTGAGAATTAGCTATATAATCTATCTAGACGGTGATAGCTAGGAGAAAGTAGAAACAACTTTACATTCCATCTGCACAGAATGAGCTCAGTATGATAATAATCCTATCTAGGATTGTTGGCTATAAATCGTTATCGGGGAGGGAAGTTTTGGCTCAAATTGACATTTTTCAGTAACTGAGGAATTGTCTAAAAATGCTGACAGACCAGACTCAAACTCCAGATATGAGATGAAGAAGGATGCCCTGTGTGGGACTGATGATTTAACAACCAATGGGAAAGTGTAGAGTGCGTGGTGATGGGTGAGGCATGGTACAGAACAGGTTAAGGGGATTAAATGTAAGAGTGGAGGGCATGCATCAGCATTCTTGGCACATTTCCCTGGGCCAGGGAAGCTAATGATCCAACCAGCACACCAAATTTGGTGGTAAATCCTGGTCATGTGCCACCTGAGGCACATTGCACATATGCTAAGAAGAAGAATATATAAAGAAAGAATATGGAAAAGTCCAGGTGAGAAGAATTCAAGAGAGAGTTTCACCTTTGGAATTTATATTTGGTTCTCTTTATTTTACAGCTAGTCATATGACTTCTGGTTCATATTTCCAGTTTGTGATCAGTGATTGATGGGACTAGAATTTATGCAGCCAAATTTTTGAAACCCTCTCTCTAAATGTGGGTGCCAGGATATTTTGATCATCTTGGGCCTAATTTTCAAAAGTGACTTGTATTGCAAGAAATTATAAAATAAATGAAGTGTTCCAAACTCATCCTCTGGTATGGTGCCTAGCTTTAATTGCTTTTAGATCCATAGTAATTTAGAGCTAGTAATTAATATGCCAGAAGGTAAAGCCAAAATTGTAGTTAGGGTTTATAATTAGAGGAAAATACCTTAGCTGGAAAAAAAAGAATTCACTTCAAATTAGGAACAAATAATTATTTCATTTAAGTAACAGGGATTAAAAAGCTTAAACATTTAGTAAGGTTTTCTATTAACATTCTTACGCCAAGGGATTCTCAGTACTTTCAAAAGCTTGTTCATAAACATACATTTGGGTACACTGTCATAGAAGCTTAAAACAGTAATGGATGCAAATTATTTCTGGTCCTGAGATTGACATTATGAAGATAATTACATTTTATTATGTAAACATGTATGCACCTATGAGTTCATTTTACCCATGATCTGTATAAATAATAATGATAAAATCCATCTCCCTAAATCTTTTTCAACAGACTACATTAAACTTCACATACATTCTATTGTTTAATTTTTGAAAAAACACTTTCATTCAGATTTTGAAAAAAAGAGCTGATTAAATTTCTGTGCCTTTTTGCCAAGTTTTTGAATTTGCTTCATCCTCTGTTACCGTTTTTTCTGTTTTACCCCCAAAATTGGGTGGGGTGGGAATAAAGTGGGGAGGATGAAGGGGAAACAAAAACTGGATATGCTTGCAGTTTTTCTCAGAGAAACTGGAAAATTCCAAAAAAGCAACTTTTTTTTCAAAAAAATTCTATTTTCAAATCTAGCTGTCTTTGAAGAAAAAAATGTCATTTGAAAAATTTCAGCCTGCTCTAATAAATTTATTCAGCATTTTAAATTGAAATGTACACCTCATTTAAGCTGACTTTTTGCTTAAAGCTATATGGAGAGTTAAACACACAATATTAACACAAGAAAATAACATACAAATGGCCATACTGTGTCAGATCAATGGTCCATCTAGCCTAGTATCCTGTCTTCTGACAGTGGCTGGTACCAGATGTTTCAGAGGAAATTAGAAGAATAGGGCAACTACAGAATGAGCCATCCCATCACTCAGTCCCAGATTCTGGCAGTCTAAGATTTAGGGATACCCTGAGCACACAGTTGAGTCTCTGACCCTCTTGACTAATAGCCATTGTTGGACCATTCTTTTTGAACCCAGTTATAATTTTGGACCTTATCAACATCTCCTGGCAATCAGTTCCACAGGTTTATGGGTATATTGTGTGGAAAAGTATTTCCTTATGTTTGTTTTAAACCTGCTGCCTATTAATCCATTTAGTAAAATTTTATTTTTCATTCATTTCATAATCCTCTTCCGAATGTAGCAAATTTCTTGACAACCAATGGGGTACATTGCTAATTATGCAGCTTGGGACACTGTATCTGAAAAGGACCACTAATAACAGTAATAAAGAGCAAGACAAACAACACTAAATGTGAGTGTGGAGAGCACATGTTTGATTTCACATGTTAGATAACACGTTAAAGCATGTTAGATGTCAGGATACCGTGCTCTCATCCCCAAGGCAATTCGGCCGGGCATGCTGGAAGACAGACAAGATGCAAGAAATGTGATTTTTTTAGCCCATAACTTTAACTCAACTGGACCTACTCAGAGATACTCATACAGTGCAGGTCATGAGTCCTTCCTTAATTGTTTCCACTTGGTGAAGGGCTGATGTCATCCCTTGACCTCTCCTCAACTGTTTCCCACCCAATTGCTGGGACCCAATAACCTTTATCTCATATGACATTTAAGAGGCTGTCTCTTCTTTGTATCAGACATTAGAAGCCCCAACCCCATTCCCCATCTTCGTTAGGGGATGTCTTCCCCTATGTTCACACTTCTAGTTCACCAGAGAACCAAACACCCTATGGAGCGACGTGCACTGGAAATCTCCCACAAGGAGGCACCAGCAATTAACTTGCCTGCCTTCTTCCACCTCTCAGTCCAGGAGTATGAGGAGGGCTTTGGCTGGAGGAACTAGGTTTATATATCCTCCCATGGGTATGCAGGGCCCAATGGCTTACCTGAGCCCCCTAGACTGCCCACCAGCTCCAATGATGCCTTCCCTTGCCACTTCCATCCACTTCCCTCTCCCAAACTCTGAGGAAGAAGGGTACCCCTAAAGAAGCCACTGCTCTTGTTTCTCACCAGTCCAAAGACCCCTGGGAGGTTGCAGCTCTTTTTTGTGTGACAGACAGTTATGCCAGAGAATCAAAGGCTTGCTTTTCCACTAGGGTCAGGATACATTTTCTTCACTGTGTTAAACATAATTTCTATCCACATTCAGAGGGCAGCCTTTTGAGTTCTGGATTTTTTTTGTACTTGTTTTATAGTCAGGGCAGGTATAACAGTAACTGGTAATGATGCAGCACAGGACCTCATTTCAAAGCTCTCTCTTATGGGCCCCTCTTTTCAATATTACAGTGTAACAGAGCAATTGCTAATGTTAAGCAGCTTTTCTGTCTTCTGGGGATAAAGGCAGATTTTTCACATCATGTAGCGATGACCCAGAATCAGAATATTCCCTTTGCCTATTGCTCATTAGTATGTTCAATGGCACAGGCAGCAGAAAAAAGCAGCATCTTTAGTACTTCAGACAAGGCACTTCTGAAGCCAACAATAAGATTATAGCAGCACAGCACTACATTCAACACTGATCCTCACTGGTCGGTTACTATGAAAAGTGCTAGTTTTTAAGTATTAAACTTAAAGCCCATATTTAGGCCTCAGTCCTACAAAGATTCACAGTGCATAAAGTTAGGCATGTATATAAAATCTTTGCAGGATTGGAGTCTGAGGTCTTACATGTAAGTTACCTCATATGCTAAAAAAAATGTTTACTGACTTTATTCAAATCTTATTAAATATATGTTGTGACAAAGGGGAAACATCTATCTTATTTGTATGGAAATGTTGCACACGTTGGTGTGTTTGTTTACGATGGGTTACTTGTTACAGAGTTAGATCAAAAGGGATTATTAGTGGACACAAGCAGGAAAGGTAAAGTGCTGGACTAGATAAGGAACATCCCAGTAAACACTCAGACCAATAACCAGGTTTACAGTTATAGGCAGTATGTAATGGAGGCTGGAGGAGGCTAAGCTTCCCCAAACCTCAGCTAAATACTCCCTGCCCCAAGGCCGAGCTGCAGAGGGGCTCAGAGCTCCTTCTGGCAAGTGGGGCTCAGAGTGACTTGAGGGGGCAGGCTCTGGTTCCTTCGGCCATGGGGCTTCTCTGGCTCCAGTGGACAAGAGCAGTGGGGCAGAGTAGGCGGAGGCTCAGGTGGACGGAGTGGGGTAGGGCGGGGCCTTAGGTGGAAAGGGCAGAGTAGGAAACTAACCTCATGTGCTGCCCATGATTACAGTCTTAAAGAGGTGACTCCTGGCCCCACCCCTCATGATACACTGCTGTTTTGCTAAGGTGAAGGACAGAGAACACTAAAACACTACAGGACCTCAGGCCTGCAAAACAGAGTGGGGTTAGATGAGCTAAAAGAGGCAGCTTGGGGAATCAGCAAAGGCAGAGACAGAGGGAATATGCTGTTGCTCCCAGCCAGGGATGGGCGAGGGGTGGGGAAGGGGAATGTGCAGAAACTGGCAAGGAAAGAGTAAGTTATAAATAACACCCTAGGGTATAGGCCTTCTATTGTTTTTACCTTCTTATCTATGTGCTTTGTGCCTTTTGGGGAAGAACTAAATAAATAATGTTTTGCTTTGAAGATGCTGTTTTTGAGTCACTTTAATCAATTTTCTGGTCACAGAAGTGAAAGGGCTTACAGATATCAGAGGCAGCTAGACCTATCACGTGAACACAGTTGGGAAACAGGGGGTGCTGATGCCCAGAGACTCAGTCTCAGAGTAGTTGAGCCACTTAGTTTCACCCAGAGTGTGGTACAAGAAGCCAGGCCTGTCACTCAAGGGGTGCACTACATTAGACATCTCCGTAGCCAGAGCATGTGTGTTTGACCAAACCCTAACCCTTCAGAGCTGCATTTTCTAGATTTCTTACATACCATGCAACCTGTTTAAATAAATAAATAAAACAAGCCATGAGTAATTGTATTGAAATTAAAGAAGAGTAATTTGCATGTCAGAGATCCAAAAAGGTCAAGAGTGAGGAAGGATGTGTCTAATGAGCTTACAAAACTTTTTGCACTTAGATCTTCAAATATCCTGAAGTGTTTGATATTTTTCCTCGTTTGATATCAAAGTGTCAAGCTACTGTAAGCAATACACAAGTTTTAAAAGTTGCTTTTTCAAGCAGTGGCAGGTAGATAGCCTGGGGTAAAATTAATGTCCTCTTCCAATTATTTTTAGTTTATCAATGAAAAAGTATGTTTTAAATCATATACAGTAGCTATCTTAGCCTGCTGTTAAGTTGCTTTGCAGTAATACAGACAGGAAGAAAAACTTTTTTCCCTGAAAAGCTGTGTTTGAAGAAAGCTCATAAAGTTATATTTGGGATGATCAAATATCTGAGAGTAAATGATTAATTGGTAGTCATGCCCATTTGGGATCAATCTGTAAAGTGTTACATGAAGTCTTAGAAGGGAAGCTCCTGAAGTTAACATAATTTGCAAGTCTAATCTTTTTTGATCCACCACTACTCAAACTGTACCTCTGAGCATAATTTCCTTAGATGTAGAGTTTGAATTGCTCTCTCCAAAGTGAAGACAGTGTAGAAGTAAACCTCAAACTCACTGTTTCAGTTATTTTAGACATTGTGACAGGGTGGACTACACCTTAAGGCCCACTGCTGAATGCCTTGTGGCCCTGCCACACTGCACCCCAGAAAAGAGCAATAGAGAGGGATGCAGTCAGTCAGGAAAGGGGCTGAAGGGAGCAGACAATCAGGGCCCAGCTGGCTAATATAAAAGGAATTCAAGGGCCAGAGTGAGTTTAGTCTGCTGGCAGGTACTGGAGAGCAAGAGATGCCCCTAGCTGGCTGCAGAAGTGAGAGAGCTGATTAGATCGGTCTGCTGGCAGGAACCAGGGGAGTGAAGAAGAAGCTTCTGGTTGGCTGCTGGGATTCAGTTAAGATGAACTACAGGGAAGTGGCCCAGGGAACTGAATGCAGCTAGTTAAAGGAACACGGTGGCTCATGACTGCTATTCATAGAGTCCCTGGGCTGGGCCCTGGATTACTGGGCAGGCTCAGGTCCCTGGGGAGTGGCCTACTCTCAGACAGAGATAAAGCCTGAGAAGGGGAACCAAACTGTTGAGAGGTTCAGCAGGAGAGCTGGGGTGGGCACAGACCAAAAAGGGCAAAACTATTACCTCCGAGGATGAAGCCCTACAGGTATGGCCCAATACCAGGACCGGGATATTTAAGGACTGTGGACACACTCAACCAGGGGGCACTCACAGGAGGTGGGTGCCATGCCACCTCTTTGCATAATAAGGCATTGGACTTAACAGACAACTGCTGGCACAAACATGCCTCAATATGCTCTATCTCCACACCCAGCCTAACACGGTGTTACTTTAAAATGAAAAGACACATCAAGAATTTTTTTGAGTATGTTCCAAGCCTAAACCTAATAACTCCTCCAACAGAAGGCCAAAATCTGATCGAAAGCTTTCTGCTAGGTCCATCCCCAAATTAAGGTATTAATATGAAAAGTGAACCTTACCATTCCCCATTAATAAGCATTCATTGAGGAAGAGGGAAGAGTAGGAAAAAGAGGGGTAAATGGATGGAGTAAGGAATGGACCTAAAAGTATAAAGATCGTTTTTCTTGCCTTAAAATTTCACTTTGGTTTTGAAGTAGATTTTACCTGGGAGTGGGGTGGAGTGGGAGGGGCAGATACAGGGAAAGACTGTGTGTGGTGCCAAGCCTTGGTAGTACTTCATTTCTGTATGCTCCAAAAGATCCAAGATGGGGAATGTTATTTTCTGGTCTCAAAAAACCACAGATTCAGAATAAAACCATCATGCATCAGAAAGGGAAAGATTTCACCTAGGTTTCAGACAAAAAATAAAACTGTTATGTTCATGGCCTACACCCAGAGAACTTAGATGAAAACATAAAATACTCTTGCTGGAAGGTTGCAAGGTAATATTGCTTTATTTCTTAGAATTCAGAACAATAACGCATAAGAATCCCCGAAAGAGACACAAAGCAGGCTGCTCTGTTAAGCCGAGAAGCACAAATCATCCGGCCTCAGGTCTAAGCTGTCTGCCGTTAGACTGGTTCTGATCACATGGACAGAACACACTCATCTGCAGTCCAGACCAAGGAGGGAAACCATAGAATGTAAAGTGATAGATCACATTTTGTACACAGTTCTCAATACATCCCAAATGTATATGGAGTTCCATCTGACTCTCAGGGTATGTCTATGCTGCAATCAGAGGTGTGATTGCAGCATGGGTTGACACACCTATGTGAGCTTTAATCTAGTCAGCACGAAGAAAAAGAGCAGTGAAAATACGGCAGCACAGGTCTCAATACAGTCTGTACAACCATGTCAGGGACGCTGGGTATGTACTTGCATTGATAACTTGTGCCAAAGCCCAGGCCTCCGTGACTTCACTTATCTGTGCATCTCCAAATGCAGTGTAAATATACTTTTATTCTGCCTGTTTGGGAAAAGTGACATTTACTAGCTAGAAAAGATGGAAAGAAATCTCAAAAGAATGATTTAGAATTCAAGAATCGAAGCATGACGTCAGCAGCAGCTCACACTCCTTATGTAATAATGAATAGGCAGTTATATTGCGGGCGGGGGAGGAAGGGTTTGAAAAGGAAATTTGGAAAACTATTGCTTTAGACATTATCAAGTAACTGGGATTTAAGTTGCTTACTGTTCCATGAGACTTTCAACAGGGACAAAAATAGGAACATTTTACTGTCATAACAATTAGGGGCACAGACCAACTCTCAGACCCGGGGCACTATGCCTTTCCACCTCTGCTCCTTTTCCCTGGTAATCAGTTCCACAAGCTAATTATGTGCTGAGAGTAATGCCATAATGGCTGACCTGGTCAGTATCTTTCCCAAATTAAACAAGTGATTAAAAATAAAAATCTACCCCTCCACTTTTTTTTTTAATTCAAAGTTCCTCAGGTATATTATATCAATATTTCCTACATGTATCATGTATCATCTATAGTGTAGAATCATTGAAGAAAACAAAACATACAATCCATTACTGCTTTCTGTTTAATGGGAAAGGAGTTTTTAAAAAAATCGTACAAATCCAATATAAAGACCATGTGTATCATATCAGTTGTGTGGCACTATATTAATGGAGATTCCATTATGATCTTATTCATAATGAGAATACTCATGCATATTATTTAAATGAGACAAGAATGTGGAGAATAGTCAACAAATTAAATTTCATGACTGTTCTAAAGATTTTCCCCTACACACCAAGCCAAGCTAATTAAAAACTACAAAAATGGGACCAGGATGGTAATATTGGTTTAGGACTCTACTGGCATGATTAAAAGGCTTTATCATATACGTCTAACCTTCAGCTATTAAGCTGGGGACAGCCTTTGAAAGAAATAGTAGTGATAAGCCTTCAAATTAGTGAGACAATGTTGGAATAAAAGTTCAACATGCCCCAAAGGACCCTGACAGTAGATGATGACTGGAGGCCGAAAAGCTACTGAGAGATAAACTTTTCAACAGAAGGGCTGTCAGAAAAAGGAAAAGGTATAATGCAAAGCCAAGGCAGGACAAGAACACATTCTGCAAGAAAACTGAGGGAAAGGAAGATTAGAAGAATGAAATACTATATGATCATCTACAAATCTGTCTCCTAGAACTGACATTTAAAAAGAAAAAGTTTTGTTTCCAGTTGCCACTGAATTATGGAAAACCATTAAAAATGTTTAACTCTTCAGAGTATGTTTCATGAATAGGTGTGGAGGCCTGTACAGGACAATCAGATGTTACAATATATTCCCCATCTGACCAAGGTAGCCATGAGGTCCCAGGTCTCCCAAGCCATGACTCATAAGTGTTAGTAACAGGAACCATCCACTAGGTTTCTGGATCTCAGATGGTGCATGGACTTGACCTGTGCATTTCCTGAAAAAAAGCTAAAGCTGAGTATATTTTTTTGTTGTAACTAACTGAAATCTCACCTCTGCCTAGGACATGTGAATCCTCTACCTTCTATTACCCTAATAATGACATTCTCCCTGCATATATAAAGGGTACAAATAAGTCTAAATCAAAATCCTGGCTCCAAACAGTTCAGAATTCTGGGGACGTTCAGAGTTGGATGTATATCTGAATTTTGTAGCTTTGGATTCATCTCTCATGAATGTTCTATGGAAACATACCATGAGATAGGACATAAATGCACCTCACATTTAACGTGACATCACTTGCCTTCATGTTTATGATATATTTCGCTCACTCCCTTGGTATCCAAAAAGCACTAGGGGCTGGATTTACAAGGGTATTTAGGCGCCAAAGGGTGTGGAAAGGGGCCTAGTGAGATTTTCAAATGTGCTAAGGAGGTTAGGCTCCTTGCTCCCATTGATTTCCCTAAGTCACACTTGCTTGTAGAGTAGTAGCAGTCCATAGAACCTTGACTAGATTAAGTGCTAGTCAACATGAGCAAGAGTTGTAGAAAAAGGCCATTGATCAGTCTGAGGCACCTTAAAAACATGGACATAAAAAAAACCCTTTCAGTTAGTAGAGATCCAAACTTTTCTATTCTCTTCTTCCTCTACAAAGAGAAACAAAATGTTCTTTTAAATAAGGTAAATTTAGCCAGATTCCCCAAGAATATTACAGGAGCATCAAGGAAGTGGTAACCAATAACTATAAAGTTGTTATATGACTGCAAAGTTAATTCAAGGGTCTTTGTTGGGAAAAATATCCCTTTCAGCACTTGTATAGCCTACAACTGATTTTAATGATCAGTTTGGTCAGGAATGTAGTGGTAGGAGGGTCAAAGATTGCAAAGAAATCCCCTACTGCTCAAAAACTAATGGGACCCAGCTGCAAAGGAAAAAACAGTATCATTAAACTTTTGTCTCTTTGAGTCTTTTCTTCAGAGCACCATAGCTGCTATTTTTCTGTCAATGAAAAACAAAAACAGAAATTTCTCACTAGTGAGCTAATATTCATAGATACTTTGGACTCTTACCTCCAGCACCATGGCCTATTTGAGACAGAGTCAAACATAAGACTGAAGCATGATGAAGTGGGAGAAAAACATGCATTGAACCCACAATGAAAACTGCCTGCAGAGACCAGTAGGAGAATTGATCTCAGCGTTGCCAGCATTACTAATCTTCCGAACTGTTCACTTTTCAGATTAAACACTCTGAACCTATGTTTTCATAGTTCGGAGGATTGGTGTCAAATAATGGAACACATGGATTCTGTTGCAATATTTCTTAGTTATATGTGCCCAAATAACATTTATTAATTCAAATGAAAGTGAAGGTCATCTGCTGATAAAACATTAGGGTTTCTTCCTGTAAAAGGACTGTTACAATATAAACTGTTTTTGCTAATTAAACACACACTGTGGCAAACACCATATGGTAGCCTATGGATATGAACTTTATCTTGAGTTTAAATATTGACTATTTCATTAAATGCTGTTCTATAAATGTACCTCGGATATCTTTAAATTTAGTGTTGTAATTATTGTTATGTATGCTTTATAAAGAAACTAAACATTTATTTCCCTTTCAAAGTAGGTTTACTGATAAAACTTCTTCTTCTATGTAAATAGCAATAATTCAAACACATCCACCTACAACAACATTGAGGAAAAAATTGTCTGGATGCAGTAATAGGGAACCAAAGTAATATTTTTATTATAAAAATTCCTGATGTGGATGGAGTAAAATTAGCACTTCTTTCCTTGTAAAGAAATCAAGATGGTAGTATCAACAAAGGAAATAATATGACCAGATACAAAAGCTGACAACGTAGTGTTTTTCCTTTCCTTTTTCTTTCCTTTTCCTTTCTTATGAATGTTGCTTCACTTTTCAGACAATTTCTCTAGTGCTAGCAGAGGACACCTGTTTTCACAAAATGGTGTACAGGCTTTTCATTCCTGCAGGGTCTTTCTTTGAAGGAACCAAAGGCACTTTCTGGATCCTCTCAAGAAGAAAAGATACAAGATAGAAAGAGGGAAGATTGCCTAAATCCTGACAATTAAATCTGCAAGTTTTACATCCCACATCTATAGTAATCAACATTTTTATATTGGAAATACAATTATTTTCTTTGTTTTTTTTAACATTGAGAGATCCAGGACAATATATTATTTATGCCGTCATGGGATAAGAGGGAAGAGCCTCTTATTGATCAGTAACTGATTAAAAAGACAGGAAACAAAGGGTAGAAGTAAATTATTAGTTTTCAGAATGGAGAGAGGTAAATAGTGGTGTCCCCCAGGGATCTGTTCTTGAACCAGTGCTGTTTTACATATTCATAAATTATTTGGAAAAGTGGGCAAAGTTTGCAGATGATACAAAAATTTGCAGTCAGCTTTGGACATAACTATCTTGAGTAGAGTTACAAAGGGATCTCACAAAACTGGGTGATTGGGTAACAAAATGGCAGATGAAGATCAATGCTGATAAATGTTAAGTAATACATATTGGAAAACATAATCTCAGCTAAACATACAAAATGATGGGGTCAAAATTAGTTGCTATCCATCAAGAAAGATCTTGGAGACATTTTGGACAGTTCTCTGAAAACATCTGCTCAATGTGAAGAGGTTGTCAAAAACCACCGCCATCTCAACAAAATCCTAACAATATTAGGAACCATTAGGAAAGCAATAGATAATAAGACAGAAAATAGCCTAATGCCGCTATATAAATTCATGATATGCCCATGCCTTGAGTAATGTGTGTCCAGGTCTAATCGATCTATCTCAAAATATATTAGAGATGGAAGGTACAGAGAAGACCAACAATAAGGATTGGGGTATGAAACAGGTTCCTTATGAGGAGATATTAAAAAGACTGGGACTGGTCAGCTTGAAAAACAGACTACTAAGAGTGGATATGATAGAGGTCCATCAAATTGTGAATGGCGTGGAGAAAGTGAATAAGAAAGTGTTATTGATATATACAAACACACATAATTTCACATAACACAAAAGCCAGAGGTCACCCAATGAAATTAATATGCAGAAGGTTTAAAACAAACAAAAGGAAGGCTTCCTACACACAATTCACAGTCATTATGTACTCATTGCCAAGGGATGTTGTGAAAGTCAAAACTACAAGTGGGTTAAAAAAAAGAATTAAGTTCATGGAAGATGGGTTCATCAATGACTATTAGCCAAGATGGTCAGGGACACAATCCCATGCTCTAGGGGTTCCTAAGCCTCTGACTGCCAGAAGCTGGGACTGGATGACAGGAGATGGATCATGTCATAATTGTGTTGTTCTGTGCAATCCCTCTGGGGCACTTGGCATTGTCTTCATTTTGGAAGACAGGATACTGGGCCAGATGGAGCATTGATCTGACTCAGTATGGCCATTTGTATGTTATTATTATATATGTGTAAGGTAGATCTAATTTCTGATTAGAGAGAAGTTTAATGCAGGCATATTAAAGAGAACAAAAACAGAGGCCTGGTTTTTAAACTAGTCCAGTTACAAGAATACAACAGAGTGTACTTTTCCATCAAAATGATAAGTATTAAACAAGAAGTTTATAGTTACAGTACCTCCCTCTGGCATCCTATGCATTGACTTTTATCAACCCCAGGAGAAGAGCTATTTGTCCATGCATTTGATTTTAAATGTATTTTTATACTGGTCAAATTAGGGAGGAAAAATTAGTAATTCTTTTCCAAGCTATGCCCAGAAACCAAACGCCACCCATGTGAGATGCCTAAGAGTGTATCTTCACTACCTGCCAGGTCAGCGGTTAGTGATCTATTTATTGGTGATCGATTTATCACATCTCATCAAGACGCGACAAATCGATCCCCAAAGGTATTCCCATCAACTCTGGAACTCCAGAAGCCAAAAGGCGCAAGCTGGAGTCAACGGGGGAGCCCACTGTCAACCGCTGCTGCTGTGAGGATAGCAGGTAAGTCAGCCTAAGATGCACCGACTTCAGCTACATTATTCATGTAGCTGAAGTTGCGTATCTTAGGTCAAACCCTCCCCACAGTGTAGACAAAGGCTACGTGATGCCCCACTTATAGCAGATCACAGAACCTCATAATATGGCCACTCCTCTTCTTACTAGCCTACTTGGACCAGCAGTGAAATAGATAACATGTTGGCATTTAACTTTCTCATTAATCTTTAGAGTTAACACCTCATCAATATGAACAGTCTCTCAGAGTTCATACCTCCAATAGCTTTTTCAGAATATCTGGTTCCAGAAGACAACAGTTTATCAATTTATACTTCATATTTTTAAATGTCTTCTAAGGGTGAGAAAGAGAGAAATTTGGTGGGACCCTTCACATATGTAAAGTTAAGAACGTGTGCATCTGTTTTCAGGATTAGGGCCTTAATATGTTTTTAATGAAATTTTCCATTTGGGAGCTGACCTAACTTGACTCCTGGCTTTTGTATTTAAAAATACTGGAAGTATTTCAAAGCAAAGAATAATGCTTTTCCTAAGGGTGTTTTACATTTCAGGATATTTTAGCTTGTTTTCCCGTTTCCTTCTGTAGCATCCATTCTCTAGACCCAGTGGACCAACTATCTGCCTTCCTAAAACACTACCACAAAGAAAATAGAAAAAACAATATCTTGCAGTTCCTTTGGGAATCTTTTGCTAGCACTGTAATTGCTAATACAACTTTGAAGAAACAGGAACCCAAGATACTGGTACATTGCGTTGTCAGATACCTATACGACTGATCAATTTCAAAAGATCCTTCATTCTAGGCTCCACAGAACAGAGGACTAGATGGACAACTATATTTTCCTTCCCTGGCTTTGACAAATATACTTTGGCATCTTTTAAATATTATGCACCAAATTCAGAGGTATTTAGGCACCCAAAGACACAGATAGGTGACTAGTAGGATTTTGAATAGAGGCCTGAATCCAGTTGACTTTGAATGGGAGGTGAGCACCTAACTCTCTTAGGTATGTTTGAAAATGAGGCACCTATTCATAGTTTCCAAGGCCAGAAGGGACCATTTGATAATCTAGTATGACCTCCTGGATAACACATAGAACTTCCCCAAAATAATTCCTAGAGCATCTCTTTTAGAAAGACATCCAGTCTTGATCTAAAAGTTGTCAGTGATGGACTATCTACCACGATCCTTAGTAAAGTTTTTCAGTGGTTAATTACTCTCAATCATCAAAAATGTAAGCCTTATTTCCAGCCAGAATTTGTCTAGTTTCAGCTTTCAGCCATTGGATCATGTTACATCTTTCTCTGCAAGATACAAGAGCCCATTAGTAAATATTTGTTCCCCAAGTTGCTACCTATAGTCTGTAATCACCCCTTAATTTTCTCTTTGTTATATAAGAACAGCCATACTGAGTCAGACCAAAGGTCCATCTAGTCCAGTATCCTGTCTTCTGACAGTGGACAATGCCAGATGCCCCAGAGGGAATGAACAGAAGAAGTAATCAACAAATGATCCACTCCCTGTTGCCCATTTTGTAATTCTGGCAAACAGAGGCTAGGGACACAGTCCCTGTCCATCCCTGTTAAATTAAATAGAGGTTGACTCTAGGAGCTCAATGTAAGGCATACTTTCTAATCCTTTATTTGAACCCTCTCCAATTTATCAACATCCTTCCTGACTAGTGGACACAATATTCCAGCCGCGGTCACATCAGGACCAAATGTAGATGTAAAACAACTGCTATCTGCATCTACTGCTATCTCCATTTTTAGGAGCCTTAAATCCCCTTGTAAATCTGGCCCTACAATGTAGCACTGAAATTATAATAAAGTTTCAAACTTTGCAGCAATTTCTATTTCAAAAGATAGTGAAATACCAATATTTGTTCAGACAGGATTCATATTACAGTAGGATACTATAGTTTAAATATTAAATATGCACACATACACACGGCATCTGTACCATGATGTTGCTACACCTCCTCCCACAAAAAAAAAAAATAAATCCCCCAATATCCAGCTAGGATGGGAGAATACATTGTGTTTGGAGTTTGAACCCTTGTCTCCATTTGTCAGGAGCATCTGTTTCTGCTCTAGTAGGAGGTTGCGACAGACTGAAGTGCCATTTCTCTCCTTTTTTAAAAGGTTAAGAACATTTTCTCCCTCACTTTTGATGCAAAGTCTTATCTCCTTGTTTTTCACACAATTAAAAACAATCTCTTTTTCTAAAGTGTGCCTATGCTAGGGGCTGAGGGTGACTTGTGAGTTTTTCATCCCCTTTTGTTTAGAACACAGACATTGGAAGATTTATGTTTTTGCACCCTTTTTCATTGAAAACACTCGCTAAAATGGGGAGATGAGCTGTTAAAACCCACCTTAAGGCTGCTGCCACAATGACAGCTAGTACTAAAGTCTATTTTCTGGTAACAAAGTGAGAAAAAAATCTCAGTTTTGAACTGAGACAAATTAAAAGGCTTAGATTAGACATAGGGCAATCCTTATTTTGAATTTTAACTTAGTTATATGGCTGTGGATTCTATAGTGTTGTATGCATTACCTTACACTTACATACAGAAAATAGCAGTCAGAGTCATTGTCCCGAGAGTTTGTGCACGGCATACTAATCGTCTATTAAAAATAGATCAGGGACAGGGTAAAATAAAAGCCTGATCCACCCTGAAAACCCACTTAAAAAGCCACGTACAACGTATAGAGGATCACACACAAAAATGAACCTTTGTTTTCACAACAGATTGCACAGTTTATCTACAGGAACATGCACATTAATCGTCACCGAGCACAGAGGAGTAATTACTGAGTATTTACTGAACAGACGTTGTAAAGCAATGTGCTGCTGGTGGGAAGGATGTGGAAGCGATGCACAAAACTGGCACAAATAATAGGACTGTAGTCAGCCACTTCCTGCTCAGCAGCATTTGGAAATCAAATGCACTAAAATATCAGTCTGTGATTGACAGTGTTGCATAAAATGTTGTTTCTCCTTCATTTCCATTATCAGCATATAGAATAATTGTACTTAACTTTTACAATCAGAAAGGTTAAAACCAGAGGTGATGCAGAAGTTTGAGAATAAGGAACCTCTTTTTTGAAACGTCTAAATCAGAAACAATCAGAGAAGCTTAAGAGAAAATAAAAACAGAGCAAAGTGTAGAAGTGGATAACCATTATGACTCAAAACAGGAATAATTATACTTCCCCACTTCAATGGGCTCTTGGGAGGATAAATGTTTTATACTGAGAGGCAATAAAATGCTATAGTGCCAGTAGCAATATGAGAATTAAAAAAAATAAAGATATTTTCAAGCTTTGACTTGAATAATTCTTTCGAATTTGAATCTAGTACATCTTTTGTCTCAATTTCTGCAAAAATAAAAAAATAGTTTTCACAAGTGGAAAGAAAAAGTTTAAGCTAAAGGTGAAAATGCCCTTTTTCCTGAAAAGATGAGATAATTTCAACTATGAAAAATGGTAATTTTCACCTAGGACAAGTGTCTTCACCATTTTGCTCCCAGGATAAAGTTTTTTGTTTTGCTGCAAAAAGCTGGCAGAAATAGGGAGATCTCACTAGACTATACTGAATGCTCACAACAATACCACTTTTTGTATGCAAAAGGAAAATTGCTAAAATTGAAACTCTACCTAGGCCTCCAAAATGAAAACACAATATTCAATTTCATTTTTCCTTCTAGTTTTCTGATGTTTAAAGTTGACAAAGAGATCTTTAACCTTATTGTTTTAAAATAATGGTAAGTCATACCTTTGGACAGTAAATTCAAACATTACAATGTCTTGGTAAAGTGTTCCAGACATCTTAAGTGAATGGGCCAAATGATTCAGTACTAGGAACTGTTCCAATATAAATGTACCAATATAAATGTTCAATGCATTCTAGGTGGGAAGATTTACAATGAACTCCAGAGGACACTTTTTAAAAGGAATCCTTATTTTGTGCTGGAATAAAATTGACATACTTGCCTAGCAGCTTCCCAAGCTTCATTAATTGAATAACCTTCTCTGCATTTTTCAAGTCACAATCCACTATTTTAACATTTTAATTGTGCAAATCCTTGGTGTTTTCTTGTTTTGAAAAGATGGTGAATTGTCAGAATGGTGAACTCAGATGTGATCTATTATGTGATCTATTTACCGTAATAGATCCACACATTTTATTGGGTAACTGCTTTAAACTCCACAAATCTAAGGAAAGTCAAAGTTCAGGAATCATTCTACCATGCCCATGTATCACAACACACATTGTACATCAGATAAGGCAAAGCTTATAGACTCACCACTCAAGAGCTAAATATAGTTTCAGCATTAACTCTTAAGTTCCCTGCTTTTCTGAATTTAAGTCCAAAACCCTAACAAGTGATTTCTGAACCCCTTTGAAAGCCCCACATCCCCTAACTTCACATCAAATATAAGGTCTTACATCAAGGCCACAAATATTACAGTCCAGGCAACTAGGATGTCCTTCAAAGCCTATTATCATCACTTCTAATCATACAGTGTCCTCAATTGTTAGCTGCATGTGCGTTCTTTCTGTGTTCTATGTGAATAATGTAACTGAAGTCAACGTATTTAGATCTACTTACTGTGGTGTCTTTACTGCAATAGGTTGACTGCTGATGATCCCCTGTTGACTCCAGTACATCACCAGAGCAAGAAGCATATGCGGAGTTGATGGGAGAGTACTTGGTGGTCGATATATTGCATCTTCACTAGACACAATAAACCGACTCCTGCTGGATCGATTGCTCCAGGGGTAAGTGTAGACATGTCCAGAGAGATACAAAGAGCAGTACTAAAAAGGGACCGGGGAGAGAGCAAACCTGTTCTCCAGTGTCAAACATATGAGAAGAGTTGGCTGCTTATCTTATCTCCTAATCCCTGTCACCTCCCAAAGATGACACTCATAGGCATGGGAGAGGGGGAAACAGGGCCTGCTGGTAATGAGGTAGGAGTACAAATAGTTATGAAGCAGGAAGATTGTGGGTCCTCCACAGATTTAGATACGCATTCACATTTTAGAAAGCCTATCTGATCTGTACTCCAAACCTTTAGGGGGGTGTCTCACATCACAGATTCTACATCTGTTTATAACATATTGTATGCACTTATACTTTTGAAACTTTGTAACTGTACTTAACAACCAGTATGAAGCAATACAATATCACATTGCAATATACGGAGCAGAGAATGAAGATTCAGTGGAGTCCCCAATTCTTTTGGGAGATAGTTTAAGTGTGTGCACACTTAAGTAATTGTACCACTTTAACTTAACTGCCCCACAATGCCATTAAAACAGAATTATAGTTGCACAGTGGTGCCTCATGCCCTTCCAGAGTGAGGGAGATAGCCATAATATATCTTTGGAAGCCAGGAAGTACAAAGATAAAATACACATAATCCCTATAATGCAACTTTAAACCCCCACCCCCAGCCCCTGCAGCTGGCTATAGTCACTGGGAATGGCTCAGTAAGGATGGGACTATAATAAGCAGACAAGAAGAAAGACTAAGATAATGTGTCATTGCTCATATTGCACTCCACAGATTTTAAACCCACATCTCCTAAACCAGTCTCGTTGTCTTAACCACAATCCACCCTTCACAGCTGCTATTTTACAAGAGAGAAGTTTTTAATTAAGTCACTTTGGTATAGAAATCACTAAGAAAAACATGGAATGTCATTATTCAGTCACTTTTCCATCATGCAAAGCAATTTCAGGGAAGCTAGCTTAGAAATCAGTCACCACTTCCGAAGAAGTGGTGGGTGGGGTGGGTGGAAAGGAATTATTTCTTAAGGGAATCTAGACCAGGCACATTACCCAGCCAGCAGCATGAAAGAGTTTGCTGACTAGAAATTTATGCTAACACTACTCAAGAGGCCCAGAGCTATCATGGAGTCCAAAAGTGAGGCTGTTTTCACAGAGTATGCTGGCAGACCAGAAGACAGAGAGAGAGAGAGAGAGAACACCCAGAGTTGTGAGCAATTTACTCGGAGAGTTCTGTAAACTAGGGGAAATGCAGGGTTAAAATTCTCTTCCCACCCCCTCAAACTATCAGATATGCAGCAGACAAACAAGAAACTAAAACCAAATCCAGCCTTCAAATCCAATTCCCATTTATAAGAATGGCTGTCAAGATTGGATTACTTGTACATGGAGCATTAATTTCAAGAAGTTAGTCCACTGAAACATTCATGTTCCATCACCATCAAATTGTTCAGTTTGCTAATTACTGTAAGGTTCAGACTTGTTCTACTCAGCTGATGGTCTTAAAATAAAGAAGTAGTGCAAATTAATATTTACCATGGTATCACTGAATAATGCAATGAATTGTGTAGTGAGCGATGGGTGAACTGGTTCAAATCATAAACCCGACTTCTTACGTTAACATTTCGGTTTTTAAATGTACTGGTTAAAGCAAAGTATAAAAAACTGCCCTGCTGTTTGACTGGAATTGTCTCCTTCAGCTTGCCCTTCCCCAGGAAGGAAATGAGCTGCTCATTGTCAATATTTTCAATGTATTCAGAGGGTCCGTTGCATGGTACAGGGACCCCTGTTTGGTAGCTCCAAGGTTCAACTCCACACACTAAGATTCTTTATCTAGAAATGAAGAAATGTTCCAGTGCCATTTGCCTAAGAAGCCTCTTGTTTCTGCATGGATGACTACAATGTTGTGTTGAAGCTTCTGTCTCGATCCTTGGAGAAAGGAACCACTAGCACGGAATGGGAGCTTGAACTGGCAGTAGATGGTTTTTCATGACTTAAGCCATACTTTATGATATCTGATTATATAGCTCATCTCACAGCACTACTGTGCATGTATTGCTTTACTTAACATTAACATTTGAGAAATACCATTTATAAAGAAATCAGCCAAGGAATCTCAGTAGTTCTGGGGAAAAGAATTGTCATTTGAGTTTGTTATCAGGTGGTAGAAAGCTGAAGACACATACTTGAATACTTGCACCACTGTTCAAAATGAAATTGAGCACCTGAAGTCATTTATTTCAAGGAACGCTTTATCTATGACTGACAGAAACATTCAAGTGGAAAATAGAAGCAGATGAAGAGCCATCCTTTACCAGTGGCAGCCAATAAATATGGTGGTACAATCTGTTCTGTCTAACTGGATATGAAACCCCAGGATTAGAGGAGCAGGCAGCAGGCTCTTGGTAAGAGAGAAGCTGGTTATTAAAGGGAAGTGTTATCACTTTCTTATTGCTTCTGGAAAGAATAAGTCATTCATCTTTCCAGCCACAATCTCTATAAATAATGAAGGATGTTCTGTAATAGGGATAATAAACTGCCAATTGTGTTTTTACAGCAGCAGGACAAGATCAGGGCCAGCCTTGTAGAAACATAACTATGTAGAGCAGCAATAAACACTGTTCCACACGTTTTCCTGATCCAGTATTCTTATTTTTAATTGCTACAGGCAACACCACCACACATGGAACTTTAATGTTCAGTGCGTGCTTGTGAGCTCTGTGTACTTTTCAAGCCTATCTGCAGTGTTGGCCAACAATACATGGTACAAACCGTGGCAAGCTCTCTCTGAGCAGAGGTAGAGATCCCCCACTACTCAGATCCAAGACGTTCTGGCATTTGGAGCTTTAAGGGAGGAGTCTGAAACACTGCCTCCCCTGGCTCAACAGCAGCAGCCACAACCTTGATGAGAGAGCAGGGAGTTCAGTGTTCTGAGAAGAACTCCACTACTCTTCAGTTCTTCCACAGAGTAACCAGCTTCACCCCCAGCCTAGTCTCCCCTCCTTTCATTTCCTTGGAAGGATGATACAAATTGCTGTTCCTATTCCTCTGTTCCCATGCCATTTACCATAGTTGGGCCACATGGAGACACTCATTATCAGTGAGACAGAAAGCAGTCTCCTAAAGAAGGGAGGGGACTTACTGTACACAGGGCCCAAAGGCTCTGTGTCTTCTTCTCATCAGCCCTTGATGCACAGGACCTTTTTCTCAAACTGATCTGTAAAGGCACTCGCCTCATTCTGACCTCTCCTGAACACTCACCTCTACTGTGACACCTACAAGTAACTGCAGGCCTGATCCAAAGCATGCTGACATCTATAAGCATCCTGCCAGTTTCTTCAGTGGGCTTTGGATCACGCTCTATAATATACAGTACTTCGGGTATATATAGTTATATAAAGTTGCATAGACAATATACAAAGTACCCTCTTCTCTCTTTACCTATACATTCATCAATTTTTCCTCTGAGTCTTCAAATCCTGCTTCAATAGGAGCAGCAGCCACAGCATAAATCAGACAACAGTCGTAATCATAATTGTTAAAAACTTCTGGGTCGACACAAAGTACAGTAAGATAGACATGAGATAATTTCTGGTCACCATCCACGGGAGGAAGCAACAGAAATTAGGTCTCAGATGACTAAAAACAAAAACCTGTTTAACTGGAAATGCTGTTGGGAATCTTTAGTGCACTAGGGAACCTTTAATGTGCACCAGAAGGGTGCACATGGACCAATTAATGTGCAACACATTAGTGGGCTTTAGAAATCACACCCCCTTAGGCACATTATTACTTAGAGGCCCTGAGCCTCTCTGTACTTCAAGTGCCCTTGATCTGTAAAATGACAATAACAGTACTCCCTAATCCCACACGGTGTTGTGAGAATACATAATAAAAGACCGAGGGGGACCATATAAGTATCTGCATTAGATTAATGAGCTACTCATGGCAACACAACATACCATCATGCAAAGGATCATATACTTCAAGTCCTCTGATCTGCCTCTTGCTTCTTAGGCCAGGAATGTGTGCTCCACGTTGATCTCTCGTGACTTTATTTGGACAGCGGTCAGAGCCATGTCAGTGGCTAGCAGAGGGAACTGTGTCAATGTTCTTCAGCCGGGGGAAGAAAGATTGCCGTGATATAAGCCTCTGCGATGGTGAGCAGTGAGGAAGAGTGAAACCTGAAAACTCTGCACATGCACACTCTGAAGTGGTGATTTTTCAGGACATTAACTGCGGTGTTCTCATGAAAATGTTCTGCACATTCTCTGGGATGGCTATGTAACATTTTCCCGGAGAAACAGTGCCCTTGATCTGTAAAATGACATTCTCATAATGTACATACTGTACACGTACAACATTTCTCACCACAACACAATAGGACAGGGATTTTGCACATTCATAAACTGTATATTCTTTATTCAAAGATGAGACATTTTATACTCTGGGAACAGATTAGGAACCAAACTCATGGTTTTTCATTGAATACAGATCAGTATTCTTTTTGATGAAACAGTACTTAAGGCATTGCAGAACTCACCAAACAGTGAGTGATCAGATGCCAAAATACCAGTTAGGAGTTTGATTAGTTTCCTGCAAATTTCTCTCTAACTATTTCAGCTACAAACAACTCTAATACGAGGGTTATAACTGTAGTTCAGGACAGACGTTTCTGAGAGTCCATTAATACATTATGTCATTTTTTTACTGTTTCCGAGAGATAAATGTATGATCCAAAAGGCACTTTTAGAAATATGCATTTGCTGTTTTAGGAGCAGTTTTACCAGTAAACTGTTCTATTGTTCCAAAGACCCCTATCCTACATGATGTGACAGACTAGCAGGACATGGGAAGAATAATTGTCAACAATCAGTTCTTGTCAAAGTACATATTTAATTTCGTAGATTCAAAATCCACTGCCCAGCACTACTGTAGATTAAAGATTTCAGGTAATCACATGAAAAATATTTCAACAGACTAGGTAAATATTACTCAGTGTTTGAAGAACACTTCAATGCCTAAACTAAAGTAAGTCATATTGAACTCCTGGGCTACTGAAGCTTGGCAGTGGAAATTTCCAGATTTACAGAGAAATAGAAACCAAGAGTTTTAAAGAATTAAACTTAGATATTAAAAAAAAAATTCAACCTCTACTCCAAATTCATGGGTGACTAAAAATCCTTCACAAATCAGCATTATTCTCTTACGAAGGGCATTGTGCTGTTGGGGATTCAATCTTACAGAAAAGAATGAAAACCAAGGTCTGACCACTTGTGGTTCTGAATGGGTGCCTTTCCAGACATGTGCTACAAACACAGTCCAAACAACATGTATTGCTCAAACTCACTTATTCCTACCTCTCTAAGCTTCTCACTACCATAGTGTAGTCTTCCTGAGTAGAATCATAGAAATGTAGGGTTGGAAGTGACTTGGAGGGGTCATCTAATCCATCTTCCCTCGACAGTCCTTGACAGGTGTTTGTCTAACCTGTTCTTGAAAACCTCCAAATGACCAGGGTTCCATAGCCTCCTTTGGTAACCTATTTCAGTGCTTAACTATCCTCACAATTAGAAAGTTTGTTTCTAATATCTAATCTAAATCTCTTTGCTGCAGAGGAAGCCAACTACTTTTTGTCCTGCCTTCAGTGGACACAGAACAATTGATTACCATCCTCTTTATACCAGCCCTTAACATATTTGAAGACTGTTATCATGCCCACTCCCACATCAGCTTCCTTTCCTCAAGACTAAACATGCCCATTTCTTTTTTTAAACTGTTGCTTATGAATCAGGGTTTCTAAACCCTTTATCATTTTTGTTGCTCTCTTCTGGACTCTCTCCAGATTGTCCACATCTTTCCTACCATGTGTAGCCCAGAACTGGACATAGTACTGTAGTTGAGGCCTCACCAGTGCCAAGCAGAGCGGTACAATTGTCTCACATCTTATATATGACAATACCATTAATATACCCAAAAATGGTATTTGCTTTTTTCACAGTTGCATCACATCATATCATTTTCAATTTGTGATCCATTACTGCCTTGCCACTTAATTCTCCATTTTGTAGTTGTACATTTGATTTATCCTTCATAAGTGTAGTATTTTACACTTCTCTTTATGGAATTTTATCTTTTTTGATTTCAGATCAATTCTGCAATATGCCAAGGTCATTTAAAATTTTAATTCTGCCCTCCAAAGTATTTGCAATTCCTCCCTGAAAATTTTATAAGAATACTCTTTATTTCATTTTCCAATGAAAATATTCACTAACACTGGACCCAGGATAGATGGCTGCAGAACATCATGTGATACATCTCTCCAGTTTGATAGTGAAACATTGATAACTACGCTTTAAGTATGCTTTTTTCACCCAGTTGTGGTCTAGTTGAAATCTCTATAAGGTGGGTGCACATTTCCCTAAGTTGCTTATGATGCCATGTGGACTTTGTCAAAAGCCTTACTAATATCAAGATATATCACAGCTACTGCTTCCCTCCTCACCTACTACACCAATAATCCTGTCAAGGAAGGAAGTTAGGTTGTGCAATAGATTGGGCCTGTTTTATAGTGCCCTCCTTCTGTTAGACCCAGTCTAAAATGGCCTCCCTTTTGTTACTTTCTCCACCGTCTGAAACAAGAAGTTGTTCCCAATAGCTTCCAAGAATGTATATGTTTTGGAAATGTTGTGTTTTGCCTTATTACTTTTCCAACAGATAGATGGTTGGGTAGTTGAAGTTCCCCAATATTAACACATCTTGTGTTTTGGATATTACATTTATTTTAAAAATGCCTCCTCCACCTCCTCCTGATTTTTTGCTCTTCACCCAGAGACTTTCTTCAACCGGTCTGTCTCTCTTCTTGTTCTGGACCCTAGGAAGAGTGCATACATTCTTGATATATAATTCACTACCTCCCCTTTTTCCCCTGCCTAAGCAACCTATATCCTGCTTTGCCAATATTCAAGTCATGAAAGTTATCCCACCAAACATCAGTGATGTTAATTAGGCAATAACTTAATTTGTTTATTAAGATTTTCAGTTCTTCCTGTTTATTCTGCATACTCCTTGCTTTGGTGTACCAACATCTAAGAAGTTGAGCAGATTCCCCCACAGTATTCTCACTTGTGGTGTCTATGACCCTATTTTACTTTAATAAAAGGGGGAAAGAAGGCAATGGCGATAAGATCAAATCACTCTGACCAAATCCTCTCCACAGAAAGCAGCTCCCACTTTCTTTCTGTTGAGTCATGAGTCACTTGCCTCAGCAAGCAAGCAGAGATCTTTTAAACCTTTCCCAGCAGCTTCAACATATGCCAGTAGGGTGGCTATTTCAGAGAGAAGCTGCCACCCTTTTACTTGGTTATTAAAGATAGGTGAACACTTTTTGAAAGAGCATGGATGTTAATTCCTAGCATAGTTTTAATTCTGATAATTACACTTAGCCTCCCTAAGATTCCACCTGTACCTTCAAGAGGACAAACTTGTTGTTTTTTACCTCCTGTTCTAAACTGTTACTGTTGCTGTTTAACAATTATTTATATCCAATATAAATATATTATCCAATATATTATTTATTTCCAATAGTGCTTTTCATTGCATCAGACACCAAAGCCACATATATTAAATAGATAGGCTTGCCCTGAAGAACTTATAGTCTAAATTGACAGAATTTACAAAGGGGGCAGTGAGACAGAGAAGGGAAGTGACTTCCCTGATGTCACACAGCAGGTCATTGTCAGAGCCACTAGAAGAATTAGGTCTCCTAATTCCCAGCCTAGTGTCCCAGCCAGAATGTCAAGTTTCATCCACAGGGGTTGCTGTATTTCCAGAGTTGGGAAAAAGCTTTTATATATAGTTAATCAAAGGTATTGACATGCTTCTAAATAAACTGTTATATAAATGAAGACACTAACATTAATAAAGTGTATAGGAGATGCTTATCTGCCACTTGTAGGGGATAATTTAAAATAGGCTGTGCATCGATTGCATTTCAGACAGTAATCGGCAAAAGAACTGATTTTAAATATTTTATGTTGTCATGCATATTTAATATACATGGAAAACATTTTATCTGCTATAACAGATAAATGGGTTTCCTCTCCCTAAGGACTCATTCATTATATTTTGCCCTGTGCTTCTGTTTCTTGTCATACTCTCATCCAAAAACACTCACTAGTCACTAATTACTCTGTACCTCTGTACCAATTTAAGAACCTTCTCCAGACCCCGCAAACACGTTTTTGATTTATTATTATGAATAGGAGGCAATAATTGGTCAGAAGGATTAGATTACCTGAGATGTGGGGAGGCAAAAAAAGAGGCAGCAGGGTCGCACAGTCTAATCTCAGCCTGTACTGTAAAATTGAAGAGGTATAGAGAAGAGATCCTGCACTCTCAGGTTTTGTCACAATTGAATCCGGATGGGAGCATCAAGAATGCCTATTAACATAAAAAAGGCATTCAGACATGATCAGCATTTTTCTCCTGCTTTGCATCAACTGAACAGCATGGACATGAGTTTGAATACAAAAATCCAAAAGAGGGGAGGGTTACATATATCAGTGAAACTCAATTTAAGCTGATGAGTATTGTCTTCAATTAAAGCAAAAGAAATGACAGATAAGGGCACTTGCTTGTACCTGTTACCAGAACAAAAACATTTTTAGTGATGCATAGCCTCTCTCTCACCCATTCAGCATTTTCTGCCAGATGCCCAAATCTAGTTTTGCTTGTTTGTCTATGCTCAACAAGACCTTAACATTAGTGGAAATGTATTTTTCAATCTGTGAATGTTCCATTAACTCTATATTAATTGAGGAGTTATCATGGCATATTGTTACATTGATAGACTGGCAGGTGATCATGCTGCACTCAAGGGGCTGCTGAAATTTGGCAGCTGAAATTTGTAGAGAAAAATAAACCAGGTTTCCTAGAGTTATTAAGAACTAATGTTAGCAGAAATGAAGTTGTGGGGTAGCAGACTCAGAGGGAGACCTATTTTGCAATTGAGTTTTATGGAGTTAGCATAACTATCTGGAATAAAGGTGACTAAAGGGAAAACCTATCTTAGAGTCATTTTCTACTGTTACCCATTACTGTTAGAGAGAACTTGGTATAGAGGAAGATTAAAATTGACATCATGTGTGTAGAATCTAAACTTAGGGGGGCCTGGGTAACTGACACTTTTATATTGCCTCTGGTGACCTAGCAAAACCTGCACCCAACAATTACTGAAGGCTAAGTACTGCAGGATACAGTGCCTGAAGAGTCCAGAGCAACAGAACCCTAAAGCTGTCTAACTAAGAAGCGTCATGGGAAGGCTCTTGACTTCTTGATATTCCAATCTGACCCTGAGCATCAAACACCTTGAACTTCATCACATAACTCCAAAACACACGGTAGTCTTGCCAATTGTAGATAGACGATCTAAGATGGCACACTTCGTCTTTCATACAGCCTGCCTTCTGCTGAGGTGACAGCAAGCTCTTGGTAGCTAACATCATCCATGCTTAGGGGTTCCCGGACAAAATAATCTCTAATTGGGGCCACAGATAATTTCTTACTTTCAGTTGAAGATGCACTGGTTGCTAGATATCCCCATGTCCACTTCCACAACACATCACCATCAGACAGATGGACAGTCAGAAAGAATAACACAAATACTAGAACAGTACGCTGTTTTGTCAGTTACCACCAGGATAACTGGTCCACTCTTGCCTCATCTTGCATTTGAATATAATAATGCTGACGCAATCTTCACAGAACACTGTCTCTTCTTTGCAGACTATGGATTCCAACCCTGCTTCCACCCAGAGTTACCAGTGGATTCACTGAATTCAACAGCCATCAACTGGATCCAATGGATTCACAACATCCAGTAGAACTCCGGGGCCACCTGGGGGATGTGAAACAGGCCTATAAGGGGTACATGGACTGGCAACACTGGGAATGCCCAGCTTTTTCAGTAGGCCAAAAGGTCTGGCTTACTGTGAAAGAGCTCCCTGCAAGTTGGACGACCAGTTTCTCTGCACTTTCTCCATCTGTCAGCATATTAGCCTTATTACCTTCAAAATGCAATTCCCTCAAAATACATCCAGTGTGTCATGTGTCGCTTTTGAAGCTTTATATGGAGGATCCATTCCCCAACCAGTCCCAACAGCTAAGTCTAGATTCAGGGACATAAGGACCACATAGTGCATCCTATTCTTGATTCCAAACTGCAACAAGGCCAACTCTACTACTTCATAGACTAGGAGGCCTACTGCCCAAGGAATGCTCCTAGGAACCCACTGATCATATTCATGTCCCTTACCTAGTTAAAAGGTTCCACAGGGAATATCCTAACAAGCCCACCCTGGTGCCACCTCAGAGGGGAGCACATATGAAGGATGATTGGAAGGGGCTATAAGTTTCCAAAGGGTATTGAACTTGGTTGTGGGGTCCTGGGCAACCAATGCCTCCACATCACCATTGAGGAGTTGGACAAAACAGAGCTGAAAAATTACTGGAAGGTTAGGACCACAGGAAGTGCTACTTGAAAAGGCCAGAGCAACAGAACTATGCACCTGACTGACTAGTCCCCACCAACTATTTAAAAGATGAAATTGCCCCAGGGAGGAGTCTGAGCAACAACACAGACTCTGGCTTGACCTTGGCACCTTTGTCCTGACTGGGCTTGGTAATGAGTCTCAACTTTTCCCTTTAGCTCTGACCCAGCGTACACTACAGGCTTGGCCACCTGTACCCTGGTCATTATACTTAGCCTCTATAGAATTATGTACACTTATTTGCCTAATATTGTTTCTAATTTCTGTTATGGTTCAAACCTGCGCCACACAACTTCCCTCCAGGGCATTGCTGCTAGAGCTGACTAGAAGATGGAAATCCTTTGCCAGGAAAAATTTCTCCCTGTGGGCAGAATGTAAAATTGAAAAAGAGCTTTCCCAGTGGGCTGCCAGAAGTTGACCACACAGGCTGTTTGCACCTCCAGCTCTCCACCTTCTACCATGCTCAGCTGCTAGAGAGGCAGGAGAGCTGAGGCATTTTGCCTCCCTCTCAGCTTGGCTGCTGGAGAGTTGGGACCCTCAGAATATTTAATATTCATGGAATTTTGCTATTACTGTTTTTGCAAAAAGGTCATTTTCCACCAAAAAAATATTCCAATGGAAAATTCCCAGTCAACAACTTTTTCTTGCTGTATTCTATTATTGATTCCACTTCAGTGATATTCCTAATAATATTTTATACTAGATTACTTCACAAATGCATAGTTCATCTGTACCTAAGAAACAAAGATGCTCTTTGTGCATAAATTAACATATTATATATTACATTGGAAAAGACTGTATAAAAAGGATATGACAGTTGCAAAATAAAGCATTCAAAAGGTAAGGCATGCCAGAATTAAGGTTACTTGTGCAACAGTAATTCAGCCTCTGTGTGTGTGTATTATGATGCAATCTTTAATTACAGAATACGTACTTTTTTTTAGATACAGGACCCCTGCCTCATACAATGTACAGGATGAATAGTCCTCAGTTAATGAGCTGCTCTTCAATATTTCTTTTTTACTCTAATCATTTGACGCATGTCACCATGCATTATTTACTGCATACTTTTCAACCCCTGATCTGAATACAGAATTATTAATTTCCTCATGGGCCTTTCTGAGGTTCTGTCATCTCACCATAGGGTCTTAGTTCTTCACCAACTTTAAATAACTGTATTTTCACAATGCCCCTGTGAGGTGAGATGGTATTATTATTGCCAATTTACAAATGGAGAACTGAGACACAAAGATTTAAGCCTTAATTGTGAAGAGTGTCAACTAACTGTGTGTGTCCAATTTGAGAAACCTAGGCCCTGATTTAATCAGAGCACTTAGTTTTTCATATGTTTAGAGGAGATCTTCCACTGACATCAGTTAAAGTTATGATGGTTCAGCATTTCTGCAAATCAGACCCCAGGTGTCTCAAGCTGGGCTCAGAAAACAACACAAAGAGTAACCATCAATGGAAAGTTTAATTGGGATAACGTGACTAGTCTCACATAGGAACTCTGTGGCAGAGACGGGGATAGACTTCAATTCTCCAAGGTAGCATTTAACTGCCTTAAATCACAAGAGTGTCCTTTATATTTCTGAAGCCACCTGCCACATTATCTACACACCTACCAACAAAGAAGGGGCCCTACAGACAAGTGTCTCATTCACTACACATGCTTGATTCATTTCCAGGGAAGTCTGTCCTGTGTTCTAAATGTGGCAGGGGTCCTGTTGAACCAGTAGTATGTGATCATGTAATGAAGACTTTACCATAATGCATATGCACAAGGGGAGCGAATTCAGGTTTCTCAAGCATTTCCTACATTTGAGCATCTCACTTTGCAACATTAACATTCTTTTCTTTTTATTAAAAAAAAAGAACTGTAAAGAACCACATTGACCCCCTCTTTGCCCCTGCCCAAGGGTCTTCAGCAGGTTTGAGCTCTGTAGCTCCATAGCACACTTGTCTATCACTTGAACCTTAGAAGTCTGAAGTCTTTTACACGGGCCTACGAGTGGAGACAATCTGTGATGTGTTCAATCACAGAGACCCACTTGGGACTGTCACCTGATGTGCTGAAACTACCTGTAAGCCCATTTTCTTTGATAGCTTGGGACTCCAGAATCCTGTCTTGTTGAGCCAGACATGCTAGCCTGCTGCCACACAGACCCAGGTCTGACCCATGCCCCCAAAGCTGCAGACTTAACTGAAAACAGATCAGCAAATACTCCTGTCTCCAGCACCCAGCTCCCAATGGGATCCAAACCCCAAATAAATCCGTTTTACTCTGTATGAAGCTTATACAGGGTAAACCCATAAATTGTCCGCCCTCTATAACACTGATAGAGAAATATGCACAGTTGTTTGCTCCCACAGGTATTAATCGCTTACCCTGGGTTAATTAATTAAAAAAAGTGATTTTATTAAGTATAAAAAGTAGGAGTTAATGATTTCAAGTAATAACAGACAGAACAAAGTAAGTCACCAAGGAAAATAAAGCAAAACCATGCAAGTCTAAGCCTAATACAGTAAGAAATTGATTACAGATATCTCACCCTCTGAGATGTTCCAATAAGCTTCTTTCATAGGCTAGACTCTTCCTCATTCTGGGCCCAATCTTTCCCCTGATACACCCCTTGTTAGTTCCGCCTGAGGTGGTAACTTGGATATGTCTCATGACTGGCATCCTCCTTTGTTCTGTTCCATCCCCTTTTATAGCTTTGGCACAAGGCAGGAATCTTTTGTCTCTCTGGGTTTGTCTAGTAGATACCGACCACAGCTTATTAAAACTCATAGTTTCCTTTTTGCAGGAAATTATGAAAAAAAAATCAGCTTCCAAACAAAATAAGCAGAACTCTCTTAGATTCCCACAAAAGGAAAATTTCCCCCAAAACTTGTTTTGAAAAATCAGGCAGTTCTCGTGCTGGGGAGCCCTGGCTCCATGACAGCCTGCCAAGCAGAGTGCTGGGGAAGCAGGTGAGCTGGCAAGAAACCCAGGAAGTCTCCTACCATTTAACACACATGCCAGTCATGATTCCAGTGGAAACCTGCCTAGTTGCCATCAGAAATTAATTAAAATTGACACATTCCTACAGAACATTTTGATTTTTACAAATTGGCATTTTCTGACGGAAAAAAATGTCCCATCAAAAAGTTTCTGACCATCTCTATTTTTGATCCTTATGCCACTATTCCTCTAGTATTTTCCTGTCCTCTTTTGTTTCTATGCTACTGCCCCAAGCTCCTACTCCTTTCACTCCACTGCTGCTATCTTCCCCCTTCCCCAAATCCTGCCATTGCCCCTCTGCCAGTTCATGTCCATCTACTCTTATCCTTCCTTCCATGGCATCTACATATTTTTCCATAGCCGCTTTCTCAGAAGTTGCTGAAACATTTTAGCAGAAACTTTAAAAATGAAATAGAAAAAAAAAGAGAAATCAGCATGAGATGCTCTTTGTAGAAAGCTTTAGTTTGAACAATTTAAGTTTGGCAGAGTTGTAAGCTAGTGAAAGCAGGGTCTTTTAATGGGGAGTGTTAGGCAACCATAATTTCTATGTCACTTACAATGCATAGATAGGCATCATTCTTGGGGTAGGAGCAAGTAAACTAGCTATTCAAAAATAGACTCTCACAATCTGCTTGAATTTAAGACTTTGGTCACCAATCTCCCAGCATCATAGAATACCTTCCCACTTTTCAAATCACTTCACCACTGGTAAAAGACTGCTGCTGCCATATTGACAATAGATACATGTCCTGGATTATCTCTCATCATATTACAAGTGCTCAGTTTGAAAAATACATCTCTCTAAACTCTGCAGACTGTCTGCTACCAGAGAAAAACAAAGCAATCTGGTGAGCACAAATCAATAGAAAAAGTAAGTGAAGAATGATATGAAAACTGTAATAAGTAGTGGTAGTCTGGAGGACAGATAGTGCCTCTTAATAATTATGGGATGACAGCTATCACCTTAAGGCTCTGGTCCAGCAGAGATTTAGGCATATGTCTAATTTTATGACCCACTATTGTCAGTTGAAATAAAACATGCAGGATGGGGGGCCTAAATTTGTCTCTCTACAGAAAAAAATTGTGCAGAACATCTGCAGATGATATACAGCTGATGTGCCCTAGTGAAGAGCCGATTTAAATTCCAAATTTAAACAATGGTGATGATGAAGGCACCTCTTCCACCATCATTCCACTGGGAAAAGAATGGGCAATTTGTACTGAAATGAATAAAATGACATTGTCAAAGACCCATTTTTTGTAACTGCAGGTGATTCTGGTACATGCGAATATTCTAATGTGCTGGACTCTGTGTAGTTTCAAAGACTCCCAGCTCCTGGAGTGAGAAAAGGAAATTCCTTGGAGTGGTAGAAAAGTTCCTAAAATAGAGAAGGAAGGAGCAAGATTATTTTTTCAGAAAATAAATAAAATAACAAACAAGAGAACTGCATACTAAGGGCCCTGATCCAAAGCCCATTTCAAATCAGTAGGAGTCCTTACAATGACTTAACGGGCTTTGGATCAGGCTCAGATATGAAAAACTAAAACTAATCCAAAGCCTGATCCACTGAAATAAATGAGAATCTTTTCATGGCCTTCTATAGGCTTAGGATCAGGGCCAGAGAGAAGGAATGTGTGAGTGGGTGTGTACTTCTGACATTATGATGAAGACATTGTTGATGATTTGTTCATTTGTCATCAACGTTAACAACATTTCCTGTTATAGCTGCTCTCGTGATGATACTTCTTTAAAACAGTGTGGAACAGTGAAGCTCCTACATCAGACCATTTGAATATTTCATAGCTGCACATGTCATATGGATAACTGGAACATATCCATTCTGGCCCGGACACCCAGCTCAAATGTTCATCCTTTTATTTATTATGACTTGTAACAAAATCACCTGTCCTACAGCCCTAGACACTCAGACAAAATTTACATTTACAACCGTACAGAAAATTTAAATTGCTAGCCCACCCATAATCACCTGGATAACACAGGTCAGACAGTCTGACAAGAAAAATAACCCGGCCTCCCTACCAACCCTCTCCAAAATTCTGAAACACTGCCTTGTATGGCGCCCCAATGAATCTGGGCTGTTTCAGACTAAGGAAGGACTGAGGAGTGAATTCCAAAGCAGAAGAGCCTTCTCGGAAAACATCCTTCCACCAGCCCCTTCTCTACCTCAATAGCCCTGGCACTATCTCTAATTGTAACTGACACAATATCACAGAGAGAGAGAGGAAGTTTCTCAGGGAGGCAGATCCTCACCAATTTTTTAATCTGGACAGATGTAGACACACAGACAGGGAACAATAGCATACCTGGATGTTCAAGTCGGAGTCACGTTTATCTCCAAAACAGAGAGATTCTAGTTTAGTGAAAGCAAAGAAGAGGTGGAAACAGCATCAGAAGGTATGGCTGGCTTAAAGAGGCTAAATTAACATTGTGAATGTGATGCTATGTAAAATTAGAGTCTTCGTGACAGGCTGTCTTATGGTCCATGTAGTGACTGAATCAATACAGGTATACTTACTCTCTGCTTCAGATTCATACATGCGAAGGCTAGAAATCATAGCAAGAGTATTGCAAGTGCCAAATGCAGTTACAGAAAGGCACAAGTTACCAGCAGAATGTTGGTGGACTTGACAATTATTTGGGCACCTTCACTGGTGTGGAAAGACCACTCTACTTATCCAGAAGTAGTGCAGCATTCTGGCAGTGTGGTAAAAAAAGGGACACATTGAAAGTGCTTGCAGTCAGAAATGGGAGGGAGATGGGGAAGGGAAAAATAGCTGCCAGTGTGATCTGGCAAGGAAGTCTTGCATTTCTTGTCAGGTAGGCAGGGAAAAGAGAGAGAAAATAATCCAGAAAATGCTATCATGCACATTTACTTTATGCCAGGGCACTTGAGGGCATGCTTGGTGAGTCGTTGCTAGCAGAGCAATGACTTCAGTGTTGGTCACAGGATATTAGAGAGACAATGTAGGTGAGGTATTCTTTTTTAATGGAGCAACTTCTGTTGGTGAAAGAGAAAGGCTTTCAACTTTACACTGAGCTCTTTGGGTCTTATATGTAGTGAGGGTTACTATAAATTGCTGGGCTGGCTGTGGCTTGAAGAGATGCAGCAGAACTGGCCCGAAATTCACATGGTGACACAAGGAGAAACAGACCTACCTGGAGTATTCCTGAAGAACTGGGCAGCATGAAAGACACCCCTGTAATGCTAGCCATTCTGCTGGGCAGCCCAGCTCAAATGCTGCAAGACACGAAAAGTACCATATCCCATCAGAACAGAAGCCTGAGGCAGATTCTGAACATCTAGTCAAGGTCTAAGTTCTGTTATGCAAAGTAAGGGAACATCTGTCACTGAGTCCATGTTAAAGAATGGAGTCATCAGCATTCTTGGAGAATTCAAAATGATATAAAATTTAGTGCTGCGTTATAGGCAGAAAAATATCTACTTCTTGTACTGAAGAATTCTTTTGATTCCATACTAAGGAAGCAAAATTCAGCAACATTGGTTTATAGATATATTAGCCTTACTAGCAGCAGGAATCAGCAGAGCAAAATCCCCACTCATGGATTTAACAGGAAAATTGTACCAATATTAGTGTTTGCTTTTTGGCATAACATTAATACTAGGCTTGTTCCAGACAGCTGCCAGGCAAATTTTGAATAAATTGCCAGGAGCACAATTCCAGTTATCAAAAATTTGAATACTTGTTTTCTTCTTTAAAATATGGATCCTAACTACTATTGGCATTACATTACTCATTTGACTATGGTACTGAAGCCACAACTACATCTTCTGAACCTGAACAGATGAACCTGCAGGGTTATTTTAAAAAATGAAGTATTTTGTGGTAGCCTTAGAGGAATTAGCACTCTTTGATCTCGAGTCACCGATTTGATTAATTTGTGACAATCCTCACAGGGATATAAGAGTAGATGTACAATTTGAGGTCACTTGTACAAAACTAGTGACTGAACTCGTCTGCCCTAATTCTGCTCCCACTGAAGTTATTGGGAAACTTGTGGTTTACTTTAACAGGAGAAAGATTGCATTTTTCACCCAGAACTCTCAACTAAACATAATTCAACCTTTATGCTAAGAAGCCCTTTCTGGGCTCAAAAGGAGGAAAAAACAAACACAAATGAAGACAGACTAAAGACCCATAAGAACATAAGAATGGCCATACGGGGTCAGACCATAGCTCCATCTAGCCCAGTATCCTGTCTACCAACAGTGGCCAATGCCAGGTGCCCCGGAGTGAGTGAACCTAACAGGTAAGGATCAAGTGATCTCTCTCCTGACATCCATCACTCCCCTCTGGCAAACAGAGGCTAGGGACACCATTCCTTACCCATCCTGGCTAATAGCCATTAATGGACAACCTCCATGAATTTACCCAGTTCTCTTTTAAACCCTGTTATAGTCCTAGCCTTCACAGCCTCCTCAGGCAAGGAATTCCACAGGCTGACTGTGCGCTGTGCGAAGAACTTCCTTCCTTCCTTCCTTTCAAAACCCCTTGGATTCCCTTTAACATTGCCATTTGCTGCCATCCTAGCCTTTATATTGCTTGTTTACGCACACAGGATTTGAGGTAATTGAAGTATTTTATTCCTGTTCCAGGAGTTTTGATCATTCCAGACACCAGCAGAAATCTGATCTGTTGCTGTGATTACAGTGATATAATCGCACACATACACACCAATATCAACATGTTTTAAATGTATTTTTATTCACAGGAAATCATAGCTCAGGAAAAATAAAAAGATGAGGGGAGAGTAAAGAAATACATCAGCGCATCACAGAACATAGCCAAACAAAAGAGCTGATGAGTTATAGATGTCACTATACCAAGATTCACATTAAAAAGAACTCTTTGTAAGACGAATATTCAATCTAAAAATCTATGTTATAAATCAGCTGCCATCAACTAAGAGATCTATCTTATTTATCTGAGTAATATTCATAACTCATTTCTGTACAGGGAAAAAGTGCAGGCTCAGTTGCTGAAATGATTACAAACCCAGTAGGTCTCCTAGGATAAGGCTTCATGTTTTTAAGAACTGATAAGCCATACTGTGTTGAACTGGGGCCTGAGTTTGTTGGATTGTCAAAATAGTCTTCTGAAGGAGGAATCTCATAATCTCATTCACCACATGAATAATGAAACATTAGTGCCTAGGATGGGGCTTCAAAACCAGTTTACACAGCATGCTTCACACTTCACATTGATTAAAAAATGATGGGTGTGCTAAATTTCAGTTTTTAAAAGACATGGTGCTTTTAAGCTATTGCCATTCTGCAGGCATAGTGATGGCCCTGTTTCCTCTGTGGACAGTAAGAATCCCAGTTTAATAACAGTGAGAACTACAACCTCTGGCAGGTTGGGCAAAGTGGGTGCAGGGACTTTATATGTAAAATGAGGTGTCTGGTTCCCATTAGGAAGATGAATTAGCAAAGTGTAATGGGCTTTCCAACCTATATAGGCAGGGTGAGGTAGATGGATTTTCTGTCTCATAGTGGAATAAAGGCTAGAAGAGGCATTTTTTTCAGACTATATGGAGTATATGAACTGATATGTTGTTTCTTGACCATATAGGCAAATTGGAGTGAGCAAAGTTAGTTTCTAGTTTATATATTGAAGGTAATGGGCATCATTTTGGTATATTGGATACTAATGTAAGGTGAGATAGGGAGTGGTGTCTGGTTCCTATAGGTAGGTAAGTTTTGAAGCTTTCCAAGTTCCTTAATCATTTGCTTCCCTTGCCTTTCCCTGCTTTGTGGACATTAAGAAAAATGTGCAGGGCTCCCATTTCTCCTTTTCTTCACACAGACTTTATAAAGTGTTCATTGGGCCATGTAGGCTTTACATGGCTTTATAATGTTACACCAAATAAGGCTAATGTTTGTAAGGTTTTTTTTTCATTACCCTATTCACTGGATTTAAATGATATTTTTCAATCAAGTTTAAAAGCAAAAGCAAATTAAAACAACTGGGGGACCAAAATTTAAAAAAAAGAGAGAGAGAGAGATTATTTCAATAAAAAATCTCTGTTATTTTTACATGTCCAGACTCAATATGGTTTGATCAATTACCTTCTGAAGGTCTGCGATGGGATGCCCACCCCACACAAGGCCTAAAGGGGTTAAGGTGGCTAGGTGAGCCAATTTATCTGCCCAGCCTGAACCTAGAGGAGAAGTCAGGGAGCAGGGATTAATTAGACGAGGATCAGCTGAATGGGGACAGGAGGGGCCTGTATAAAGCTCAGGAGCTGAGTGTAGAAAAGGGGGCTGCAGGGAACTTGTCTGTAGTCACTCTCTAGTTGAAGGGAGGTGCAGTTTGTGACTATTCAGTGTGGTCAACAATTACTCACTGGGAAGAGGGAGTATGGCCTAGCAAATGGTGGGGAGCTAAAAAGGTAGGAAAGACCCAGGGGAAAAGTAGCAAGATATAGGATAGTATAAACCTGGGCTGCTGAATAGAGGGTCTCCCGGCAAGCTGGAACCCAGAGTAGGGGGTGGGCCTGGGTTCTCCTACCAGCCACTGAGTAAGTGACACAGAAGAGGCAGTGGAAAGCAGACTGCCTGGGACAGTTCACCCTAAAAGTCTTTGAAACCCTGGATGAAGAGGACCATAGTGACCTGGCCAGAGAGAAGCTGCAGCTCTTGGAATGAGAGGGGTCACAGGGTGGAGAGACTACCAGAGGAGGGAGCAGCACCTGGAAGGAGCTAATCCCCAGTGCAGCTAGAAGGAGAAACCCTTCAAGGTGAATGGATTCATGACAGGGGGAAAAGATATTCTGATATACTTAATGCAATTGCAACCCCAATTCTGTACAAAAGTTATAAGGGAGAGTGAACAATAGGGCTTTTTATGGAGACATAAGTGAAGTCTGAATAGTTAAATTATATGGAGCATTTTGTTTAAAGATGGATTAAAATTCCTCTATTTCATACTTCATTGGTTAAAATTAGTCTCCATATTTGCCACAATTGCTATCCAAGGAACAACTGGATTTTCTGTGATACTTTTTGAATAAAATATTTGCTAAATTTTCTAGAAAAACAACAACTAAAAATCATCCAATTTTGAGAATTACTCCTAGCAATCACTTCTTTGGCTTCCTCTGGCTATACAGACAGAGACCCCCTGAAAATTTCCCATATTGAGGTTCCATACCTACAAACACTTGAGGACATGAATAACTTGATGTACGTAAGTAGTTCCACTGAACTCAGTCTGAACTGAGCTCATCAAATTCTAACACAGCCATCAGCTTTTCTTGGCAGGAGTATGAATTGCTATGATGAAGAGTAACAGCTTTTGTTCTGTTCCGTTTTTAAGACTCTGACTCAGCTAAGCACTTAAGCATGCGGTTAACTTTAAGCACACGCTTCACTCTATCCCTATTCAGACAGTATTTCAGCACATGCTTTTCCAAGTATGTGCTTAAATCACACTGACTGTTATTGGATTTCAGCATAAACTTAACTGCTTGGGCACATGCTTACATCCCTACTGAATAGCAACCTAAACGTCAAGTGGCCTAGGTTTGATGTGTATAGCAACCCAAAGCTACCCGCTCTGTCCAAATCCACTATATACTTCTGTTCTGCCCAGTCTGCTTCTCTATTCTCCCCTCACTCTTAAGCAAATGTTTAACTTTTCCAGGTGTAGGCTGGTGCCAGACATATGCCCCTACTGGATCAGAAGACAGATTATGACTGAGTTGTAATTTGCTTCCTGAGTTCCTCTGGGGGCAATGTAATGGCTGACTATTAAACATACAGGATTTGTGGCAAAATCACAATTTCATCAAAATGGATTTTGTCTGTGTTTTTAAAACTGGTAATTTAGCAGCACACTTTGTCAAGCTGAGTCAAATCCTGCAGGACATATTGTGATTTTACAAATACCAAGTGTCATTCTCCCCCTTCCTTCCAGGGGACCTTCAGAATGCCACTTACCAGTTCCTACCTCTTCTACCATCCCCCTATGGAATATTCTCATATGACCCATGACATGTGGCATTTTATATGCCAGAACATGTGCATCTATAATAGCAGTACCAACTCATTCTTTATAACAGCAGAAGGAAGTGGTGTTTCCATAGGTACAAGACTCCCCTCCCACAGGAAAAAAAGATAAATTTAGAGCAAAAATATTTCTGGCAGGGATGTGGTCTTTGGGGTAGTATGCTGGCAGCTTACCCACTCCTCTCCAGCAGAAAACCTTTGCTACCCAGCTTAATTTTGGTGGCTCTCTAGGAGGAGAAAAGATGCACATGTGTGGAATAGGTTAAGCTACTGTTATCATTTAAGTATAGTAGCTTAAGTGTATTTAAGTATAATTTAGGGAATAAATACAGTGGTAACATACAACTCCAAATAACATAATCTTTAAGATAAGATAAAAAGTGACCACAGTGAGCAAGAGAAAGATTGGTGTCATTCCTCACTCTTATTGGCACCGTTTTTGTGGCTCCATCTGTCATGCCACATGCTTGAACTTGCCTGCCTTCTGTGGATGAAATTATGGCCGAAGTCAAGCTATACATACCAGCACCATAAATTCTAACAGGGTCATGCTTTTCAGTAAACACCATTTCCAAGAAGACAGACTAAGCAAGTGGTCTGCAGTAACTTCACCCCTATAGTGCTCTACCCAATAAAAATGTCAAGACTAAAATAAATCCTCATACCATGGGATAAAACAGTGAAGGCTCTACTAACAAGATAATGATAACAGGATAATGTACATCTCATTTCATTTATGAACTTAATTCAAGATTCCTCCTTTCAGGCTTCCCTTTATGTGATTAACTCTGCTGTATACACTAGGGGAAAATGGATAACTCTCTGTAGTGTAACTGTTCTTTGAGATGTGGGTGCAGACAGTATTCCACCCAGGGATGTGTGCACTTAGCATGCTGAAGCCAGAGGACTTTCCTTAGCAGTACTTGTCCAGACAGCGCACACACACTCTAGCCCCTTGTAGTCTTCCCAGGGCTATTTAAGGATGGTACTGTCCTAACCCCACTCAGTTCCTTTGCACTAGAATCCAAGACTGGAGACTCCGCTGCTGAGGAGATGGATGGTGGGCTGCAAAATATATGTCTGCACCACATATTGATGATCAACAGTTATAGCTTTTTCTTTACTGAGTACTTGAAGACTTGTATTCCACTCAGGTGACTCACAAGCAATGCAAGGAGGTCGGGCTTGGACTTTGTTTAAACCATTCCACAGTTTGCATCGGCTCTAGACACAGTTGTAATAGCTTAGTGTATGATAAAAGTATGCAGTGACAATGAGGTAGTGGTCCTGCAAACATCCAACATAGAAAAGTCACTGAGCTTGGGCTCTCATTGAATGAGCCACCTGTTTCTGAGGAGGTCTGGTCTGAGCTATCCCATATACTGTTGTAATGCAGGAAGAAATCCATCTTGAAACTGTATGATAGTCCAATCCAACTAGGATACCAAAAGTCCAGGTGATGCCCAATATGATCTAGTCCTTTTGAGATAGAATGGCAAGGATTATCTCACATCCAAGGAATGAAGGCATTCCTCACCCACTGTTGAGTGAGACTTGGGGGAGAAAAGCCAAGTCCATATATTGTTTTATTCAGGTGACATTGTGACACCACTTTAGATTAAAACTTGGATCTGAGGATGAAATGTCAAGATCACCTCTAAATGGACTCTCAAGAAGCTGAGTGACAGATCTGGGGACTTAGAATGGAATTGGTAATCCAAAATCTCCTGAATATGTGCTACCATCAGTCAAATTTCCCAAACCACAGAAAAACAATTCCAGTTAGCCTAACAGGTAGATGTAGTAGAAGATTTTTCACTGTTAACTAGGGCTCACTGCACTGCTTACAAACATCATTCTTCCTCCTCATCTAACCATGCACCATCCACATCAATAAAAGCAGATTTCTCAGGGCTGGATGCCATATCCGGCCATTGGTTGTGTCAACATGTCAGGAATGAGGTAAAGAGATCTGGTAGATTGAACAGACAGACTGGGAAGGTTGTAAAACCAACATTCTCTTGGCCAAGCTGGCACACTGAGTATCAAATTGGTATGACTCAACCTCAGTTTGAGAATAATCTGAGGGATGAATGGGATCGAAGGGGAAAGCATACATCAGAGCTGATCCCCAGTTCAAATGGAAGGCATTGGTTAATGAGTCCGAATGAGATCCGATGGAGAACAAAACTGGCTCTGCTTCCTACTGCCTGGCATTGTGAATGGTCCATTAGAATGCCCTATTCTTTGAAAATGGACCTTAGCACACTGCTCGTCAAGGACCATTCGTAACTTTGGGAGAAATTCCTGCTAACGTGATTGGCCAATCAATTTTGAGCACTTAGTAAGCATGCAGCTATATTATTTTCCTTGGTGCAAAAATGCTCACAGTATATTGCTTCCTAACAAAACTGGTTGGAGCAGACTCTTCCCTGTTTACTCACATAATAAATTGCCAGTGGTATTGGCAGTACATATGTAAATTGCAGTAAATGTAAACTATACATCTAGGAACAAAAAATGTAGGCCAGACTTACTGTTTCTCAGGATAGATTGCCCTATCCTATGACTGAAAAAGATTTGGGGATGATGATGAATAACCAGCTGAATATGGGCTGACAATACAATGCAGTGATGTGTATAGCCTGCCTACAATGGTAGCTCCTCTTACACAGGATTATCAGCATAACAACAACTGGCAAATAAGAATAGCACCCCAAAATGCCTGCACTCTGGGTCTACTCATTGTGGGCATATTGTTTAATACAGTCCTAAATAAAATAGACTTTTACCTTGTTCATTTAATGTCATTCAGTATTTAAAACTGCATGTGTTCCCTTGCCCCCTCCCACACACACATCTTCCTCACATGCTGCCAATCACCTTTAAGGCTTTTTTCTGCCTATTGCGGTAAACAACACTGTTGAAATTAGATAGTTCATTTAAGATTAAACAGATGTGATTACCCTTAATGGAGTGAAAGAGCAATTGCCTGGCAATGTGAGCCATAGGTCAATAAAAGGTTCTCCACACAGAAAAACCATACACAATGTAAAGTTTCTAACCTATCAATCCATTTCTTCCTGTGAAAATTGCATAACTTAAAATTATGTTCCTGGAGGGTTTTTCATGAGCTCTTATGAACAGTCCCCTGCAATTCCCATTAAGAATGTGCCATTTCAATAAAGTGAGTAGGAGGAGTGCTTCACTTATTTGTTTTTATTTCAATTCTGTTTCCTTATCTTGGATATTATAAATTAGGCTGAAATTTAAGCAACTCTGAGAGACAGACCATCAGAGCAAAAAGGCTCTTCTTGAACGTTTTAGAATTTAGAAACAACTCAGTTTCACAATGCTAACATCAAAAATGTTTGTCAAACACCTAGCTCTCCAGTATCAGTATGGATGCTGCCTCCCCCATATACTCCCCCCAATCCCAGTACACTTATATGAATACAATATCACACTTTTTTTAGAGACTTATGAAAAAGGATTTCTGAAAGGGGCTGTACAAAAATAATTCAGTCTCCAGGGCACCTGTATGGAGAGTGCCAACAATAGTGTGACAAAGTATAAGTTTCAGTGGGGGCGGGAGGTGTCGTGTTGTGGAGAACTGCACACTATGAACCATGCTGGGACCAGAGATTCATTTCACAAAAGCAAACAAACTATTAAGCAAAAGTCGACCACCACCTTTCAGCACTATTGATCTGGGCAAGATTTGGATAGGTGATCTGCGGCTGAAGGGCTCTATATTTCATTATTTTCAGAGCCACATTGTCCTCCTCTGCATCCTTGGCAAGCTTGTCAAAAATCTTAGGTGAACCTACATGAATTTGGTTTTTGAAGTAAACTAACCTAATGGGTATTGGGACTGCTGCTTCTCGTTTTGATTTATTGTGCTTTTAAGCACATGGAAAGTGTAGATGCTTGTGGCAAACAGTCTAGGCAGGAACCTCAGGTTTTTTAAATCTGAATAAGATAAAGTAGATTTTTCCAAAAACAAACTAATCACCACTTTAAAATTGAGATAGATTTGGTAGTTCCAAAAATAAATGTAACTGGCCACAATATTTTTCTTCAGCAAAACTCCTTTGTGAGACCTGAGATTTCTGCAGCTATTCATGATAATTTGATCAAAGGAGGGATTTGGACATTTTGCTAGGTCACATAGCTTTCTGTAAAAAACATGAAGTTTCACCCTGCACAACATCTTTTCTCTGAATTTTCCTTATGCTGAAATTTCTCTGATTTCACAGTGAGAGTTCTAGTTTTATAACTAAATGAGCAAAGAAAGAATGAAAAATGATCAATATACAAAACCATTTTGTGTTTGTAAAGCCACAAAAACATTTTTTCTCTTGTGGCAATAGCTTCTTCACCTTTGTCTCAATCCTAATAAAGCATTTTTGCTCTGTTTACAAAATCCATGTAACCATGAATAATTAAGAGAAGTAATGTCAGATCTCAGCACTCAAGATGCATGAGCAATCTTAGAAAAATACACCAGTGTGTGAGTTACAGGAAAATGTCTGGCAAGAAAACTGATTTCACATTCAGCCCGTTCAAAGGGTTATTATAAACCAATGTTTTCAATTTATGAATAATGGCGTTAAAACTATGTCTGTTTAAGAACTGCAATGCAAGTAACAGTATCAATTTCATTATTCCCATCAGTCTATTACAGCAGTAATCAGTCGTGAGATCTGCATAGGAAAGAGCAAACCTCCGATCCATTAAAATCTGAAGAGGTGTGTTGAACTGCTCCATCATTAAAGGCGGTGGTGGGAGGACACAGCTCCTTAAAATCAAACTCAATTATAGATTCTCTCCCATTAAATCTGAGTGGTTCTTGTACAGCAGAATGCATGGGAAATTGCATTCTTTTTAGTAACTAGGTCTACCTGACAAATCCACAACTAAAAAAATTAATATGAAAACAAATACAAATAGATCTGAAGTAGCCTGATTCCCCTTTTAAGTGGTTAAAATGCCTCTGGTGTGTGGAACTAAAAGAAAAGCTATTCATAGAAGGTGCATGAGAAGAGGAAAGGAAAAATAAGATCAGCTGGAGAACATTTCCATTACTAGCCCTGTTTGGACTTTGGAGAAAAATCAAGTTTAAATAAAGTGCATTGTTGTTGTAGCTATGTTGGTCCCAGAATATGAGAGAGACAAGGTGGGTATAGTAATATCTTTTATTGGACCAACTTCTGTTTGTGAAAGAGACTAGATTTCAAGCTCTACAGAGTTTAAGACCAAAGAGCTCACCTACCTTTACTTTCATTAAGTTAAACATACAGCCATTCTTTACCTATAAGGAAGGGGAATGAGGAGAAAAACGTCCAGTAAGGCAGGTGGCTTACTGAACACAATGTTAATTTGGAGATACCAATCACTATTTGTTCTCTTTTTTATTTTCCTCTGCAATAGTATGTCTGTCACAAACTTCAAATGGCAGAATAACCGTCCATCACTTTTAGGGATTAACAAATGCACAGCTACAGATAATTGGGTCAGCCTTACAATGCTACATATACAGCTATGCAATAGTCCCTTTCCTTTCAAAAACTTATTTCAAATGGCAGACTGCTCATATACCCAAAATATTATGGCTAGGTGACTAATAATTAACTAACATTGCAGGTTATAATCTTAACTGGTTAAAATGCAGCATGCTGCATAGGAGTTAATCTGAAGGAAAACCTGCATAGGAGTTAATCTGAAGGAAAACAGACTGGCTAGAAGCAGGTGTTTAATTATGTTGCACATGTCTGGTGTGTGTTTGTTTTGTTTTTTACCTCCAAGTTGTTGATGCAGACATGTGAAACAAAGCATTCAGAATACACTATAGAACACATCACAAAGGTATTTCTTAGAGCACCTGCATAAAAGCAAAGAGGAAGTGGAACTACGTCTACCAGCTAGCCATTCTGAAGATTTTCATAAAAGGCAGATTCAGATCCAATCCCTGGTTGGTAGTCACACTCTAATCTGTGTGCACAGCCTGTTGAACTTTCATACTCATTTCAGGCTAAGTACACAACCTTTGAAGATCTGGCACCATTGTAGGCCAGACCAAAAAAAGGCACATCCATTGTGTTCAACAAGCCACCTGCCTCACTGGACGTTTTTCTCCTCATTCTCCTTGCTTATAGGTAAAGAATGGTTGTATGTAAACACAAAAAGGCCCCAGCCAGCTTAGATTATTCAAGCCTGCCCAAAGTAAGCCAAACAGGCCCACAGTCTTATAGGTTAATTTAGGCACTCTCTAAAGGCGTCTACTTCAAAACCATCATGAGAATGAAGAATTTGTGGGTTTACTTCCCTGCCTCTTCCAGGAAAGATTCCCAGCATAGTTTGCTTCTGTAGATCTCGCCCTTGTCTTCTGGAAGAGCACTGTTTTTGTACTGTTTTTATATCCATGCCTATCTCCCAGCAGGCTTCAGCAGAAATCAAGACTGCAAAGTGGCATCCCAAGGGGCTACATTTCCAAGCATCCCTGCTTTCCAGGGATCCACTTCACTATCCACTGAAATCAAGAAAATTATTTCCATTGAATTCCATTGAATCAGTCCCTGCATCTCAGAGAGGAGCTCGCTTGGTACTGCCATGAGCCAGCTGTGTCCTTCACTTTGAGAGGACAGGAGAGCGTCAGGCCTTGCTGCACACTGAACTCTGCTCTAGGACCCTACAATCAGTATGAGCAGCATGGGCTACTTCATCCTACTCGCTTGCCTCCACCTGAAACCCCAGGGTATTTCCTACATAGCCTCCTTCCCTGTCCCAAAGACCTTTTAAAAGCCACCCTGGAATGGGGAAATGCTGTACCCAGGAGGATTCTTTTCAGGCAAGTATGAAGCCCTTACACTACATTAAAAGACCTTTTTTTGTTATCTGGATTAGGGAAAGATGTACTCCTTGGAAGAAGAGGCTCTTATCTGAGCAACCAGATAGGCTGCCCATAGAGAGGAGTTCCCAGTCAGTAAATTACCCCAGCAATACACTGGTGAAAGTCAGCCAGCCTTGTGATTTTTAGTTCTTTTTAGGGCTTCACAAAGTCATTTATTGTAAGTTTACCTTTTTGTCTTGATTTAACTCAGACAAATGGGTGGTAATACCCTAGGCTAGGGGTCTCCAAACTACGGCCCAGGGGCCGGATCCAGCCCACAGCATCAATTTGTCCGGCCCCCGATCCCAGCTGAGCAGGCATATGGAGAAGCCACCACTGCCCCGGCCCCGCGTGAGCTGCTGCCGGTGGCCCCATGTGTTGAGGGGTGAGTGCAGCTGGAGGAGCAAAAGTGGGGAGGACGCAGCAGTGGCCAGAGGAGCAAAGGGGTGGGGGGCATGGCAGTGGCCCACAAAGCCCCTTCAAAAATCGAATATGGCCCTTGTCTCAAAAAGTTTGGAGACTCCTGCCCTAGGCAGTAGCTACTTCATTCAGAACTTCCATCAAGTCATAATTCAGGGACCTCTTGTTCAATTTTTTGCAATTTTATAGAAACTCTTCTTTTTCCTCCAATCTAACCTACCCATTTTGAGGCTGATATGAGTTTCGTGATTTTCAAGGGGTGGAAGGGGTATGTGTCAAATCTTAGGGCTGTAGCCTGTTTATTAGGGTGTACTGATATTATTAATTTATTTAATTTAATTAATAATTAACTTACTAATAATATTATTAATATGGGTCTTGCCAATTTGTTTGATCAGAAGATAAAAGTTCTTGTCCTGAATCAGGCTCCACATCAGAATTTACAAATGACCCTTGGGGGTATGACGGGAAGATCACACTGAGACAGATATAGTTGTAAAGACTTTTTATTAAAATCAGTGAAATAGTAAGTAAAGGTAAAATACTTGAAGTTACAAAGTTACAATTGCATTACTGCTATTCAAAAGTTGCATATGATAATATAGTATTATTTGCAACAAAGTTTTGGTTAATATATTCCCACTCTTCCTTGATAACCTGGTGGTAAGAGACACAGGACCAGCCTTGCAGTTCAGGTTTCTTAATTTTTGAGTGAGTGACGCAGTTCTTCGAAAAAGCTAAGAGCTATCAAAGCTGACTAGGGTTTACCTGACTCACTTAAACTTAAAATCAAAACCTTATAAATAAATTAAGAATGAAACTTAGGGAAACCAAGCTTAGCCTAGTTCCCTTGAAACCAAGTTTAAGAAGAATAAGTACAGTCTTCTAAGAGTAGTAGTCATCATAAATAGATAGAATAGATAGAGTGAGTAAAAGTGTGTAAGATAGAGTAAGTGAGAATGATAGAGTGGAGCAGAGTGAAGTGCTCTAGTGAGGTGGGTCACCTCTTTCATAGGGCACAAGTGCTGGAAATCCTTCCTCCTATGCCCAAATTTCACCCACAAAATGTTAAGGTGAACTGACCCCATCGGCTAGTATGTTTGTGCGTATTGATGACACGTATATATGTATATAAGTTTCCTTGTGGTGTACCTGTTAAGTCTGTGGATACAACATTGAAACCCCCCCCATGCCATTCTCCATTAGTCTAGATAAAAGGTCATTGACATAAGCGTTGATATTTATCTATTTAGGTAACAAGATGAAGGTCAACTTTACCTTCTGGGTAAAAGATCTTAATATAGATATGTTAACTTTGCCTTAGCTTAACATACAGGATATGGCCTGTAGACCTGTTGCATTACAGCCAAACTTACTTTAATATAAATCTATAAAACTATTACAATAAGCCAAATACTTAAACTATAAGAAAAGATATAAGCAAGTTAGTCCTATAGGCTATAGGGTGATACAATTTGAAACTCAACTGCAATCTTAACTATAAAGTGGCTGTAGATTACAGATTTACCATAATCATTTGAACTAGCTACTGATCTGTTCACACCAATTGCTCTCTGGGACTTTTAAGTACCAAATTGCAGAACATTTTCATAGCATGCAAATGATGTAATCCCTTTTTCCATGTTTGATGGTCTCTCTCATGCACACACAGTTATGGCATCAGAATACATAAACATTCTTGTAAAGCATATAAAAATGCACTTGACCCATCAGAATCAGCAGCTTTTTCGTAGCTTGGTCTTAACCTACCTACTCACAGTACTTATATGGGCCCCTATTACCACAGTAGAATCTGAACACCTCAGAAAATCTTTAAAATATTTATTACCACAGAACCCCGGGGAGGAAGGGGAGTGCTATTACATAGTGGGAATTGAGGCTCAATTCTCAGGCTTCCCTGGTATTGCTGATGTTTTACAGCTCTGGGAAAAGCTCTACTACCAATTTGTCATCTGGAATAGATTTAGACGTGCTAGGCCCAGATCCACCTACCCTTCAGAGCTCTCTTCCCCAGACTAGGAAGAAGTAGGACAGAAAAATGTGCTTAATAACATATACTCTGGTCTGCTAAAACCTGATGTGCTTACTCAACTTCCTTGTCTTGGCTCTCTGTTATTTAACATGTGATTTGCTGATCTCCTGTTCTTCACTGGCGGTTCCAAACTGACTCCTTAATGGAGTACCCTGTAATTTCCTTGCCAGTAGGTGTTTCATTTGACCCTCTGGCCCTGACCCACCTCTGCTATTCAAGCATCGTTTCTCTGCTACGGAGTCTCTTAAAAATACTATTTAAAGACTCAGAGAATATATGCAGTGGCATTGAAACAATTTTTATAGTGGGAGTGTTGAAAGTAGAAACCAGGTTGTAATAGCTCCCCCAGCACCCCTACTTCCAGGCCATTTCTTCAATGCTCATCTCATGCCTTTTACATACAGGCAGGTACTTCTGTGCCCCAGAAGACACCCTCTTTTATTTTTAACATTAACTTTCACTTGAGAAGTTACTGGATACTCCTGCCTACTGTAAATGAAGCAGGAAAAAAAGGGGCCCTGTGCCTTTAAAGCTCACATAAAAATTTAATTCACACCCTTTCTGATTAACCTGTTTTGCAAATCAGTTTGAGCAGATATATCCTCCCTGGAAAAAATCTTTAATTGCTTCCTGAAGGCAGAATTCACATGACTAGTGCCTGATGTTATTAGTGAAATGATAGCCTGATTTACAATGTCGTGCACACACAGTTTTACTTAGTGAGGAAACAAATCTCAGCCCTCTTATTTATAATTTTTTAAGCTTAATAATTAAGAAGGAAAAAACCCAGCCAACTGTCAATTAGTTGTGTTTGCACGAGGTGCTAAAGTAATAAAAAACTTGCAGACTAGCGTAAGTGTCAAAAGCTGCCCCAATTATTCATGTCTTCTATCCCCAGCAGAAAAGTGAGAGGCTGTACTCCAGCAGATTCAGACTTTTCAAGCCATACACTCGTATGTATTTAAAAACAAAACAAAAAAACCCTTTGGGCTAAGTTTTGTGGCATTGTGGGTAATGTTTTCAGATCATGTAAAGCAGATTGGGAAAAAAACCAAACCCACATTACCAGGACCGAAAGCAGTGTCAGACTTCTAATTGGTCTTGTTGTAGCCATGTCAGTCCCAGGGTACTAGAGAGACAAGGTGAGTGAAGTAATATCTTTTATTGGACCTGCTTCTGTTGTCTCTTCCATCAACAGAAGTTGGTTCAATAAAAGATCTTACCTCACCCACCTTCTCAGACGTCTATGTATAGGCAGCAAAGAATGAAGCAATGATAACAGAAAATGTGTCCTTTGAGCATCTCCACTGGCCCACTTACTGCTTCTGTCAAGTGACAGCATCAGTGTAAGAAAAGGGACATGATATTAAGGTTGATGTGACCTATTCAGCACCTTAGTTTTAGAAGCAAGAGTTAAACAGTCAAACAGCATGCGTCACTGATCAGCATTGCAAGTCAGAATGAACTGTCCTGGACTTTGCAGTGATTTTTTTTTCCTTACTCCTTTGGAAGCAAGCTGAATGTTTCTTCAATCTGTACAAATGAAAACAAAAAAGAACCAAACATTTGGGGGATTTTTAATGTTAAATGGAGATCTGTAAACAAAACATCATAACTGTAGACACCACTTACATAAGAATCCAAATGGTAGAACACTGATTTAATTAAAAGCCAAATAAACTAAAAGCACTGGATTTAACTGATGCAGTACATGAATACCTTTTACTTCAGTTATATAGTTTTAAAAGATTATGTTGTCAACCAAGCACCCTCTTTTACTCCCAATCCTCCCGTGCCCCCCGCAAAAGATAGCTAAGCTACGTAAAATATAGTTATTATTTAACCACACCTAAGAGGCAAAAGAAAAATGCATCTCTGAGATTACAAAAATAAAACAATTTTCTTCAAAGAGGTTAATGGACTGTCAGTGCAAATTAACCCAACACTTAGCATTTCTCAAATGTGGTCACCTGGGGCTTTTGTTGCAGCAATAGCCTCCTCCCTCTTCCTGTTGCCCCTGGATGCACCACCTTGGTGTGGCTTTCTGGGGCTGCCAGCAGGGGTTGGACCCTGTCCCCATCCGGAGACACCTGGGACACAACACTGGAGGAGCAGGCATCCAGTTAGCTTCCCACCTTTGGGTTTCATCCCTGGGGTTGTGGGCTGGCAGACTCGGCAGCGGGGCTTCAGGCTCCAATCCCATGCTCCGGCTAGGGAGAGGCGGGGCTTCAGACTCTAGCCCCCCGCTGCCTCCCCCAGCACCTCCCCCAGGGCTTCGTTTGTCACCAGGCTTGGCAGGGCTGAGCAAATCTACTATGACAAGTGATACTTGTAAGTTTGTTAATAACACTTTTCACAACGGACTTACTAACTAGCAATAAATAAATGTCAATGATTTGGTTTCGTATATATGCATATTTATTTGTTTGTCCTAAAGCTAATTAAGCACTTTAGGAAAAAGTGTGAGAATGGCCACCAGCTGCACACTGGGGCCACCAAAAATTTTGTAATAAGAACCCCTATCATTTATCAAGCTTCAGAGCTTATTACATAATTTCTCCCCCTCTGTTTCTCTCTCATCCTTCTACTCTACCCTTTTCTGTTTGGAAGATAAAGTATTTTTATCCCCAACTTGTCTACTTTTATTTTCCGACTCCAGCTGTCACATCAAAACCACAGTAGACGAGAAGTAGGTGATCTGTGTCAGACACAAAGCAACCAGAGTAACCACATACTCCTAGCTCCACTACAGGAAAAAAAGTCTTTATAACTAGTGTCAACTGTGACACAGACAGATTGAATATAATGCTGATGCAGTTGGACTTAAGTACTGTTTGCCTAATAGAAGAGGCTTTGAGCTCCCAGTGTTCAGCTGTGCAGCAGGTCTTTCAGTCATGGTGTACCAGCCACATTGCACAAAACAACTGGTGCATATAAATGTCAAGCTAAAAGGGAAAAAAAAAAATCCTTACAAACACAGGCCTGCTCAGTGGGAACTATTATATAATTTAATACTGGAGTACTTCCTAGAATAATCATTAGAAGAAAAATATCTTAGAAACTCCATGGAGAAGGCTAATTATTAAAAAAAAATAGTATCTTACTTTCCCATGCAGTTTTAAAGGATCACAAATACAATATCTTTATTCAGAGTAAACCATACTGTAGTGATCTACAATAAATAGATAATTACATAGCATTGCTCCTTGCATTATCCAAACCCAGATAAACAATGTTAATGGAGCAATATTGCCAAGTAACAATTGCCTACGCATTTTTTTCCAGGAGGCAAATTAAGAGCTTTTTCTTTGTTAATGTTTTCCTACTAAATTAAACAGGGAGGTGGTATCAGTTGCCACAGATCAAGAATGCCTAATATTCATACTTTTGTAAATTAGCACTCATCAGTATTCCCTTCCCATGTGTTTTATTCCAGAAAGGTTCCCTTAGCAACTAGGTCAAGTGGCCTATTTAATCTTAATCTAAGTTATAAAGTTATTATGGGTTCTCTATTGAGAGAAACAAAAGGTGAACATAAGAAACTGTCTATTACGGGTCACATTTGTGGGTGCAGTGCTATGAAAAAGCAGCTATGGCAGCAGGACATAAAGCTATCCCAAATGATGTTCAGCTTAATAGAGATACCAACAAAACTCAAGGAGTAGATCCACACCTAAAGTAGTTGCAAAACTACTGACAATTTGTCCAAAACAGAAGACAGACCACCCAATAAAACAGTAATGGTTCTAGGATTGAGAAAGCAATGGTTATAATGTTCACCTGTCATTACTTTTCTTTTTGGGGAAATTCTGCCTTTTCTGCATTACTATGTGTAATTCTACCATTTCTATCTAGTAATGCACAAATAACATTTTTAGGATTCTTTTTGTTCCAAATATATTTAATCTCTTATTGTCCGTAACTTTGTTTGCCTTAGATTTAAACTTGTGTCCCTTTTCTTCCCTTATCAATTTTCTACAGTTCCTGACTTCTGTTGTATATTCATTACTATCAGTTTCCTCTTTTTTTCCCATTTGTTATATAATCTTTTTCATAGCTGCTTTCATTTCCTCTCTAAACCAGATCAATTTTTCAATCAATATGGCCTTCTTTAATTGGGCATTTAGTAAAGTATTCTTAAACAATTCCAAATTATCATTCACACATTTTTCTGATAAAATCCTTCCAGCTGATTTGACTCATAACTGTTTTTAGCTTTCTGAAATTGGCCCTTTAAAGTCGCAAGTATAAATATCACTGGTGTAGACTTGATTTCGTTTTCACATTGAAATGTGCACCAATGTGTACCAAAATCAGCATTCATTTTTTTAAAATTCTGTGATCAGTTCCTCTTTATCTATCAGGATGAAGTCTAATATAGACTTCCCCCATGTTGAATGAAGCACTTTTTGAGTTAAGAAATTGTTATCTATCATACTTAAATTCCAAACATGTTTAGTACTGGCAGCATATGTCACTCAAATTGAAACCTCCCATGAACACACAGCTTTTTTTCCCTACACATTACAGATAGATACATAACAAACTGGTCATCTTGTTTCCTAGTGCGATTTGGTGGTCTCTAGCAGACACCAGATAATGCTTGTGCTTTGTGTTAACATATTGATCTATAAGCTTTCAAGATCTCCAAGTGATCAGTGACTCAAAAACAGGTAATGCCATTTTTGACACAGGGTGCTACTCCCCCTTCCTTTTTGCACACCTGACTCATCCTAAATAGGTTTAAACATGTATTTAAACATCTCAGTCATGGGAATCATTCCACTAGGATTCAATAATACCAATTAGATTAAATGTATGCTCATAAATGAGCAATTCCAGTACCTCTTATTTGTTACTAAGCCTCCTAGCATTGGTATATAGGCAATTCAATATATCTTCTCTTCATGTCCTTTGGTTCCTTGATTAATTTGCCTCTGAACATGTCCATGTTGTGTTGCGTTTAATGACTTCTTGACTATTCTATCCAGGTTGTCCCCTAGAAGGTTGGTCCCTTCTATTAAGTTGGAGGCCATCCACATTATGCAAATCTACCTCTTCACAGAAGGTGAAACAAAGTTCCTAAAAATCAATACCCTACACCACTCACCTAGTTTGCAGTTCATTTCCCGAATCTTCTTCCTTCCTTTGCTTGTGAGACAGCAAGCATCTTAGGAAAGATTCCTTGAACATTCTTCTTCTTCAGCACATTTTTGAGTTCCCTAAAGTTATCAGCTATCTGTCAGATATCCCTTGGCTCAGGATCATTTGTACCAATTTGAACCATCACCAATGGATCCTTTCTAACTGACTTCAAAAGCCTATCCAATCTTAGAGTGATGTCTCGTGCCTTAGTTCCAGGAAGGCAGCACACCTGTCTGTTGTCCACCTGTCCCTTACAGAAGCTTGTTTTGATTCTGCTGAGTAATGACTTTCCAGTAAAGATAATCTGTCTTCCCTGGATTGTTAGAGAACTCTGTGGGCAAGCTCGATTTTCTTACAGGTTGGGCCATTCACCCATGCGTCCTATACATCTCTCCATTCTCTTGTATGGGCTTGATCTTGAGGAGTGTCTTCCACAGTTTCCACATTGAGCAACTGGTATCAATTGGAAACTTTGAGGTGTGTGGAATTCCTCTTGTTCCTCTTTTTTCCGGTTCCTATAGCCTGCCCATCACTGTTTATCTCTGACTGTGTAGAAAGCCATCATGACCTCTTACTTCTAGAGGTTACAAACTGCCAGACCTCCTCTTTCACTCCCTCTCTCTCTGACTCCTTGGCAGCAAGCTCCTTTCTTCCTCAAACATGGGGTATTGATGTTTCCTGAACCTCACTCTCCAGGAATTCCTTAACTTAGTGTTTTTACTTGGTTCTTCAGTCCTGCACAGCCACCAACTTGCACTTCATGCACAGGAAGTCTCCTCTGGCATCAGGCTGGGGGGAAAACACAGCACATCCATTGCAGGTCACCTCCATTGTTCCATGGCTGACCATCTTGAAATTGCATGTGAAGCTGAACTTGGAAGGCAAGCCTCTCACATTTCCTCTCCCAACTTCCTCCCTCTCCTGTTAGATGCCTCTATTCACAGTTCATGAATGTGCGTAGCAAATGACTTTTAATACCAAGTTTTCCTGCTTAGCTCAGCTCAACTCCACTCCTCACTCTCTACAAGGGAGCCATTAACCACTCAAAGCCTTCAAACTGAGGAACTGCTCAAAGCTCAAAGGGTTAGAGCTTCATGGCCTTTACCCAGGCACCAACAAACAAACCTGTCTCAGTATTTACTCAGGGGCCCATAGCCCAGTGTAGGGAGGCTGGGTGGCCTCCCTCTGAGCCAGAGGGAACAGAACCCCTCTTGCAGCCGGAGTGGGCGGGCCTTGACCAAGCTGGCCCCACCCCCAGGAAGCGGAAGGGTGGGACAGGAAATATAAAGGGCAGGGCCCGCAGCTCAGTCAGGGCTGCACCAGGGAAGGAGGCAGATGCAGACCGCGGGCTGCTCCCTCCCTACCCTGCTGCCAAGCCAGGGAGCCCTGATCTAGGGGACAGCCTGCGGTTTCCAGACCTGCCAGCTGCCGAGTACCCCGAGGAGCTCCCGGAAACCTGCAGAGACCCGTGGCCAACGGAGGCGGACGCTGCAGGAGAACCCCAGTGGCTAGCAGCTGAGGACCCCGAGGTAACGCCGGAGCCCGACAGTGACCTGTGGGCCGCCGAGGCGGCCACTGGCGGGGATCCGGAACCCCCTGCTACCGAGTTGCTGATTCCTGCTGGTGCCCGCTTGACTGTGAGGTACACCCCAAACCCTAGTGAGCGCTCCCCTGCCTGAGGGGCGCGCTACTATCTTTGCGGGCGCTCCCCTGCCTGAGGGGCGCGCTACTAACTTTGGACGCTCCACCCCCCCGCCGCTAATTCCCCCTGACCAGGAGGTGGGGCCGCAGTCTGGAAGCGAGCCAGTAGCTCCTCACCGCCCCAGTGGCCCGGGGGCCCCTACTGACCCATGTATACCCAGCTATTTAACCACTACACAGAGAACAAATAGTCAAACAATCAATCCACAGACAGACCAAATGCACCCCTCACCAAAATCCTGCTACCTCTAACTATAGAGTCCACAGCTATGCCTTTCTAAACTCTCCTGCAAGATACCACTAGCTGAAATTGACCTGAATTCTCTTTTTCTTCAGATTTTTAGTTAATGAAAATTGACAAAATTTCATCTTTTATTAAAACTTCAAAATGTTAATGCAAAACTCTGTCTAGTGCTAATTAAAATGCTCAATTTTAACATTCTTCTTCTTGTTCAATATATTTGAAATAAACCCTCACCTTCTACCCACCCCCATGCCTCTCAAGCCCCATACCAAGGGCTATTTTTTTTTCTTTAGACCTGCCAGTGAAGAAGAGTTGTGTGTTGCAGTGAGACATATGGAAACCCATGAATAATTCAATGAGCACAATAGCTCAGGTGTTGTGTGCTGGAGATTACTTCATTTTTCATACAGTGCAGTACATATATATTGCCTTCCCTGACTAGATCTTTATCAATGTAGAGAAAAAAGTGATTGGTCCATGCCATAAAAATATCCATTGAATACATCAAATTAGCTTCTGTGGACAACCTTAAATTTTACCGTATACCTCAAAAATATTCTGAGCCAATGACTGAGGCAAAACTGAGTTATTTGGCTTAACATAAAGAATCACAAATTCTAAGACTAGAAGAGACCACTGATATCTGACTTGAACAACTCATTCCATAGAACTTCCCTGAAATAATTCCTGTTTGACCATCCTAGACCACATCCTTTAGAAAAAACACTCAGTCTTGAATTAAAATTTGCCAGTGATGCCTAGTGAAGGATAGTGTGTGTGTGTGTGTGTGTGTGTGTGTGTGTGTGCGCGCGCGCGCCAGCCAACCCCCACCTTTAGCCTGGTTTCTTGACATATATCCATATCTAAATGTTTTATGGGCTTTACAAAAAGGGTTGGCAGTAGCCCGAATTACATGGTGCTTGCACCAGAACAGAGAGATTATATAGCATATTGAATTTAGCTGGTTACTTGAGCTGCTGCAACTTGCCACCCAGAAACAAGTGCTGCTGACTTCGGAGATCAGTTGTCCTCCCTTTCCTCAGACAATTGTCAGCTTGCTGCTGCCTTTTTTGCAACACACATCACAAGCCATCCTCATTTATACTCACTGCAAGTGTGCATTTTTTGTACACTGCAATGTTTACACAAACATACATTTCTGCAAAAGTGAGATTGGAGCTGGTCAGGAAATGTGGATATTTTTTCCCCTCTGTGAAAAATGTTGAGGTAAATAGGAAAAAAAAATCAGTAAATGAAAACTTGCTACACAATTTCTTGGGTTTTCATAAGAAATGAAAACTGATTTTTTTTCTCTCATTTTTTCCAATCAAAACTCAGAATATTTTGATAGTGGGAGAGAGTAGGGCAAACAAACCTGAAACATACTGGTCAATTAGGTAAAAAAAGATAAATTTTACTGATTTTTTTTTTTTTTTTTTTTTTTTTGCCTGATCAGCAAAACTTTCAGTTTTTGGTTACTGAAAATAAATTTTAAAAAAAAGGGTGGGATGTTGATGACCCCCCCCCCAAAAAAACAATATTTTTGTTGGAATTATTGTTTGATGGAAATTTCTGTTTTGATGAAAAAGCCATTTTTAGTGAAAAATGTTTCAAACATTGTTTTCTATTTCTGGGAGAGATATGGATCCCATAAGACTGTTACTTTGATTATATTTTCAGATAACTCCATATCTCTTTTATTCTCCACACAACTAAAACTTCTACAATAAAATTAGAACATTTTCTGTTTCCTTATTACCAGTAAAATCTTTCAGTCAATTACTTGATAATATGCAAGAAGATCTAAGTGTGGTCTATTGATAGAAATTATTTGTTTTGTTGCAGTCTTTCTTCACTTGCTGTAGAGTATTTCTTAATTTAAGAAAAATGTATTCCTTAAATTGAGTAAGCTGATAATGAATTGCTAGTTGATTTCCATATTTTAGTCTAATTTATGTGGTGTTAAAGATTAGAAGCTGAGAGGTGGCAATGAAATGACAATCGATGACTAAATCCAGGCTTCTGGATACAACCTAAATGCCTGGCTGCATGCTGGATACCTTGATGGGGGGACTAGGCTGGGAAAGTATTCTCCTGGCAGCCACTATGTGGCTGCTACTGAAACCCACAGATTGTAGTAGACTTCGTCATGGCCCCAGTGTACAGCAGGGTGGGGGGAAAGGGGAGGATGTCAGCAAATCAGTGAAGTGCCCAAAACCGCTTATTGCTAAAAGCAGCCAAGGCAGCAGGCTCAGTTTAACCAAGGCAGGAGGGGAGGGAGGTTTGGGGTGCTACAGAAAGGGCAGCTTCACCCCTCGTTCTTCCTGATCAGAACTGTGTTGAAGTTGCTGGTACATGCATTTTAGAAGAGCAGGGTGTGCCCCAGGAATGTCTATTGGGGCCTCAAGGCTACAAACTCTGGAAAAACCCACACCTGGTTAATCAATAAGCAGAAGGAAGCCTCTTGCTTGACCATTGGAACTGCTTGCTTAACAAGTTTTCTTTAAGGGACATGCCATTCTGTTACTAGTGTATAAATAAGGGAGGAAAGTTTGAGGTAGTTGGACTTTTCTGGACGCTCTCTCTCACTCTGGATATATCTTGCAGTCCCCAGTGGCAGATGGGCTGCTGCTGTGCCACTCAAGAGCCACACTCAGCTTTGGTAATTATCGAAGGTTAGGGGTGTTTTACTAATCTCTTGCGGACGTGTGTAAGTGCTTTTGACTAAGTACAGTTTAGCTTTAAGTGAAAGCACACCTGTGTTGTCCTGTTTGTGCCAGCCATCTATTGGTCAGACAGCTGTGTCTCCCTTGCCTCATTCAGTGCACAGGTTAGATGCACAGTGGAGCACAATTAAGGTTGAATGGACCATGACTATATCTTGTATTTCCTAATTTCCAAATTTTTGACTTGCAATCTAAATAACATTCTTTCAGCTTTTTTTTCTGTATATACTACAAATTTTGTTCTTTTCTTCTTCTCAATATTGACTCTAGTGAAGAGGGAACAGGAACCTGCCAATGGTATATGAAATGAAAAATCCATTGCCTGATACATAGATATCATGTAGAGTGAGCTTAACAATCACTGGTGAACTAATTAATGTGCTTCATCTTCATATACAAAAATACAATATTCAGTCTCAAAGTCAGAAAATCACAGTAAACCTAAAAATGTCAAGAGCAAAATTCCCTTTGTCCATTCCTTTCCTAGAATCAATTTGCCTGTGCAACTGAGAGACTGAAATCCATTTTAGCAAACATTAAATATACTTTTATTTAGAATGCCATATTTCTCAAGGGTCTCTCCCCTTTCCCCAACCCCATATATAGAATCCACATTTCTTCAAACCCCTATCGATTAAGTTTTAATACAGCATTTACATGTTTGAGGTTTGTTTGGAATGGACTTTCAGCAGTAAGTACAAATATAACATTGCTCCACCATAGTCCAACAGATTGATATGGCATCTCTACATACCAACACTAGGAAGTCAAGGTGAAATCAGATCATAAGAGAAGTGTTCAGTCTGAAATCTCCAGAAGCACAGTAATTTGATTTGGTAGCAGAAAGGGTCTAAGACTTGGGATGTGAGGTTACAGACAAGTGGAATGTGATGTAATTATGACACAGGAAAATCCTTTTCCACAAAAGAGAAATGTTACTGGAGAAGTTAATTTCCTGCATGATTACTCAGTCTCACAAATCCCTTTTCTGTGGGGATTCTAATTCAGTCTTCCTTACTTTGACATGTACATTGCGGGGGGGAAAAAACCACATATCAATTATCAGTTCGAGAAGTTCAAGGATATTTAATATTGCCTTCTGAGAACTGTGTAATTCATAGTATTACTAATAGAATTGGTCAGAAATATTTCAGTGCAATGGTTTTTCATCAGGAAATGCCAAGTTGTTGGAACGCTTTGTGGAAATGTACCAGTTTTATGACAAGTTTCTTGGGTTCAGGATGGAATTTTTGGTCAAAGTGAGAGAGATATACTCATCCCAGAACAGAAAGTGATAAGGGCACTCATCTTGGATGTAGGAAGCTAAGGTTCAAATTGTTGTTCTAGAGCAGGCACATTAGGAACTTGAACCTGGGTCTACCACCTCCCAACTGATTGATCTAACCAGTAGTCTATTGGGAGACAGTGTCACACAATTCGATGAGGGTTTCCTGAAGGCCAGGCAGTAGGACTGCTATGAGGGCATCCAAGCCTGTGTTCCTGCAATTTCCTAGGGTGTATTAAGCTCTTTCAGGCTCAGCAAGCTGTAGCACTGGTTCCTCTCTTGAATTCTGTGATACGTTTCCTGGTCACTGACTCTTAATCCGCTCCTACTTCTTAGTGATGGTGCTCCTCAGCCTTTGGCCCCAAGACCAGCGCTGACCCCTGAGACACTCCAGTCACTAACCATGCCCTTCTCCCAGAACTCTGACCAAATGGTATGAAACTTTTGGTTTACATTTCAACTCTCACTGTAGTTGCTAAGCAGTCAACACATGCACACACACATACATTGCACAGTCTAACATCTTTATACTCTTATATATTTAATCACATAATGCATGGGAGAGCACAAGTCATACAAAACAATAAACACTAAATGCATGTCGCTACCTCAGTTTCTGCACCACTCCAGGACATACTCTGGACTGGGCCCAAATCCCTAGGGTTTTCCACAGTCCTTGTGGCCATCAGGGCTCAATAAAGCAGTTTGAGTACCCCTGCCCCAGAAGGCTGCTACATGCTGGATGACTTCTTCCTCCTAGATCCTCTTACCCAGCTTCTTTGACCTTGCTCTCTTCTGCTACATGCATCCTCTTCTTGTCTGGCTCTCTATTCCTGTGTGTTTATTTAAACCCCTCCAGGTCACCTGGTCTCTTTTGTTTTACTCCAGATAAATTTTCTATTGCTCCTACCTTCTTCCCTACCTCCAGATGAATCAGCTAATCTGATCTTTTTAAGGATGCAGCTGTTTGGGTTTTTTTTTGCATAGTTTTTGTGAGCTCAATGTACCATCGTTAACCGTATGTATTTCCCTTTGTATCTGTTTAGGACCTGTCAGCAATGGTGGATCCATATACATGTAGGCACTAATGATACAGCAGTTTTTCATAATGCAACCTCACATTATGAATCAGAATTCATAAGTTATACAGACATGGCCTCAATTCATCATATATGGCCCTTTCTCATTTTGCACAGTTTTTAAAGGTTTAGTTTTCATATTAATTGGAATGAAAGCAAATGTCAAAACCTCAAAATATATTATGAAACTGAATTCTGGTTTTCCAGCCAGCCCTCATAACTAATAACAATTTGAAATTTTTTAGGGCAGGACATTAACTAATGTCTGTGTAGCTATGCCACGAGTACCCCAAGAAACTATGGTTTGGATGCATCCACCTATGGCAAGGTTTTAAAATTTAATCCTTGATAGAATTTTGCTTTAGCACTTTCAAAGTTCTACAAATGACAACTTCAATGACAAAGTGGATGCGGTAACATCTTTCATTGCGGTAATATCTCTACCTTCTGTTGGTGAGAGAGACAAGCTTTTGAGCTAACACAGAGCTGTTCTTCAGGTCTAGGTTCTGTGTAGGCTCAAAAGCTTGTTTCTGTCATCAACAGAAGTTGGTCCACTACATGATATTACCTCATCCACCTTGTATCTCTAATATCCTGAGACAATAACACTGCAAAATCAATGACAGTCACTTCATCATAAGAAACTATGGGATAATGAGATATTCTGGAAAATTTCTTTAGAGCTGGATCCAAAGCCCATTGATGTCAATAGAAAGATTTCTATTCACTCCAATGAGCTTTGGATCAAGCACTTAGCAGAATCTAAACTGCAGAGGTCTCCCTAACACATCTTCCCTGCATGTAATTATGGGCTTCTGATGGAAATTTAAGAGATACAGTAAAAGGAGAGATGAAGATACCATTCAGTCAGATAGATGGAAGGTAGGTATTCTCATATTCTAGCCATGCACCAGATTAGTGAGCCAGATTAGTGAACCACTGAATGCAAATCTAAAAGATTATTTCACCTCTGGGTGAAATTCATTAACATTTAAGCACCTCTTAACTAACTTCTTCCTTACAAGTGTCTACCCTTTTTTGTGACAGCCCCAAGCTGTTTACAGTCCTAAGAGGCACAGAGAAAACAAAAGCCCAGCATGCCAACCTTCCAGGGATAAAATTCATGCTGTATATTAATTGAATTGCAAATTTTGACAAGAACTAAGAAAATGAAAGTGAAGGTCGCTGCAAGGTTTTGTTGCACTTGTGTTATATTTAATTGCTATGCAACAGTATTTTACAAACATGCCAGTTACCATAGCTACCACTTTCAACTTGCCTTCACTATACCACTGAGACATAGAGCACATTCTTACAATACCTCATTTTACTTTCTACGACTGATTTTTATAGAAGTATGAACAATTCAAACAACCAGTTTTGGAAATGTAAGACTTACGACTCGTGACCCTCTTGCTTTATACTGAGTAACATTTACAACTGTGAGGAAAGGAGGCCTAAAAGTAAAATATGATGCAGCGAATTCAAATTCTTAATACAATTGCTTAAAAATAAAGGGCTGAGAAGAGTTACATGTGAGTAAAGGAACCTAAGGTTTATTTTACCAAAGGCAAAGTATGACAACGCATATAAAACATCACTCTATTATACTGTACAACAGAGTGATACTGTACAATATCTGCCAGAGAAGAAATCCAGCAGATTCATAGAACTTTAAATCAATATGGCACATTTGATTTGCAGTATAGAAACTGATATGTTTTTTATGTTTTTCATATTATAGAGACACACTAGGCTCCCCATAAATAAGGTTGTTGATAACTTCCCAATGGAAGCCCAGTTTTGACACACACACACCCAAACATGCCAGAAAAAACAATCCAAAAAACAAAGAAAAAGTATCTAAATCTGATGCACCTGACATTTCACATGCAAGATTTGATCCCAGAGTAAGAACATAACTATATAGGAATTACTGTTCCAGATCTGATCCAGTCTTTTTACTAGTGAGGTATGTTTTCACTGAATGTGATCCTAAGAAGGTAGAACAAATCCTGTAATGGACAATTATGAAACAATCATCGATAAAGGAAGTTTCTTCCAGACCGCTATATGATAGTGGTTGGCTTATACCCTGAAGCAGAAGGGGTTATAAAACTTATTTAAACATTGTTTAAAGTTTGGGATAAATGAAGCATGGAATTATGGAGGTGGCCTGGAGAGATTCAAAAATTAAACTTTGAGCTCTAAAAGTTTTACTAATGCTTTTTGGCCCACAATACTTCCAAATCTAATGGCATTGCAAGGACACCTCATTTCTCCTCTGTTGGTTTTGATGAAGACTAATTTTGGAAGGCTTGTGTCTTAGCTTAGCTAGATATTAATAGCAGTTTTCACAGATGCATACATCTGCATGGGCCATGCTCAACTTAAAAATACTCCTCTGGATGATGTCCATGTCATGATGCTCCTCCTGAAGTTCTAAACTAGGAAGGAGTCAGGAACTACGTTTCTGTAAAGCTCTGAAATGCTACAGAAGGGACTGAAGAAGTGCTGGACTACGCTGTGTTTACATACCCATGGAACAAAGCGTGTATTTTGCTTCCAGAACACCTATTTAAATAGGTTAAAATATTAATAAGGAAAACAACAAAAGAAAAAGCCAAGTATCTAGCAGACACAGAAAAAAGCAGACACACACATATGCTGAACAGAAAATAATGTCTTACCCTCTAAGATGAGCCTTCTTACATTTAAATGGTTCACTACACAGAAAAACAGAATCATTATGCCTTCATGTATTTTTATATAGCTATAAAGACCACATTTGTCAAGCTTCCAAATTCAGGGAAGGAGCCAAAAGAGGAGTTACATTCATGCAGAATTTCTAAATTCTATAGAAGCAGAGCTCCCAGGTAGAAATGCTCTTGATTTCTTGCCTGACTTTGCTCCTTCATACGCACATTTAGGGGGGAAAATGTACAAATACAATTATGTTTAAAAGGAACCAACAAGATGCATAAGCAATACAAGCAGTCTGCATGAATGATACTTCTCACCTTTCTATATTCTTCCATCTATTTTTGGCTACCATTCCCTGCTCTCTTTTATTTACTGTAGAGTTTAATCCTGCAAGGTGTAAAGCACCTCTTATGAATTAGTGAGCTTGCAGTGAAGTCATTGCGAGAGGAGAATACTCAGCTACTTGAATGATCTGTCCTTTTGACTGTAAACTTCTCAGGGAAGAGAGCTCTCTTAAAATGGCCTACACAACCACTCGGACATATGACACACTGTGACGGGTTCGGTCACAGAGACCCCCCGTTGGGACTGTTACCTGATGTGCTGAAACAATCTCTGAGCCCATTTTCCCAAGCATCTTGGGACTCCAGAACCCTGTCGTGTGGAGCCAAACATGCCAGTCTGCTGCAACATAGACCCAGGTCTAAACCATACCCCGCAAAACTGCAGGCTTTAACTGAAAACCACTCAGCAGGTTACCTATCTCCAGCACCCAGACACCCAGCTCCCAATGGGATTCAAACCCCAAATAAATCCATTTTGCTCTGTATAAAGCTAATACAGGGTAAACTCACAAATTGTCCACCCTCTATAACACTAAGAGAGATTTTCACAGCTGTTTGTCACCCTGGTATTAATGGGTTTGTTAATAAACAAAGGTGATTTTATTAAGTATAAAAGTAGAATTTTAGTGGTTTCAAGTAATAACAGACAGAACAAAGTAGTTACTAAGTAAAATAAAAAAAATGCAAGTCTAAGCCTAATACATTAAGAAACTGAATACAAGTAAATCACACCCTTAGAGATTTTCCAATGAGCATCTTTCACAGGCTAAACTGCTTTCTGTCTGGGCCCAATCCTATTCCCTGGTACAGTTCTTGTTACTTCCAATTCAGGTGGTAACTCTAGGATTTCTCATGTCTGGCAACCCCCTTTGTTCTGTTCCACCACCTTTTATAGTTTTGGCACAAAACAGGAATCTTTTGTATCTGAGGGTCCCCATCCTTCCTTCTAAATGGAAAAGCACCAGGTTTAAGATGGATTCCAATACCATGTGACATGATCACATGTCTTGTGAGACCTCAAGTCTCCCTTCTTCTTTGCCTGACCTACAGGAATACAGAAAGGCTTACAAGTAAACAGAGCCATTTATAACCAATTGTACTGGTCAATGGGAGCCATCAAGATTCCAAGTCATCATTAATGGCCCACACTTTGCATAATTACAATAGGACCTCAGAGTTAACTTCATATTTCTAGTTTTAGATAGATACATACAAATAGGATGAACACACTCAATAGATTATACGCTTTGTAATGATACCTTAGAAGAGACCTTTTGCATAAAGCATATTCCAGTTACATTATATTCACATGCCAAGCATATTTTCATAAAGCATATGGAGTGCAACATCACATAGGTCAATCATTACTTTATAGGGTATTTTAAAACTAAATGAAGTGAGTTTATATTTATCGGTCACATTTTATATTAAGTTTACAATTATAAATAGTTAAAGTCTTAATAAATGATTAATAGAAGTTATAACATGTTATAGAGATAACATGCAATATAGTTATAAGCACGTCAATTTATTAAAGTCATTATAGATGCTATAATCCATGGATTATAAACAAGCTATTTACCTGTTGGATTCTATAACAATGTATAACTATTGACTAACTATTTACTAAAACATCTTTTAATTTTCTTATAACTACTTATTAACAATTTACATATGGATCTGATATGTTAATTTTGATGGAATAAAAGGGCCCAGAGCAGACCTGCACAACATGAGGCCCGGGGACCACATGCGGCCCACACAGGCTTATGGTGCGGCCCGCGGGGGGTGGGTAGAGGTGGGGCAAGCCAAGCGGTGGGGTTGGGGGAAAGCGGATGAGGGCGGGGTGAGGGCGGAGCATTTTGGCCCGCAGCTGGTTTTTTTGCAGTAATATGGCCCTCGCTGCTTTCCGAGTTGTGCAGGCCTGGCCCAGAGAGTCAAAGATGTTAACATTACCCTGTCACAACAGGAAACAGTTAAACAAGATTCAAGATTTTGAGTACATCGCCTGCAGCCTGCTTAGTTAAAACATTTTAAGCCTTATTAAAGATACGGGGGGTGGAGTAAAAAATTAAAGTGTTTGAAATGGGAAGTATTAAGTAAGGCTTGTATTTTAACAACATCCCTTATTGTCTTTCCCTGTTACTGAAGAGACTCTTCATAAGAGTCAGACAGTTTTTTAGACAGTATTAAAGATGACAATAACTATTCTTTTTTGCAGAAAAGAGAAAATTAGTTGAAATGGTCTAGGGCTGTTTCTCTTATCACTGCTGTTAAACTTTGATTCCATTTCCTAGAAGAAAAGACAAACATCAAAAAAAGAAACAAAAAGAACAACAAAGATAGAAAATGTAGCTTCTGTCTTGGGTTCTGACTGTTATTTGCAAACTCACTGATGGACAAACACATGCATGGCACATAGTCTTATAAGCCACTCAACAAGCTGGCAAACTTGTACAAGCATTTGGCTGTTTAGGGCATTGCTTTTAGTTGTCTCTCTGGTCACATGTTCATAGCAGTATTACAAAAAAGATAGTGTTGGCTGGCTAACATTGACTAACTAAATAGAAAGTAAGAAGAGAGAAAGGAAAGAGAAGAGATCAGGTGAAGAAAAGTGACACATGGAGGAAGGAGTCAGAGAAAGATGCAAGTTGTACATGCCAGGTGGTATTAAGGATTTAGCCAGAGCTGGTGGAGGTTGCAATGTCTTCTGGATCCCTCTCTCTGGCCCAGAAATGTCAGGACTTCTCTCAGGATCAGAACAGTGGAGGTCCAATAGTGTCCTCATGGACTTTAGGGTCCCAGCATGCCCTGAGAGTGTATGTCATAATTAGTAATGCTTGCTCCTTTCAGTTCACCCATCCTCCAGGCGATTTTGATCCTCTCTCTTTAAAATCTTTAAGGACTCCAAAAGGGAGCAATCAGAGGAATAGCCCATCCCCTCATTATTTTGTCCACCACTGAGACCTAATTTCCCACACACCAATTTTAGTCCAATCATTCCTGAATCCACTCTCCTCTTGTTTACCAAAGTTCAATACATTCTTTGGCTATCAGTAGATGGTTTTTTTTTTCAGATTAATTCAGTCTGTCTCCCTTTCACACCCTATCAACATTCTTTGTATTGTAACATTTTATGAACTTTCACCAACTTTCCCACTCAGAATTCAGCTAGGTAAATCTGCTGACTCCAATTATTATGATAGAACACTGATATAGAATGAGACCAAGTAAGGTGTTAAATAGTAGTACTTATTTTTCCTCTCTCCTGAGACTGTATTACCTATACTGCTGTGGCTTTTGGTGAATAAGGGTACCTGAGTGGAAGGAACCCACAGATACAGTGCCAATAAAAATATTCTAAGTCATTTTTTCAAGTATAAAATAGCTGCACTAAAATGTGTGAAATAGACAATATCCATGATTTAGTGCTACAGTATATGGTTTTTATTTTGTGTGTTTGGCATAACCAGTATAATTCTTTACTACATGTACTTCGTGTGAATAAATCAGCTATCCTGTACTCCTGGCAGTAAAACGTTTGCTCATATATGCACAAAAAGCAGCAACGGTGATATGAAGAATCTTCCAACACAAATACCTAATAAAAGTGTGCTGGTTATTATTTTAAAAAGCATTTTCAACAGTGGTCTGTATATCAAGTTCAGAGATACACATCTGTACTTTAACTGACAACCACTGGCATTCTTTCATGTTAAAACCAGCATGAGTTACAGTTGGGCTTCTAGGCTGTGATGCAGACATAACCAAGAGGAAAATTACTGGAATAGATATTACAAAAAACCCCACAGATTCATTTATTAATCATAAATATCCATTTCACATTATACAGTCAAAAAGGCTACTATGGCATCCGGAAATAATCTGTCAATGTCAGATTTAATGACACTAAATTGAGTTCCCTTTGTTGTTGATTTTCTTCCAGCTGCACCAGTTCCAAATGGCCATCAAAGAAATTTCCCCACTAACTGCTAATTCAGAATGACTCTAGAAAGCAATTCCCTAAGCCTCTGATAGTATCTTTCCAGCAACCTCATTTCTACAAGAGGCTGTGGGAAAATGTATTAAACTAGCTCATCAATCCTGGTTCCAACCACTGTAGTTCACTTAACAGACTACCATATCAAGAAGCTTTTCTGGACAGTTCTATAGAGAGAGAAACCTTGGACTGATTAACTATTAGAGGAACAAATTAGTATGCTATGACCATATGTGAGGTCTCCCTTTCTGCTTATCATCACCAACATGCAAAGGCATATATGAACTACTTGCAGCTTGACATTCAGATTCAAATTATGACACATTCATTTATTTACTGAGAAGTTAAAATAATCAGGGGCCCAAAAGAAAAGCCACACCATTTTTTAAAATAACAGAAACAGACTTTATAAAAATCAAGATATAATTAAAATATCAGGAATCGAGTCTCGGATCTTCAAAGGCCCTAAGGATGTTAGGCACCCAATGCCCAGTGAATGCTTATATTTTACTCACCCACAGGTTTATCAGCTTCCGGACACTACTTCAACTGTTGGATACAGAATCATTTACCTCCTACTTTCTTTTCCTAGTGGTTAAAGCTGTAACTTTCCCCTCTATTCAGCACTGGTGAGGCCACTAGTGGAGTACTGCATCCAGTTTTGGGCCCCGCACTACAGCAAGAATGTGGACAAATTGGAGAGAGTCCAACGGAGGGCAACAGAAAATAATCAGAGAGCTGGGGCACATGACTTCCGAGGAGAGGCTGAGGGAACTGGGCTTATTTAGTCTGTGGAAATGAAAAGTGAGAGGGGATTTGATGGCAGCCTTCAATTACCTGAAAGGGGTGGGTTCCAAATAGGATGGAGCTAGGCTGTTCTTAGTGGCTGCTTCTTGTTCTTTCATCTGCCATGGTCTCAAGTTGCAGAGGAGGAGTCTATTAGGAAACATTATTTCACTAGCAGAGTGTTGAAGCACTGGAATGGGCTACCTCAGGAGGTGGTGGGATCTCCATCCTTAGAGGTTTTTGAGGCCTGGCTTGACAAACCCCTGGCTGGGATGATTTAGTTGAGGTCAGTCCTGTTTTGAGCAGGGGGCTGGACTAGATAACCTCCTGGAGTCTCTTCCACCCCTAATCTTCTATGATTCTATGAAAACATTCTAGTTGTTTGGTATGAGACAGTGCACCTGTTTCCTATGTAACTATGCATGTTAGGCCAGAATTAACCATATTGTATATGTTATGCCTTATTAGTTAAACTGGCCAAACACGGAATTTCTGTGCCACAGGAAATTCCAAGATTTTGATATCTGGTTTTGTCTCAAATCTGGATGAAGAGTGAAAATCTTTGAATTATTTGAAAAACAAAACAGTTCAAAATATTTGGCTATGACTTTATCGAAACAGTTCAAGTTAATCATTTCAGTTACCATATTTTATATAAAAGTAAAAAAAGCCAAAATTAAATGTTTTGACCTTATCAAAATGAAAAAAATTCAACTTTATGAAAATGAAATGTTTTGATAATTTCCTATTGAAAATATAACCAAATCAGTATGTTCCTGAGAAAAGTTTGGACTTAATCAAATCAGCATCGTCTGATGAAAAACTGTTCCATAAATAACATTTTCAATCATCTCCACTTATTAGTATTATATTGACATCTTACTTAATGTACTGTATAGTTCCAGAAGGAAATGCATAACTAATTTCCTATGTGTAGGCCTCAGTATATTGAATCTGACTTTTAATACCATTATAGTGGTGATGTTAATGTTTAGGTTCCATATATTCCAAACTGATGTATCCAAAATACCACGGACCTTCTAACACATCACATTACAATGTCATTCACAGAAACATGACTTCCAAATTAATTTTTTTAAACAATGACAAAGAACCTTATGTTGGTCCACTTGGTACAGTAGTAGTGCCAAGTTGTCACAATACATTGCCTGGTAGATACCAAGTAAAATGGAATAAATGTGTAACAGGTCACCTCATGATGAGTGAGATGAATGTGGAGCTGCTATGTAATAATAAATTAATACTATATGGTGACCTGATTATTGGAATGTTTACTGTCTGACCTTAAATCCACAGGGTTGTTGGAAAAACAAGGGAGAAGCAAGACAATGGCTTAAGATAAGCCACATACAGTAAAGACTTCAGATTTGTTAAGAGACAATGTCCAACCAACTAGCTGTGAGGATTTTACCTTTCCGGTCCAGGCATGCTATAATACTTGTTTGTAGCCTATGGCCCAGCTTAAGAGTGGGACAATTGTGGAATTCCATCCCGGGATAGGTAAAGACACAAGGTCTGACACCTGAGGGGGTATACTCAGAGACTTGAAAGAGGACAGAGACAAAGCTAGCCCTGCAGTTATAACGATGGCGTACAACACATTTCAGAAGTGACAAAGAGTCCTGTGGCACCTTAAAGACTAACAAAAGTATTGAAGCATAAGCTTTCGTGGGCTAATACCCACTTCGTCGGATGCATCCGACGAAGTGGGTATTAGCCC
>ML677333.1:63603069-63655316 GCA_007922305.1 Dermatemys mawii | reverse complement strand
CTTCAATACTTTCTTTAGTCTTTAAGGTGCCACAGGACTCTGGGGGGTGCGTGTGTGTGTGTGTGTTTTGCTACATACATCTTACTTCGGCTTTTGGAACAGTAAGTGCCAAGACTAACAAAGAAATACTCTGAATATTTTTCTACTGAAAGCCAATCACTCTTTTATCATTTCTGAACATTTGCAGAGATACTGTAAAAATGGAACCAATGAATCCCCAAAGAAAAGATCATGCTTTCTTCCATTTATATAAACAAATACAAAGTGGTTGATCTAGCTAGACTACATTCTTTCCAAATTCTCAGTAAGCTGCCTTTATATTTAAAAGGATTGCAAAGGATTTGATCATATTTTATAAATTGTAGAGCTGATTCTTACTTACATCCATTGTATTCCAATGTAGGTACCTGGAGTTAGTGTAATACTTGCTTACAGAAATCAAAGCAAGTAACAACCCCAGCACACACCGGCCAGACTAAAATGTCCTACTAATCCCACCAATCAGATTCAACTACATAATACTAAAAAGGTCAATAACTTAGCATCGAAATAAGGACACAAGACCACCTGTTGGTGGAAGAGCTGTCTACACTAATCATGACATTACTTCTGATTTACTCTGATGTATATGAAAGGCGAGTCAGGCCCAGTATGCCTATTGATTATTATAATTTAACACTAAAACTGAAGTAGTGCCCAAAGTCCCAAATAATACAACAGTTCAAGGAACACATTTTATATATAAGGGCCATTTGACCACTCTTGGCTCTGACTGTACTGACAATCTTCCCCCTCCTCCCCCCCGCACTTTCTCTACTCTGCTGATGACAGCCTCATTACCCCATTTGTCCTCTGCTCAAACAACTTTCTGTGTCTCATTCCACACTGCCCCTCAAACAGAGAATGCCCTTCTCTTGAACTAATCTACTTCATGCTAGTCTCTTTCAGAATCCTCATCAAGCTTCCACCAGTTGTGACATTTACAGGAAACCATCTAATGAATAATGAATATATTTTAAACTGATGATGGGATTGGTTAGATTTTGATTTAAAGGACGTGAAGAAAGTTATAGTAATGAAGGTTGGAGATGAAGAGCTGGGTAAGCATCTCTGTTGTATGAACAGAATGAAAAGGACAGAGTTTATGAGAAATTATGAAGGAAGAAATAGCAAAAATTTGAATGCATGTTGGATATGCTTGGCAAGCAAAAGAGAGTGGAGTTGAAGATAATCGCTAGTTTAATAGCTTGGGCAACAGTCAGGAAATTTAGGAGATGTTCATTTCAGGTGCCACCAATCAAGGACATTGAGGAGAAGAGCTAAACTGGAATAATGCATCATAAGGCTAATTAGGGACAAATAAAATCAGTTGTTTTGGATGCATCCAAGGTTATGTTTACATTTTTGATAGCATGGAGAGTACAGGCACTATGAGTGTGTAGCTATATGCCACAGTAAAAGGCAAGCTGAGACCATATTTGTCACTGCAGTGCATAGCTATGTGACTCAGGGAATGGGTCTGGACATAGTGAAAGTCTCTAGCAAGGGGGAAACAGAGGGAAAAGGCTCTAGAAGGAGCTGCTGGAATGTTTCCCCCTGCTTCTCTCTCCCACTCTGCTATCTTACCTATCACCCTCTTCCACCTTGACCATCTCTCTATCACACTTTCCAAAGTACCACCCTGATCCTTTAAAAGATTGGAATGGTTGCTAAATACAATCTGGAATCTGATCTGCATTTTTTTCTCCTTGAACTTTTCTATTGCTTTAACTCTTTTTTTTGGTCCATCTTTATGATATTTTTTGAGTTTAAGTTGTAATGTGGCCACTAAAAATTAATGACCTGAGCCCACATTGGTTCCTTTGTTGACTCTTACATCCCTCAAAAGCATCTATGCACACATCATCTACCCTAGTTGACAGTCGCATTGTCTACTGATCTCCATGTGACCCGGTGAATTCTCTTGTCCTGGAAGAGACCGCTTCATATCTTTAGGGTGGTTATGTCCACAGAGATTGAAGACCTGTTCACCATTATCAGTTTGGATGCTGTTCACTGTTTTCCCCAGGACTCCTTCACAGTCAGTAAAGTTGTTGCCAGTTTGTGCACTGAAGTCACATATCATTAACTTGATGTCATGGTTAAAATATCATCTAGTATTTCCTGCATCCGTTTATAGAATGTATCCTGTTCACTCTAATCTGCTGCATTTGTTGGTGGTTATACTTGGATTACTGTACACTTGACATACCTTATTTGCACCCTGGCTGTTTTTATTCTGTTATTCACTGGCTTCCAAGGTGGCATGGTCTTTGCTGTGATATTATCCAACATAATTCCTACAGCTCTTTTGTATGTTCCTGGCCTGGCTTCAGGCAGGTTCTCATCTCCTTCACTCTGTGAGGACCTGCTGGCTGCAGCCCTTCAGTCTGGAGCTCTACACACACATGCTCCTGTTGCTCTCCTCTCTTTCTCTGCTTCCCTCTCTCTCCCCAAGTGCACTGCCTTCCTCTGGAACAATCAGCACTCCCTCTCCTCCTCAGAAAAAATATTTAAAGGTACCGTGCTCTCTAAACCCAAAGGTGTTTCAGAAACAATGAAGGAAGAACTCTACAACAGCAGTTTAGGCTCTGCAGGGAAAGCCCTAAGGTAGAGCCAACAAGGGAACTACAGCAAATCCTGAGAGGGGAAGAAGAGCTGTTAGTTTGAAGATTTGTTTGGATTTTTATTTGGACTTGTTTGTCTTACTCCAGAAGGGGTTTAAACTTGTAGAGGACTTGGCCAAAGGGCTAAGCCACAGAAAACCTGGAAGGGGAGTCAGAAGAAAATGCAGGCTGAGAATAGCCATTGCAGGTCCAAGGGAGAGGCCAGTGGAGGCCACCAGAGACAAGGGCCCTGTGCAAAGCCTCATGGACACCCTACAACGGGCAGTTAATTACCCTCAAATTTGGCCTTTATAAGTCAGTCACGGGCAGATTGAACCCTAACTCCCCAGAGAGGACAGCTTCACTGTGACAGGAACACAGTAACTTTTTGTAAAGAAAATATTGATATAACCATATGCAACATAGGATCCTGCCGGGAAGATGAAAGAGAATTATTATAAAATACCCCCATACTTATAGCAACCAAACAAATTCTAAGTAGCCTGGTATCCAGATCAAATGTCATTCAATTAAAAATAAAATTGTATGCTGACCAAGAATGAGAATGGTGATTGTTTTCTAGTCATGCTCTGTAAAACATACCATCAAGAAAGATTCTGCTACAAAAATAAAGAGAGAAAGGTTGAAGAACAAACAAGTCTTGAAAACAGATTCCAATCTAGGCCCTATGTATCTATGCATCCTCCAGAGATAAAAACAAGAGCCTTCAATTTTCCTTCACTGCTTTTCTGTTCGTAAATGTGTTTTTCAATAATAGTGATCAAAGCTATTAAGGCAAAGGCTTTAGAATAGGAGTTGGCAACCTTCGACACACGGTCCATCGGGATAATTTCACTGGAGGGCCATGATACATTTTTTTTTATGTTAACCATCCACAGGCACGGTCCCCACCCCCCCGCCCCCGCAGCTCCCAGTTGCTGCGGTTTACTGTTGCTGGAGAATGGGAGCTGCAGAAAGTGGCATGAGCCACAGGGATGTGCTGGCAGCTGCTTTCCGCCACTACCATTGGCCAGGAATGGCGAACTGCAGCCACTGTGAACTGCATGGGGCCATGCTTGTGGGCAATAAACATAAACAAAATGTCTCACAGCCCACCAGTATATTACCCGGATGGGCTGCGTGCTGAAGACTGCTGACCCCTACTTTAGAATTATATTCTAATCACAACTTTTGGAATTATTAAATATTGATATAGTGGTAGCACCCAAAAGCCTCAATCAGGATTGGGGGCCCCTCTGTGCTGGGTTCAAATGTGGGCAGGAGACAGTCTCCTACCCCAAGGGACTGACAGCCTGGATGGTTTCTTAACTCATCCAGCTTGGCTCAAACTGGGGAAACTCTAGATATGGAAACTGAAATGAAGACTATCGTCTAAGGACTTCTGTTAAGTTATTTTCCTTGAATAGACAGACTTCTGAATGGTGTTAATTTGGCATTGGAGAATTATTCTGTACTGTTTAAAAATAGCTAATAGTAATATACGATATAAGTTAAAATATCAGAAATAGAAAGGTAATGCATAGAAATTAGAGAAAAAAGATTTATACATTGTCTCCTGTCTATCTAGGCTTGTTCTCTACAGTGTAATTCTAGGCAGTGCGCACTTCAGATGTACAGGACTTGATCCAAAGCCCATTGTAGACAACTGGATCACTCTCATTTACTTCAGTGATCTTTAGATCCGACTCTCAATATACTAGAAAGCAAATTAGAATGTCCATCATTCTCACAAATGTCTAAATTCATCATGACCCAACTCATTTTGATTTTTTCTTTTAAACTTTTTCAGTCTCTTTTCATATAACAAACTGTAGGAGCAGGATTTTATAATTGTACTCATTGTTATAAGAACTGATGTAAACTTTAATTTCATTCTATAACAGAAAGGCATGACTGTCTGAAACTGTGTGATGTTTCCAGTATGCATTACAATTACCACCTCTTGTTACAAAGCTTAGTTAGTAAGAGACAGAATTTTGTATTGTGTCTATGATAAACAGGTTAGAGAAATGTTGAGGGCTTGAAGCCCCCAATGTGAACTGTTTTAGTTATAAGATTTAGCAAGGCTTAATTTACAAAGTATTCTGCATTCTGCTGCCTTTAAAGATTTCTGTAAGAGATTGTGTGATTGTTTGTGTGAAAGAGGAATGCATGCATCAGGAAGAGATAAATGTAAAGCCATCACAAATATCCAGATGGTCAAGAAAAGTAAGAGACTTGAAAAGACCAGGAGACAATCAGAAAATATTCATTGGATCATATGCTAAACACGTTAAGCAGCATTGACGGGCCTCAGAGGTGAGCAGGTACCCCCAAAGGCGAGACAACAAATAAAAGATAATGATGGGAAGCCCAGCAATAACCATCAAAGGATGACAGTGGGGAAACCCCAAGATTAATACCACTTAAAAACTAATGATTACAGGATGACATTGCAAAATGCATGGACTCAAATGGAAATTTGCAAGTATAAAACTTGGGTGTTTTGCCATGAAACTCTGGGGGTTCAGTCCTACAAAGCCTCAGAGCATCAATTATGACCAACAGAAACCCCCAGCTCCTTACTCGTGCTCAATCTAACTGGCCATTAGATTGACTCGAGCTACAACAAGAGACTGGTAACTATGAACATCAACTGGCAGGACTGTGTGCATGATGTGTGTGTGTGTGTGTGTGTGTGTGTGTGTGTGTGTGTGTGTGTGAGAGAGAGAGAGAGAGAGAGAGAGAGAGAGAGAGAGATGCGTATGCTAAATGTTGTATTTACAATAAATGGAGCATTTTGCTTTTTCCCCTTATAAGATCCTGCTGGTCTTTATTTGGTATAACATAATCAAACAAATTATGGGTGCTGACATATAAAACAAGTACAAAAGTACTATACATTCCCAGTGTAGCAAAATTTGACATTCTGCAAAAAAAAAAATTAAGTTCTGTCTAGCCATTCCTGTTGGTACAGTGTATAATGCAATATGTACACATCTGCCTTAAGATCAAGTGAAATCCCCAGGATCATGTCAATTCCAGTTTTAATACCATGCCAACATTTTAAACAATAGGGAATGACTAAAATGTATGTACAAGTGTGGCTTCTTTGCCCTCATACCTCTAACATCGATCATTGGGGGTAGTTTTAATTTGATAAAGTCTTTGGGGTGACCAGTGCATCCCAACAATTGGGTTTTTTTATTGAATGAGATATAATTGGATGTCTAAGGTCACTTTCTTAATCTCTCATATTGCTCTATTCTTCTGAGGGGATGAAAAATTTAATGCCAATCCATCATTTCATTTTTACGCATTATATCTGTATTGACTCTTTCCTGAGCCATCAGGCACTTATAAGGTGCAGCTTCCACTCTGAGAAAATATGTTCTCAATGTCCTTTGGACATGCATTCCTTAGCTAAAATAAAGACTGGAGAATTATTGTGGATTCATGAGTATTATTAGCCAAAATTGAATTTATACAACAAACAAGAAATTACACAGAGCAAAATAAGGATGGTTAGATGATAATGTTCCCCAAATTTTAAAAAAAATCAACATGAGATGTTACAATTTCTCAAGATATAATAATTCAAATCAATTAATTCAAGATCCTACTACGTTTTATTGGAAAGACCAGTTTTATCTGACTTCTATATTTGTATGGTGGTGATTTTAATGCCAACATGAAACTATAGAATCCTTAAATATAGGTTATTTATTTTGAATCAGGCTTGTATGCCAATGGCAGTTCAACCAAACAATTCTAAAAGTTAAAACTTAGTAATTTAGACAAGTGACAAAGAGTCCTGTGGCACCTTAAAGACTAACTAAAGTTTTAGAGCATAAGTTTTCATGGGCTAATATCCACTTCGTCGGATGCATGGCCTGCATCCGACAAAGTGGGTATTAGCCCATGACAGCTTATGCTCTAAAACTTTAGTTAGTCTTTAAGGTGCCACCGGACTCTTTGTCATTTCTGCAATTCCAGACTAACATGGCTCCCCTCTGATTATAATTTAGACAAGTTACTTAATACCTAATAACATAATTTCAGCTCAATATTACCTTGACCAGGTTGTCTCTTCTCAACATCCAGCCAGAAGATGAGATATCTCCTTTATGAATTCTTGAAACTTTGTCCCTGGAATATATGGCTATCTTTGTGCAAACCATCTTGTGCCAAATAGAGCTAGCTGGAAATTTTCCATCAAGTTTTTCCATCAGAAAATGTTATCAAAATCTAAATCTTCCACGGTACATATCAATTATGACTAAATTTCAGCGGAAACCTGCCTGGTTTCCTGCCAACTCACCTGCCTGTTTGGCACATCATCAGCCCATCTGGGAGGGGGGAATCTTGGGAGCTAGGGCTCCCCAGCTACTTGGCAGCCTGATAAGTAGGGAACTTGCACCTTCTTGGCAGCCTACCAGCTAAGGCTAGAGGAGGCTGGTGAGACTGATGAGCTGCCAAGGAGCTGGAGAAATGAGGGCTCCTGGCTCCCCACAAGTCCTGGGAACACCAGCTTCCAAGGTCTCAGACTCCTCAAGTTAGTAGTTCACTATAGTGCAACATTAAGTAATTTGGCTCATTTGTTAAGCCCATCACTAGCATGATGTAATAGATAATGAAATAATACAAAACAGTTGTAGACACCTCTGCACCAGTACTTGGCTCTCCCTTATACTTCAGGAGTAGTTTAGCAGGATCACTTTGTAAGTTAAGTTGTCTCTGGTTGTCAGATTTTAAACTGAAATCAGCTTCTGTACATTTAAATCAGCTTCTGTATCAGAGGACTGGAGGATAGCTAATGTGATGCCAATTTTTTAAAAGAGCTCCAGAGGTGATCCTGGCAATTACAGGCCTGTAAGTCTGAGTTCAGTACTGGGCAAAATGGTTGAAACTATAATTAAGAATGGCTATTTGTCAGGATGGGCAGGAAAGGTGTCCCTAGCCTCTGTTTGCCGGAAGCTGGGAATCAGCAACTGGGGATGGATAACTTGATGATTACATGTTCTGTTCATTCCCTCTGGGGGGGGCACCTGACACTGGCCACTGTCAGAAGACAGACCTTTGGTCTGACCGAATAGGGCCATTCTTATGTTTTTATTGTCTGATTTGCAGTTGCATGGTGACATATTAATTTATGAGTTGATCCTACTCAAAAAAAAAAGAGGCAGGGGAAATATCTTGGTGTTTCTGAAATGAAATATGTTCCTTGAGCTTCCAGGAAGCCTGGAAGCCCTGAGAACTGCTTTGCATTGGCTTCTCAAAATTATTGAAGGTATCTCTTTCTTCAATATAACACAAATACCTTTTTCAATTCTTGTTAATTATTAGTTAGAGACATATTTTTTATTAATCACACTTCTTTTTAAAATACAGAGCATTGTTGGAACTATTTTCAATACTCAGTGGTGAGTCTAACTTGGAAATGAATCTTCTTCAAGCCTAATTACATAAGATATTTATCAATGTATCTAAATAATTAATAATTAAAAGCTGTTTCTTAAATGTTAATTTACACCCTTATATCCTTTTGTTTACTCACTAATTCAATTATCCCTTCTCCGTAAGATCTTTATCTACTGTATTTCCATTGTGAATTTATAGCCCTAATGCATATAATGTAAACAAAAGAGATGAGAATTTCCCAACTTAGCAAGTGATCCATCAATGTGGAGGCAGGAGCAAGATGCCTAGGGTCATGGTGAAGGCCATTAACCGGCAGGAGTGCATTCGGGCCCTGTCTGCCTTCGTCAGGAATTCAGGTAAACTGAAGGTACACAAGTAGGTGGATATAGTCAAATTAACCAAACACAAAGAGCTGTCCCCTTATGATGAAAACAGGTTCTATACCAAAGTGACTTACACAGACTGCCACCTGTCACTCCGTGATGGTGCCAGCACAGAGTTCGTGACCAATATCTACAGAGGCTGCCATCACAATGGTGTGATGCATTGCTACTTCAGCCAGGGCTCAAAGGGGCTCAAAATGGTGGAGGAGCATCAGGATGGCAGTCACACACTCACCCTTCAGGGACAGATAGATCTGGACAGAATTGGTGGCCAATTGACAGCTGCAAAGAAGAAACAGTAAAATGAATGTCCAATAATAAAAAAATAATGATTAAAAAAGGGTTAATGGTTAAGCCTAGTTAATACCATGTTCTAGTTACTCAACCTACAGCTCCTTTGTGTGAAATACTGAAACAGCATCTACTGTTTTTCAATTTTGAAAGGCTTAGTCCTTAATTACACCAAAGATTCTGGGCTATGAGTGGCTGTATATAAGATTACTACTGTAATTTCCATGTCCTCTGTGTTGTGGACAGAATTGCCTTTATCAATATCACAATGAACCTGCTTCCTTATTACTTGGCACAGTGTTCCCCTGAGTTCAACATCCAGGCAGCGGAGGGCTCTATAAACTTCAGTGAACCAGAGAAAGTACATCAAGAAGTCAGAGGAGACCAAGCTGTGTGTGGGAAGGAGTAGCAGGCTAGAGACACTGATACCAGAAGATTTGAACCCACCTGTTTTTTTTAACTTAAAATCCTTTATTTTCAATTTACCTGTTCCAGTATTAAAGGTTGTGGCCCACCCTATGAATTTTTCAGAGAAACGCTGCTAATCAAGACCAGCTAACTTTCCCCCTGAAGGACACGGATACAGCTCTCTGATCAAGAATAGGCAGGAAGCCAAATAAAAATATGATTTTTTTAGATGAGAAAGATTAGAATAAAAGGTAAAAATAAAAATAAAACAGTAACAGTTATAGATACAATTGACTATATGTTCAGGTAAGCAATGTTAGTGAATTTAAACCCCTTCCAAGGTTTTCCTGCAGAATTTCCCATTCAGAGTTTTATAAGGGATTCCAGGCAACTAAGGCAAAATTTTCTTGTCACAGCACCAGAGAACTGGCTGTTGAGGGAAGGCTGGGCAGCAAGCAGCCTGTGAGCCAGGACAAGAAAATAGAGCTGGAAAGTTACATGCCTTGTTGCTGGCAGGGGATTACAGGACAAAGACCTGCAAAGCAGAAGGATGGCATAATGTTCCCAACATTGTGCTTGTGTCATGCCCCCTATGCTGGACTGCGAGGGGTTGAAATGGGGCCTACTGGATAATCATTGGTGGGAACCATTAAACCAGTCATGCCTCAGGTATTTGCACCTTTTGCTTCCGTAAATGTGGGTAAAGGAACTCTGTTACTTTGAGTGTATGGGTGTTTATGGGACACCACCAAGGGCAAGAGTCTGAAGAACATAGTCCTTGGAGTGCCTACAGTGTTTGACTCTGAGTTTGTGGTACAGAGCATGCTCCTGGAGGTGACTGGTGTACCACAGCACTCAGTGACACCCTGCAGTGGGATTAGTTACAGTATATTTATGTGTGCGTATCTGAATATTTCTTTGGGTGTGAAGTCTGTGAACTCTAGGTTTGTGGGCCTCCGCCCCTCACCCCCAGATCCACCCCCATTTACCAGTAGCTCGACCGGTTCTTTCCTGATCTAAATATTTCTCAACTGATCGGGGTCCTCTCCAGTTACATCCATTTTCTGTCTTGGAGACCAACTAAACAGCTGTTCCATGTTTTCTCCACCTTAACTGTAAATGGAAAACAATGCACTTTTACAGCATGAGCTTCTAGTTGCAAAAAGGATTTCATAGTTCACAACATCTGGAAATTTATTCTGAATTATCCTGTGTATGAATTCTAAACAATTACAAACTTCACCTTGGGACTTGGATACTGATTGTAACACTGTAGTTAAATCCTCTTTTGCTGAAAAACAGCACACCAGTGCCCACTTTGGTGGCTTCTGCTTAAACGACATCCTGTCAAAATCAATGGCCCTTAAAATTAAGCCGTGTGATATGGCAATGTATTGGACTGGATCGTAGCTAACTAGGCATCTTTGGAAGAACACAATAAAACCCTTGTGCTTTCAATATGACAAAGTAGTCCTCATCTCTAGCAGAATGCCCTGAGTATGAGGAATCAATCCCATCACTAGTGTAAAACCAGGGATAAATGTGTCTCCAACATCTTTCAATGAGTACAGAAGTTTCATTGCATGTATGTGTTAGAAGGTTTTAAAATATGTAAAATAAATATCTATATGCACACAGGAAAAAAACTAATTAAATGAAGTACTGAAACATATGTGTTTTGCCTAACTGGGAAATCATTGCCTTATGGGCTTTAAGGTGGGTTGTGAACTTTTTGTTTCTTCGTTTTGTTTTGGTTTTTATACTGTTTAGGCTTGAGAAAACAAACACAAAAAACACAAGTTATTTCCTCAGGTCAAGAGGACAAGTCCCACTTTATGGATTGAAATGACCTGGGAACTGCTGTCACAGGAGTTTCCTAGTGCATACAAACTGACTGCTAGATAGCTGAGTGGGACCTAAAAGAAGATGAGGCAGACAGCTTTTGAAAAATACAAGGATTCTGTGAAAAGGGGTAGGGAGGAACATTGTTTTTTAAATTGAAACCACAAAGCAAATTAACATTTCTGTTGCTTTTCCAGCTGCTTCTCCCAAATTATTAAACTGCAAAAATACCTAAAGATTGGTGGAATGGTGACATCACTGCTAATGTGTCATTTGTGGAGGGGGAGGAAAGGAAGGTGGAGTTTTTTGACTGTTCCTGTTCCTGCTGTGCCTCCTGTTGTTCTGAAGCCTAACAATAGCTCCTCTGCTCAACCTCCCCAACATTACACTAGACATGTGGTTGTGCCACAAAATTGTACATTTCCTGCCAATTGCTACTAGGGCTGTCGATTAATCACATTTAACTCGAGCAATTAACTCAAAACAACCGTGATTAATTTCAATTTTAATTGCATGTTAAGCAATAAAAGACTATCAATTTAAATTTATTATAAATATTTTTGAATGCTTTTCTACATTTTCAACTATATTGACTTTAATTACAACACAGAATATAAAATACATAGTGCTCACTTTACATTATTATTTTTATTACAAATATAATCAAATATAAATGTAAACAAACTTGTTTGCCTTAGTGATTGGCTGAACAATAAGTAGAACTGAGTGGACTTGCAGGCTCTTGAGTTTTACATTGTTTTATTTTTGAGTGCAGTTATGCACAACACAAATTCTATATTTGCAAGCTGCATTTTCACAATTAAGACATTGCACTATCGTACTTGTATGAGGTGAATTGAAAAACACAATTTCTTTTGCTTATATTTGTTACAGTGAAAATATTCGTAATCAAAAATAATAATATAAAGTGAGTACTATACACTTTGTATTCTGTGTTGAAACTGAAATCAATATATTTGAAAATACAGAAAACATCCAAAATTATTTAAATAAATGGTACTCATAGTTTAACAGTGCAATTAAAACAGTAATTAATGGCAATTTAAAAAAAAATCTTGTGATTAATCATGATTATTTTTTAATTGTTTGACAGTCTTAATTGCTACTGGTCGCGAATGACAATTGCCTGGTTGGGCTACCACTACTTTTTCAAGTGATAAAGAAAATCATTTGTTCCACTGGCCGTATTATTATTTATTTAGGGTGAAATGTGTGCTAGGTGCTTTAGAGATGAACAAGGAGACAAAGTCATTATCCAGAGAGGCTGGGGTTTTTCAAGGGACATAAGGGACTTAGCAGACCAACTCCCTTTGAACTTCAATGGGCACTGATCACCTAACTCAGTCTCCTTTGAAAATCCCTGCCTAAATGGATGTCAGAGACCAAGGAAGGTGGACAGAATAGAACAAAAACAAGTGAACAGTTAATCTTCTCTTTATGGTTTTTTTTTTCTTTCTTCCCCCTTGAGGGAAAAGACTAGTTTTTGAAAGCCCTATTATGATCACACACTTGTAGGACTATCTATTCTGTCCTGCTGTGTCACTCAGCTGCTATTATGTTATAGACTTGATCAATGTAAGCCTAAAAGGGTGGCAATTTATTAATTTGTCAGAGTGCCAGTTAGATTTTAAAGCTGAAATCTAATGAACTAAGTTAGCCAACATATAATAGAACTTAATGGGATAACCCCTTTGTACTGATTCAAGGGAATTAAACCTTATTAGTTTAATGCTGGGTTCTTCTCAGGTCAACTTTTAACCTAAACAGTATTTCTCAGATCATCACACTTGCTTATTCTTAACCAACCAACAATTCACCCAGAACTCCATTAATATATAATCAACAGTACACCACTCAAATGTAGACACAACTAGTTAAGGCTCAGCAGTTATGGAAGAGGGTATCAAGACGCTACTAGGCTTTGCATCTCTTGAATGCAGATGGCAGAAGAACTGAATGAAGACATTTTAAAAAATTGTAAGCCTTTTCCTTTCTGAACCATGCAGGCCCTGCACAAGGTAATGTTCTTTCAAATATTATACCACTAAAGATTGCTTAGCTAGATGCAGAGTTCACATGTATTTTTCATTTGATCTTTTGACACAGATTCCATGTACATTAGTGGTCCTAGCTGTAAAGGATGAAGGCAGATCTTTCTCTTGGGTCTGGTCTACAGTAGGAGGAGGGATCGACCAAAGATATGCAACTTCAGCTATGTGAATAACATAGCTGAAGTCGGCGGATCTTTGGCCGACTTACCTGCTGTCCTCACGGCAGCAGCTGTTGGCAGCGGGCTCCCCCGTTGACTCCAGCTTGCGCCTCTTGGTGAGCTGGAGTTCCGGAGTTGACGGAAGCACCTTTTGTGATTGATTTATCATGTCTTAATGAGACGTGATAAATCAATCACCAAAAGACCGATCACTGCAAGTTTGCTACAAGATTTTTTTCGTTGGTATTTTTAATTAAAAATGTTACCAAAATGGTTATTGATTTATTGTCTTTATCAAAATCCCAGTTTTCAGTAAGCAAAAGATTTTTAATAGCCATTTTTATAAAAAATCCATGTTAAAAAGTGATAAACATTTTTGAAAAAATTATGTTTCAACTCCTGCAACATGGAAACAACTTTCAAGTTTAACACAAAATATTTTTTTTCATTTCCCAGCCAGTTCCACTAGTTCCTGATACTCTCATGATAGTAGAGAATCCAAATCAAAAAGAAAAGCATGTTTTCTTGCTCTGTGTTTATTTTCCAGCCAATTAACTTGATCCTTTATGTATAGTACCATCTGCAATATATCATGAGAGGATACATAGAGGTAAAGAGCTTTTTAACATCCAGGAAAAATGTCTCAATATTACTTAAAAATCAATCATCCAACAATGATTACTCATAGTGAAAGAGGTATTAGCAACATATACAGTAATAAAATGGATTACGAAACCTCTGAAAGTAACCCCTTTTTGTTGCTAGGACAACAACACCTTAACCTACTAATGTGTCTGCTATGATAAAACAGATCCTCTTGGCTTCCTTTGAGATGGTGTTTAGGCAACTGTGGCAAACAATTAACACCTTAATATTTAAGACAAAAATATACTTTCTCAGGAATCTTGAGAGAGCTATTCTCATTCCAAAAAGTGGATAGGGTATCTATAGACCAGGAGTCAGCAACCTTTCAGAAGTGGTGTGCCGAGTATTCATTTATTCACTCTAATTTAAGGTTTCATGTGACAGTAATACATTTTAACATTTTTAGGAGGTCTTTCTATAAATCTTTAATATATAACTAAACTATTGTTGTATGTAAGCAAATGAGGTTTTTAAAATGTTTAAGCAGCTTCATTTAAAATTAAATTAAAATACAGAGCCCCTCCGGACTGGGGCCAGGACCCGGGCAGTGTGAGTGCCAGGGAACATCAGCTCACATGCCGCCTTCAGCACCCGTGCCATAGGTTGCCTACCCCTGCTATAGACACTAATCCATTTTCAGTTATGTAAGCAGTGATATCCAGGAAATAGAGCATAGAACAGTGTTCCTGTGAGACATCAATTTCTCTGTTGAAAATCAAAACTGTATTGAGCCTTACCAGTTTCACTGATGCTAGAACTTGGATGCTGAGAGGAGAGTTGTGTATTTGATGGCACATATGTGGACAGACCATCAGATACTAGATTATATAGCTGTCACTGCTCATCGACTTCTTTTCCTCATTCACTGTAACCACTTGCAGGGCCCCACTGAAATTGTGCCTAGGAGGACTTGGAAAGGCTCAGAAGACTTTCCATCTGCAAGAATATGAAATTAGAAGAATGGCTCTTTTTCACAGAAATGAACAGCGAGTGCGGTCAGTGACTGGCACAAAGATAATTAAAGCACTTGAGGACCACAGCTTGTTTCACACACAGTCTAGCTTTTTTAGTTTGAATAACTGGAAAATAAAAAATAATAATAACCAAAGACATTCAAGCAGGACAAAATCAGGCTAGAGGTAGCAACATTTATTTTAATTTCTAAAGTGCACCCATCCTATACTCTGGATATATCTACAAACCATAAAGCTATAGATTGAGATGAGCCTGTTGGAGATAGAGCAAGATGTCCAGAGGCAGCTGGAGAAAGGAAGGCATGAATAATAATAGTTCTTATGTAATATTTTTTATTCATAGCTTGCAAACCACTCTGGGTGTGGGAATAGGAGGAGGTTTCAGCGCTGGATCAGGCCTGCAGGGAGCTGGAGGCAGGATCCAGGCATAAGAGCCTGCCCTCTTGATTTCTCACAAGCAACCCCCCACGTGTAACAGAAGGAGAGCAAGAGCAATACAACCAATTGCCTCACAGCAGCACCCCCCAAGCCAATTGCCTCACAAGTAGCATCCCCCAAGCCACAAAGTTCCCCATTTTGAGGCTTTTACCGTAAACTAGCTATCAAGTTTCCCAATCCACTGCCACTGTGAGGCTTTAACTTATCACCATATTAGGAGGCAGACAGGTTGGGCCTGTAGGAAAGTATTTATCACTATATTAGGGAGCAAACAGGTTGGGTCTCAGAAAGGGGGCACTTAGCACCATATTGGGGAGTAAAGGCTGATCCAGAGCGTAAGGACAGGAAGCAAAAGGATGATTCAAAAATAAGGTATAGGGTGGGAACCAACGAAGGATTGGGGATAAAAGATACTGTAACCATAATTTGGGGCTCACCCTATTGGTCGTGAGACGAAGGGGAATGAGCGGTCTGGATGCTGAAACTGAATAAATCGCCTCTTACCACTCCACCAGGACTCATCTCTTATTGAACTGAGCAACAAGCACTTTACAAAGGAAGTATGTAGTATTATCCCCATTTTACAGAATTTTGGCACAGAGAGATGAAGAAACTTGCCCAAAGTTATCCAGCAGGCCAGAAGCAGAGCCAGAAATTGAACTAATTTCTCTGGGTCCCAGGACAGGGCCATATTTCACTGGGTCTCAAAGCATATGAAAGAGGAATGAACGGGATGAAATAGGTCTGGCTGAAGTAGAACTCAAGATACAGTATTAAGGCATGGGAGAGAGTAGGAGGAGAGGATGGTATGAAGAGAGGGCCTGGACTGGGAGAGATGACCAGAGTCCAAGAATAAGTTGTCAAATGTGACGCTAAATTTTCCAAGAGAGTGATGGGGAAGCTTTTTAAAATTCTATGTGATATAATAACGTAACACATCCAGGGCCACCCATCTAGGACCCCACACCATTATCACTATGGTGCCCAGTATGACAGTATGGATAGCATTCCATCCAACCTGCTACAAAACGGGTAGGTAGGATTCTACAAGTTAAATAACAGTGTCCCTATTGCCAGTTAAGGGCTCATGACACAGCTGAGCAATTTTCATATTCAATCAAGATGCAATGAGTTGAAAGGTGAGAAAATAGGAGAACTTGTAAGAACAGAGCAGGAGCTATAGTAATGTTATGGGTTTCTAATAGAACTCTATGGTGAGATGTCCCTGAATAAGTAAATGAAGGCAAAATTCTGGGTTTCAGTGACAAGGTACTGTAAGGTGATGGCTGGGTCACAGTTAGGAGCAGAGAAGCTTCTGATTTAATGAGGCTTTTAGAGAATGCACTGACTGGAGAGGCTGTGAAGCTTCCTAGTAACTGCTGATCACACTGGCTGCCTCTGGAACCCTATTATGTATGTGAGAGGGCTCATGGAAGAGGAAGGAAAATGATTCTGGCTTCAGGAAGACAAGGCCAATGGTGCCTGCTGTTGATGCCTTTGCCTCTTTCAAAGTTCCAACTCTGCTCAAGAACATGAATATTCTGTTTGCCTCACAGAAGCAAAACAAAAACTAAACTCTTCAAAAAACCCAACTGCCCCTTACGAAGCTGATTTAGGCCATGGCTACATGATATGGGGTATCATCTTACTGCACAGAAACACACTGGGCACACAAACTGCATAGAAAAATATTCCTTTCAGCAGCAGAACTGAAAACAGTTATTCTGGATCCATTTCCCATCTGAGCCACAATGAGTATGTCTCCTAAGTATAGCACTTCTGGTCCTTCCAAAACAATTCACTTTTGTCAGGTCAGGTGTATACACCTGTGTAACACAGACATACAGCACTCTTCTTCAGCAAATGGTTGATCAGATGCAGAGTGACACCAACTTAAAAAAAAAAAGATGATCAAATCTACACATTTAAATGCTTGCCATAGCGGAGTTCAAGGACTTACATACCTTCTGTGTTATTTGAGAGAAAATAAAACGCACCACAATAGCATTGCTTCTAGGAAATGTGGTGCACTGGCACAAGGCAGGAGCGCAATTTGTATACAATAATATTTAGGCAGAGCACAGGCAGCAGCTGCATAAACAACCTCCAAGTCCAAGACCACATTTACCAGAAATGGCGGCAGCAGCAGCAGTCCTGAGTCAAAAAATCGCAGACACCAACTTTAGGAGAAATCTCATGCAGATTGCCACTCTATCATTCTAGCCACAGGCTGAGCAATCTGTTCCCTGAATGGTTTGCTGCTCCATCAGGATATCACTGAAAGTTATTGAGAGTGGTCTGTTTCCATCCTGGAAACCATTACTAGCTTCATCTTGCATCTTTTAGGCAAGGGGGAGCAAATAAGGCTGAAAATTTGCATGGACTAAAAAAAAAATAGTGACCACATTTGGGGCAAACTTTGCAAAAGAAACCATTGGATTTTGCAGAGCTTTATGCAAACATTTTTCAGTCCATGTGAATTCTGACCTCCTCACTCCTAATCCAGAGTTTCACAGCCAAGTATACTATAACAAGAACCAAAGCGTGGGATGCTGCCTGCCCAGCGCTGACAGCAAGGGCAACTACAAGACACTTGGCATGGCAGCCACGGGCCAGCATGTCTTGCTAACATGAAACAGGAAGCTGCACAGACGGGAGCCAACCTATTGAAGGAAGTGTGGCAATTTTCGGGATGTCTAGGTGCGGAGTGTAGAAAGTGTAAATATGCAATGACAAATGAGAACTGCAACCTATCTCAGAACACAGCAGCTCTGAGAATAAAATATCTTCTTCCTTCACGGGGGCTTAATGAACTTGAGCTGGAAGTAGGGAGAAAGAAAACTCTACAACCAAACAACAAGCAGTTGGACAAGTTTCTCCATAACTGCTTCAGGAGATGAAAAAATAAGTTAACAGCAAAAGACCAGACCAGGACAGAGAAAACCTTCATGTGGGCTCAGCTAGAGAGCCCTGAGACACATCGTGCTGCTACTCTAGCCAGTATGCTGTCTCTGCCCAGGGAGGAGAGAGAGAGAACTTTGCAGTTTGTAACTTTGTTAGTAAGCTGATCCAGTGTTAAGATCCATAGAAACCCCACTTCATCAAGCAAAAAAGCAGAAGACTTCCAGCTGAGCTCTTTATGAGTACCCTGAGGCTGTCCCTGAAACCATGTTTACATGTAGTTAGATTCAAAGAAAAAACCTGAGACTGGGACTTTGCTTGAATAGATCCAAGTAAACACAAAGGCTTCCAGAGTGAACTGGTTATTTAATAAGCTTTTTCTCTTGCTATTAACATTTTAAAACTATTGTTTAACACTCTTACCATCACACTCACTGAGCATCAACTACACCTGTCTGTCAGTGCCGGTCATGAAAGAAAGTGGAGATCCAAGCCTGCTCCTACCACTAATGATGCATTCTTGGTCATTGGGACTGTAGGGATTGCACAGGTTGGCTGGAGTGAGGAGGATATAGGAAACTGTCATATTACCGTTGCTTGATCTGACTGATCTTTGCTTATTGAGGATTGCCTTTTGCTTCTTTTGTCCCTGCTTTCAAATAAACATCACCCTTCAGTGCTTGGCATTAGGGGCTTTCTTGCAATTTATGTACTGTGACTTGCCCACTGACCTTGTGGAGCATTATATAAGCCACAGTGCATCAGATCTGGGTCATTACAAAACCTAAACCTAATTTCCCCGTACTGTAACTCAGAGCTTCTTGTCAACTGTTTGAAATGGACCACTCATTGCCATTACAAAAGTTATTTTTCCTCCCTTGGTATCCAGCTGTTAATTGAATTCTCTCATTAGATTGACCTCATACTTGGTAAGGCAACTCCCATCTTTTCATGCAAATATATCAGCTCATATATTTTCCACTCCATGCACCTGATGAAGTGGTGTTCCAACCTATGAAAGTTTATGCCCAAATAAATTTGTTAGTCTCTAAGATGCCACAAGGACTTCTCATCATTTTTGTTGATTTGTCTTGTATATCCCACGTTTCATCTCACTTAAAAACTCCATGATTACAAAATCAAACATGAAAATAGAAAGATGTCACAGCACACCATTACTGAAAAAATGCTTACTGCCTCATTGTTACCATATAATTATGAAATAAATCAATTGGAATATAAATACTGTACTAACATTTCAGTGTATAGAAATGTATAGAGCTATATAAACAAGTTGTCATAAGTGTGAAGTAGCCTAGAATTAGTGTTTACCTGTGAGGGGTTAAGCTAAAGGTAACCTGAGAGGTGAACAACTGACCAATGAGAAATTCCTCAGGAGACAAAGGATTTTAAGTTTCAGTTTCTCTCTGGGTCTCTCTCTGTTCACCTCGGCTATGGGATGAACACAGCTATGTCTTTCACTGTAACTATAAGATTCTATCAAGTACTGTAGTCAGTAAGTTTACCTTCTTTTTATCACTTGGAGGGTTCTCAGTGGTGAGTGTTGGCTGGGTGCTTCTTGATATTGTAAGCTTCAGCAGAGATATCAACAGTGGGAGAAAGTTGCCTTGGGGGAGAGGTTTGGTTTCTGAATCCTTTTGTTGATTATGGTAGATGCTGTTCTATTGATGGTTATAAGAGATTTATTCCTTTCTTTTTTTTCTTTTATTAAAATCTTTCTTTTAAGAAGCTGACTGCTTGTTTTCCATTGTGTAAGATCCTGGTTTTGGATCGGGCACGTCTCGCAGGAGCAGGAGAGGTTTGTTTTTTTTCTCTCAAGCTTCTCAGGGAAGAAAGAAGTTTGGGGGGTTAGTGGAAAGGGAAAGAAGGGTCCCAAACTACCCTAAATTGAGTTTGGTGGTAGCAGCAGTTAGTTCCAGACACAGAAGAAGTTGTGTTCTGGGGAAAAACATTTTAACCCAAGCTGGTAAAATAAGCTTGGGGGGGTTATTTCTTTTTTCATGCGGGTCCCCACATCTGTACCCTAGAGTTCAGAGTGGGGAGGCAATCCTGACACAAGTCATTGTCTACATGAAATTTTAGTTTGTATTGAGTTCTCTAGTGTTTTTTTATGTTGCCTGTTGTGAAACTAGGCAAATATCTAGATGAGTTGATGTAAGTACGCAAGACCGCTGCATACTCCCATGGGTTCACGTACTCCTGGTTCACTTATGGGGATGACAGAAGATGACCCATGGCACTGTGCAGACGGTTTTCTTGAAAAGAAAGACCAACACTGGAAACACTAAATTTGAATATGCCCTGAGCACAGAACTCATCATCAATCTAGATACAATATGCCATGCACAACACTAAAGAGTTGCCTTGAAAAATCACTTCAGTCTTATTCATATTTTGCTATCTTGTTCTAGGAAACACGAATCATTGAATGAATACTAAACCACCATCTCTGAGTGAACAGCTTAAAGAAGCGCTACCTAATGGAGGAGAAAGAATATTCTACAAGACAGAACTGGAGGAAAACGTGTGGCAGTAAGGTAAGGTGTACTTTGTACATATGGAATTAGTCTTGTACAAACATACTTGGGCACTGATGCTCTTGTCTTATGTATCAAAGAAACATCTAGTAAACATCTTTTGCCTCTGAATTGCTTTAGTGACTTTGTCTCTTGTCCCCAATTCCTTTGCTATTTGCAAGAATGATTCTGTGACTTCACTTCAAAAAGTTCTCTTGGTCTATTGTAGGTTGCTTCTAAACCAAAGCAGAGCCCTTTGATATATTTGTACCAAAGCTTCTTTTCAATGTAAAGTGAAATCTTTTGGCCCTATTAGGGCTTTGATCTAATATTTCTTGTATTTGCATAGTGTTAATGTTTTTGAACATCAATAAAACATTGAAGAAGGGGGAAAAAATCACTTTTGATGGTGCCAAAAGGAAAGATCTGGAGGTGGAATTACTTGTGTACTAAAAGCAGTTTCAGTTTGTGCTATGGAATATTTGCATGAGTCAAGACAACTGTAACCTAATCATAATTTTTTCTATAACTGTAATGCCAATGCATTGTATCAATTAAAAGTGACTATTTGCATATTTTAATACCACCACATCAAATTTGCACATTTCTGAATATGAAAGAGATGCCTGTTTATCATGCACAACAAAGCAAAGTCATTATGTGATTAAGATTTTTACCTTAGTCCCACCTAACCCTGGTGATCTCCTCAGCACTGCACATGAAGCTGTTTCATTGTAAGCACCACTGTGGATTACATCAAAGATTCACATTCTGTTTAGGGAAAGGAGGCACTCATGCTTTAATGTGCTTGCTCTTTACATGAATCATTCTGCAACCTTGGCAGCACTGACAGCTGCCCCAAGCAAGTGTACGTGACACCCCTACATACACATTCTTCCCCCCCCCCCCACCCCCCGCCACCAACATCATCAGGAAGCAGAACAGGACCTGTTGCTAGATACATCTGCCTATCCTTCTTAATGAACAGACTCACAGGCATTTGAATGCATTGAGGATTAGCCAGTCTTATTACAAAATGCAGTTCTATTAGTGTCTAAAATACAAAGCATTTTGGGGGGCTGTCTAGTTTCTTTACTACGTTGCTTCTCCAAATGTTATTGTACAAATTTGTCTTTGTTACATAAACATAATTTTTTTAAACAGATGAGTCATGATATACGGTCAAATGTGTTCTGTATGATACCTGAAATAACAGCCTGTAATACCTAGCACATCCTTTGTGAGCTCAAATGTATTAAGCTCACAAAGGAGAAGAAGAGTGGATTCACTAACAGCCTCTGTCCTAAAAATAACATTTTTCCCCTTCATATGGTGCCTGATCCTGACAGTTCCCTCAACTGACAGTGAAACCAAAGAGACTTGGATAATCATGACCTTCCAGGATCAGGCCCCATGTGGCTCCTTAAACTGGTATGGATAATCGCAACCATGCAAATGAACTGTAACCATCTTAATTCAAAATAATAACAAAGTCTCACTTGCTATAAACTAATCCCTCCTCTCTTAGGCAGAATGCTAATACTGTACCTTGTACACGTTACACCTTTACTCCTATAAAGAGCTCTCTTAAAATATTTAGTGCCACTGTTACAGACCTCTAATACAAATCATTTCCTTTCATTGACAGTTATTGCAAAAAGATGTATGAAACTTCTTAAATAGTATTTGAATTGCAGTGCCCCAATCCTTCTTATTTACAAGATTCACTTCTAATTGAAATTCATGTTCCAGACACCAGTCATGCCAAAATTCTGAGAATCTGCACATTCACCTCACAAAAAGTATGAAATCCAATCATGTTCATTTGCATAGAATGCTACCAATGCTATTCTGCCACGAAACGTGTCTCAGGCTAAACTGAAATTTAGCCTTAGACAAGTGCAACTGACTTGCACCTATCATTGTGGAGTGAAATGGGGACCTGAGAATTTGTAAAAGCCACAGGACCTGTTTCATTTGCAGTAAAATTATCCAATGGTGTTTTGTGAAAATGACATATAGGCAGCAGTGGCTTTGACAAGTATTGGAATCTGGGATGTTCCAGTAGGACTTTCTGTTCTTCTGATCGTGTACCTCCTCCTTTAACAACTCCTAATTTCAATGACTTGTTGGGAGAAACTTTGATGTCAGATTCAGTTGATTCCTCACCATCAATTATTCCTGTTGTGTGGCAGTGTTCTGAACCACCATCATCATACTATCCCAAGATAGCTGAAAACCAGTTGTGTGCCTGAATTTATAAGCTGTTTAGTTAATGAGGTACAATTCCTAGGGAGAATAATCCCTTTCAGTTTCAGAGTCTACAGTAGTCCACCTGCAAATCTTAGTAGGTTCTATAGTGTTTTATGTTAGCCATGTAGATGATGATGTACATATGTCTGGAATTTTTTTAAGGTAAGGTGTAGGAATGTGATGTCCTGTCCCTTTAATGTTTGAAGAATGTCTCCCCTCCCCAATGCAAAGCATCACTTTAGTGTGATTTTCAGTTTTGCTGCCTGAAAAATAAAGTGAGCACAGCAGATAGCTGTGTTTCTATCAGCTCCCTCTGTGCCCCTATCACTTTCTCTGCTGGGTCCAAATATAACACCTACCTCATATCTCTAAAAGCAGTTAGACCGCTGCTAATTCAATTAGGTTTGATATGAAAAATCATTTACTTTTGCTTTTGCCTAATAAGATCCTCTTGCGAACATAAACCACAATTTTAAATTATTTTTGTTAAAACCATTTTTACTTTTTCTTTCAAAAAATAGTTTAGTTCGGAGGAAGAACAAGCTTGTTCTGCTCTCTTGAGAAGAAATGCATTGCATGCTATAGGACAATGCAATGTATGATGCAGAGCAGGGCCTGTTCTCTTCAGTTACAAAGCTGTCATCCACTGATTAGCTGTCTACATAAAGTTATGTTTTGACTTAGGCTCTGAGAGAATGCAAGAGAAATAGCAGCTATATTTTGTAAGCCAAAACCAGTGAAGCATCATATGACACACTCATAAAAATACAAGACTTCTAAAAGATCAAAAGCTGTGCAAATCTCACTTTTCAGAACAGGTATGCCGCCTAAGGAAGCCCACAAGAGTACAATCTTCACATTACAATAAGAAAAGGTTAAGTGTATGTACCATTTTCTATTCACATTACAAGCATGCATTTTCATGAGAAAAAATTCTCTTTTTAGTTATCGGTACAAGGAATCAGCACTGTTATGCCCAACATTCTTTGGAATAGACAGTCATGTTGTAAGCTGGACTGATTTAACCTTGTCAACATCTTATAATTTTTAGAGCCCTGAGCGGATAGAAGTTTATACCCGCACATGTGGAAATTCTTCTGCCCATCAGAGTTGGCAGCAACAAGGGCCGGGTTCAGTATCCAGGGGTTCCATTCCAATAGCACAATACAAAAACCGGCTCGAGCCCCCACCCAGTGACCTGGGACAACCATATACCACCCCTCTGGGTGTCTGTAAGAGACAATACTTCCCCTCTCGCAAGCACAGAGTCTGAGTGTACCAAAGCCTTTTAATAACAGGGAGAAACAATGTGGCATTATATTGGGGAAACACCACAAACAAGGTTAATAAACCAAACCATGAACCAGAAGCCCCCCTCCCAGCAAACAGGCCGTGGCCTTCCCTTTGGCTCTTGAGTTCCACAACCCCAAAAAGTCACTCAATAGTCCCAAAAGTGCAACAGCCCAAGAGTCTCTGTCCTTGGTCCGTGCAGAATTCAAAAGTCAATTGGCAGAGTCTTACCTCCAGCCTGGGTGAAGATGGAGGGTAGGGCACGGGGCACCTTACGTGGTCCGAGGCCGACTGCGCCGCCTCTCCGTGAGGTTCCGCTGCAGCTCTCACCGCAATCGGCTCTGCTCCGCTCCACTGGCTGTCCCACAAACCGCTCTGCCCGTTGATCCGCTAGCTGCTCTGCTAGCCGACACACAGACAGCTCTGCCGCGCCGGTCACTCTGCCCGCAGCACCCACGCCTCTGCTAGGTGACAGACAGACAGCTCTGCTGTGCCGGTCACTCTGCCCGCAGCACCCACGCCTCTGCTAGGTGACAGACAGCTCTGCCACGCCGGTCACTCTGCCCGCAGCACCAACGCCTCCGCTAGTCGACAGACAGCTCTGCTGCACCAGTCACTCCGCTAGCCGTCCTGCTAGCCGACACACAGACTGCTCTGCTGCACCAGCCACTCTGCACTTTTTCCAGGTCCCCCCTACTTAAGACAGCGCTCAGTGATTTCTTTAGCTCTTAAGTGATTTCAGCTCACAGTAGGGGAGCCTTAGTACAGGTGCACCAGTGAGCCCAAAGCAATTGTCAGCTCAGCAGCCTGGAACCAGGCTCCTAATGGAAGCAAAATTCAACTCTGATATTCCACAGTGGAGAGAGGCAGGGTGCAATAGGCCTGGGAGGCCCTCAGACAGAGCCCTCACCAAAAGGTATAGGTGCTTGTCCATCACCTCTCTCAATCTCACAGTGTTCTGAAAACGCATGGCCCTTGCCCAGTGAGTGCTACCTAGATGATGGCGAGTCCCTCCATCATAACAAGGGCCAAGTACATGTCCATAGTCCTTCATTCACATAATCACAGTAACATCACTTTATCATTCCTGCCCCAATAACATAGAAACTGGGGCTCCCTCATCAGCCGAAGTGGCCATGTGGGCTGCTGTGGGCTCAGACTAGGCGCAGTGGGTGTGTCTATGCAAATTGATCAGCCCCAGACTTATTTTGCAAGGCTCACTGCAATTCCCATAGTTCGCCACCAGATGTCCGAATATATCTCATTCCTGACACTGCTTACACACAGATAGAAATCAGTATCCGCTGAACCGAAGGGCTTTCTGCAGAAAAATCAGAACATGGGGCTGCTGCTCCCAGGAGTCAGTGCCCCACACTGGCAGCTCTTCCAGCGTGGCTGTACCACCTCTAGCCCTGTCCTCTGGCATGGCTGTACAGAGACGCAGTTACACAGATAGCTGTGTGGAAGGGATGGGGGTGGGGGTGGGGGTGGGGGTGAGGGCAGTACAGCTGCATGGGTGGAGCTGTCGCCATGGGGCTCTGGCTCCTGGGAGCAGCGGCCTCACATTCTGCTTCTTTCACTGCTGCAGTTCCTGGGAGAGTCCTGAGGTTCAGTGGATACTGATTTCTATCCATGGATATCCATCCGCAGATATAAATTTGTATCCTCACAGGGCTATAATCATATTGCCTTGCCTAGCCATTCCACCCTTTCTCTCAGCCTAGGAGCTGAAGCCACATGTGGCGAGAGATAAATTACATTCTAGAAGAACATTGAGAAGGTCAGTACCATACAGCTTTCTACTGTCTTTCCAACTTGTCTGAGGAATTGAAACTCTGTTCTTGTGCCAGCGATGGTAAATATAATGCAGAATGATGGCATGGTTTGAAAATCCGTTCTTGTTACAGTTCCATGAAAGACTTTGTGTGTGAGTGAGTGTGTGTGCACGCGCGCACACACACACTGTGCAACTGAGCTTGCAGACAAAAAGTGTGGAAATTAGCCCAAGAACATCCAGAAGCTCAGACTACAGCTACCACTCCGCTGCTGTAGGTCTGTGGGCTAGGATGGAAATCTTCACCACCGTGATGGGCAAAGAAAGTTTGACGTGCTGTCAATTATTAAACTGCAGAGCAGGTACTACGACTAATAACTCTATATAGCACTTTTCATCAGTAGATCTCAAAGTACTTTACAGAGGAGATCAGGATCATTATCCCCATTTTATTGATAGGGTAACTGAGGCACAGAGCGGCGACATAGCCTGCTCAAGGTCACTAAATACTCCCTCTACCAGTAATATAAGCCTCAAGGACAGAACCCTTAGCAAATATTCACCATCCAATGCTTCCTTAAAGGCCACAAAATCCTTTGCCTCATCCCCGCCCCGCAAAAATTTCTAAACCTATTGTTTACATCGTTAATAATGTAACATCATAAGCAGGGTATCAGATAACTGCAGACAAAGTTGGTCCAGTTTACTGAAAAAAATCACTTTAATTTCCTCTTGTGTCACAGCACAGGAGTTTATTTTAAAGTGAGTGGTACACAACTGAACCCTGATTTCTCAAACCATGCAGGCTGCTCCTATATCAGTGTGGCCAAGAATTGGGGATGGGGTCTTGAGTAAGGGACAAGAGAAACAGATGTGGGGGGGGGGGTAAGCTGTGCAACCTTTCTAGGTTGGATTTAGAGTATCCACAAGGATAAAATCTCCCATTTTGTAGAAACTTTATATCAGAAAATTCATCCAAATACTAGCCGTTTACAGAATACTAGATTTTACTGCATTTTCAGAGGTCTACCTGAAGACAAAAATCATTGTCTTTCTACAAAGCTTTGTTTTTATATTAACACTGCACACCACAGAGAAAATCTCTAATCCTGCAAACCCCAGAGCTAGAAAAGGCCTTTAGGTTGGCATGTGCCAGAGAATGAAATGCAAACAACACAGGAATGGATTTTAAAGTAGAAATCTGCAACTGTATTAATTTTTAATTTCAAAGCTTACCCCATCTCCTCTGTGCTAGGGGAAATGAGGGTACACATGAAGGGTACCTCAGTCTGCAGAGACTTAAGGTCTCCCCTTCTTCCCTCCAGTGTAATAAGATCTCCAGCTACTATCCAAGTCTCATGTTAACTCTGGGAGCTGGCTCCTTTGAGCCTCTCACCAGCACTGGATACAGCCACAGGTTGCAACAAAACTACAAACTCCATAAATGTACAGCCTCTAAATTCTTGTGCTTACTCCTTAAATTAAAACCGGCCTGCAAGATGCTGTGAGGAAGGTGGAAAAAAACCCAAACACTCTGCCTATCTTGCCCAAGGAAAAAATGCTTTCTTGATCCCAAAAGCTGGAGATCGGTCATAACGCAGTTTGACACCTCCATTATAGGGCAGGGAGAGCAAGGCAGCAACCCCAGAAAAATTGCTGCTTCATGCCCTGAAGGATTCATAGAAACAAGTGGGGACCATGATAGACAATCAGCTCCCCATTTCTCCCGACAGCCTAACCAAAGGGGCAGCAGGGAGAGACAGAGAAATCCCTCCTCTTCCTCTACATTGTACAATCATAGAAATGTAGGTCTGGAAGTGACCTTGAGAAGTCATCAAGTTCAGTCCCCTGTGCTGAGGCAGGACCAAGTACACTTAGCACATCCCTAACATCCCTTCCTGACCATAATCTCCACATTCCTTCTGTGGGGGGAACGAGGGAGAAGGAAGACTCCAGAGCATCGGAGCCTGCATCACCCTTTCTATCTGCTCTCAGATCCATAAGGGTTGTCTATCCTCTACCAGCCTATCAAGCAACACCCACTCTGCAGAGACTAGGAAGGGGATAGAAATGTGTAACACTATAAAATATTCTCAGATATGCTTAGAAGATGTTAAATCACCACCAATTCATACACACATGTACGCAAGGCTAGTATAAAAATCCTCAACCATATTCTTCAAATTACACAGGAGAATCATATCTTCCAAAAACAGAGAAGAAAAGCCAAGTCAGTTCTGTCTATCCTTCATTTGGTGATAAAACCAGGGGAGTAGTAGGTCAGAATCAGTGGATCCAGGCCTTAATATAGAGAGGATTCAGTGAGCAACCAGCAATATGGTGCACTTCACATGGTTACTGAGCAACCATTTAATGTAGGAACCAGAAAGAACAAGGTGCACCTCTTGAGGTGAGATCATAACATGACCCCAGGGAAGGGACAGGGCAAGCAGAAAACAGAACTGTAACTGTAACTCAATGGATGTAATTGTCAGATGTCCTGGTAGGGGAAAACCCCGCTCCCCATCCAATCCAGGTCCAACTTAGTCATATCCTATCCCTGACCAAACATTAGCTTATCCAGTTATAACATTTAACCTCTTGTTATACACATAATGGCATTCTCGCTCCAGTATAAGAAATTTAAATTCCATAACATACAGACGAATTTGTGAGAACAGTGGAGCACTTACGTCTCCAAGCTTAGTCAGAGACCTTACGCTCTATGTTAGTAACACAAGCAAGTGGGTGGGTTTTTTTTCTCATTTTTAATATTAAAAAGTTTATTTCAAACAGAATAGCAGTGAATCTGCAATGTGCATCATTTTGTTTCTTAATTCTTCCTTGTCCAGGGAATTTAATCCTCTAGATCCCTCCTTACTTTTGCATCATTACGCAAATGTCCCCTAGGAGCAGAGGCAAGAAAGTAGCCTCTTCTGCTTTCCTTTTCACTTGCTTAAAGCTTCCTCTATAGAACCCGACAAATGTTACAGTTCAAAGTACTAAGGAAGGTAGGATTGCCAGTGGCAAAGAGAACATTGCAAAAGGTGAATAGGACATCAAACTCTTCCCACCTCCACTGCTACACATTGTCCATGCTCTTTAGCAAGGAAGCCCATCAAGAAGCTTAACCAGTGTAGCAAAAGTTCTTTATTAAAACTGCCCTCTTTGCTTCCATCCTGCCTGCTTCCCTCACAGTTTATTTTAAAATACAATCCTTATTATAGCTTATCTACCCATTACCTTTTGAAATAGGAAAATTAAATTCTCTCTTTATACCTAGGTAGCTGTGTGTGGAGATTTTTTAAAAAACACACTCCACTGAGCTAAAGAATGCATGAACATTTATAATTAAATGCTATTTTACTTTTAAATCAGATATAAATGATATATGTAATTCATGCGCTGCATACTGCATATTCTGTAGGGAGGACCTTCTGTGAAGAAGCACAATAAAGTGGATAACTGGATAGAATAAGATCGGTTTAATAGAGGGAAAACAAAACAGATAGACAGCCTAAGGAGCTTTTCAGGTAGAGATGAAAGTCACAAGTGTATGCGTGAATTAAACAGACCAGATTCATCTATTTTTGTCTTTTTGCACCTGGACTGAATGCTAAGAGTCATCTGTCAAAACTGCATGCAATGCAATAAAGAGCAGATATTTTGTTTATCTGAATAAATTGAACGACTTGGTCAGGATTTCAGCAGAAATGAGGGCAGCTTAGTGATTCCCTAACAATCCTGCCTGTCAGTTGCCCTTTCAGAAAACCCTCCTGTAGGATTTTAATGGGCTTGCTCTGAGAGCAAACCACAAGGATAATTCATAAACAAACACACCCTTCCTCTCAATGTTTGCAGAGTGACCAGTCATGTTTTCCCTTCAAACTAGACTGATGTTGTGGCTCAGAAGAAGCATCAGTTAACTGGAGTTGTTACAAGCTGGTTCTGATCAGGCCTATCCCAGAAAAGGAAGAATTGATTCTGAGTACAAAATAAGAATAACTGCCAGTTTTGAAGGGCACCACTGCTGAAAGAAAGAATCATTGGGGAGATACACAAAAATAAATCCACTCTCTAAGGGGCAGCTACAAGGCCCATTGAGGGCAATGGGATTTCTTCTTTACTTGAATGGGCTTTGGATCAGGCCCTTCGTGCGTGAGCTCCTAAAAGAAGGATGACTGGAGTGGTGATTAAAAGCAGTAGGCAATATGGGCTCTAGTCCTGACTGTTCTGTAAATTAGCAGAGTCTCTGGGCAAGTCATTTAACCTCAAGGTCTCACTCTCTGTAAAACAGGGATAATTAGAGCTATGCAAATAACTGTTTTTTCCATTTGCTGACAATTCCAAAAATATTGTTTTGAGTCATCCTGAAAGGAAAAATTTCAAATTTTTTGACTAATAAAAAAGTTTTTAAAAATCACGTAGGGGCAAACAAAACAAAAACTGAAACATTTCATTTCAAAAATGTCAAAAAAAGCCCACAACATTTTGACTTTTCCGAATTATGAGTGGGAGAGGTGGGGCTTTGTCTGAAACAATTCTCCAGAACTGACATGAATTTGAATAACAGTCAGTGTCCCTGAAGAAGTTACTCACCCTGTTGTAATGATGGTTCTTTGAGATGTGTGTCCCTGTGGGTGTGCCACTGTAGGTGTGTTTGTGTCCCTGAGCTACTGATCAGAGGCTTTGGTAGCAGTGTCTGTTGTGCCCAAGCATGTGTAGCTTCTGGCCTGTTACAAGGTGTGAGGGGGCAAGGCCGGATGGCTATAGGAAAGTGCTAAAGAATAGATATGTTAGTCTCAGGCTAAACAGATCCTTGGTACCAATGGAACCTTCTAGAAAGGAGTAGAAACAGCTAGCCTGATTGAGACACCTAAAGCCAATCAGGGCCTGGCTGAAACCAGATAAAAACCTCCCAGTTAGTCAGGTGGGCTGTGGGTGTCAGGAGCTGTGAGAGGAAGTTGTGCTGTTGGTGAGACTGAGTGGTGAACAACATATCAACAGAAGGAAGGAGGCCCTGAGGTAAGGGTGAAGTGGAGTTTGAAGAAGCGGGGACTGCTGTGGGGAAGTAGCCCAGGGAATTGTATTGTGTTTTGTGGATAAAAGGTCAGCCATCTTAGCTGATACTATTAGGGTCCCTGGGCTGGAGCCCGGAGTAGAGGGCGGGCCCGGGCTCCCCGCTTTCTACCTCCCCTAATTAATCACTGAGATTGGGAGACAACTGAGACTGTGCCAGGAAGGATAGCTTCTCCTCACTGGCTTATGATGAAAATGGCTCAATAGGCTGTGACCTTGTCTCTAGAGAGAGAAGGGCCACGTGGAGGGTCACAGTGAGCCTCTGAAGCTAGTGAAATCCGCCAGGAAATGCAGAATCCATGAAGATAAGGACAGAGCTTTGTCACAAAGGCTAGCCAGCATGCATGGGCAATTCCTCCTCAATTTCTTCTCTACCGTAGAGTCAGTTACTAGAACGCAGAAGTAGAGGGGAGGAGGGTGAGTCATAGAACACCCATAGGGACACACATCTCCAAGAATCATCATTACTGCACAAGATGAGTATCTTCTGTTTCTCTGAGAAGTATCCCTATTTGTGATCCACTGTAGGTGACTCCCATGTAGTGCCCACCACTGGATTTCAGATGGGATTTCAGAGTCGAAGCTGATACAGATGATAGTACTGTGGCACCCAATATGGAGTCTGCAGCCAAATCCCTGAGAATAGCTAAAATCGCTGCCCCTTTTGATCTATCTGCAACAGAGAGAAAAAGTCTTGGAGATTTTCTAAAAGCTCTTGTTCTGGCCAAATAGAAGGCCAGGGCCCTCTTCACATCAAGTGTATGGAAGGTGGCTTCCATAATTTCCTGATGAGTTTTAGGATAAAAGGTCGGAAGCTGAATAAGCTAGTTCATATGAACAGTTGAAATTCTCTTAGGAGTGAACTTTGGATATAGCCAAACAGTGACCTCGTCAGGGAAGAACACAATGAAGGGGAAATGCTCCATCAGCACTGCTGTCTCCCCTATCCTTCTTGCTGAGGTAATGACAATCAGGAACATTGTCTTCATTGAAAGATGAATTAACAAGCAAGTGGCCATGGGTTCAAATGGCAGTCTAGTCAGTCCCTTCAACACAAGATTGAAATCCCACCGGAGTGGGAAGTCTAGTTTGTGGAGATTCCTTATGTCTTTGAGCAATCTCTTGGTAGTTGGATGAGAAAAGATAGAGTGTCCTTATATCTCTTGGTAGAATGTAGCAATTGCTGCTAGGTGTACCTTAAATGAGCTGATAGAGAGATCTGGTTTCTTGAGTCAACGGGTAATCCAGGACTATCAGTAGGATGGCCATGTTCAGGGTGACACCTTTGGGCAGACACCAGATCTGAAATCTCTTCCATTTGCCCTGAACTGTGAGACCAATGATATGCACACCCCGTCCTGTGAGGGATGTATCAGTAGTCAGGAGCAACGATGGGGCAGGCTGAACAAATGGGAGTTCTATACATACTGTGACGGAGTCAGACCAGAAGGATATAGGAGAGTGCTGGAAGGCAGGTATATTAGTCTGAGGATGTGCAGGTCCCTGTTCCCTGGATAGCCAAACAAATGCTACTCCAGGCCAATCAAGACACCTGGGGCCAATTAAGAACCTTCTAGAAAGGAGTAGAAACAGCTAGCCTAATTGGGACACCTGAAGCCAATCAGGGACTGGCTGAAACCAGATAAAAACCTCCCAGTTAGTCAGGTGGGCTGTGGGTGTCAGGAGATGTGAGAGGAAGTTGTGCTGTTGGTGAGACTGAGTGTTGGACAACATATCATACAGAAGGAAGGAGGCCCTGAGGTAAGGGTGAAGTGGAGTTTGAAGAAGCGGAGACTGCTGTGGGGAAGTAGCCCAGGGAATTGTATTGTGTTTTGTGCCTAAAAGGTCAGCCATCTTAGCTGATACTATTAGGGTCCCTGGGCTGGAGTCCGGAGTAGAGGGCGGGCCCGGGCTCCCCGCTTTTCCATCTTCCATACTGGCCTGTGATGAAGGTAACTCACTAGGCGGTGACTCTTGCCAATTATACTGAGAAAGGGAGGTCACTCTGGGGCCTAGATGAGTTTCTGAGGCCCCTAAATCTGCCAGGAAGCGCAAGACCCACAAGTACAGACTTGGAGCTTTGTCACAATACGTTCACTGGATCTTTCCACCAGTCCAAGGCTTTCTTGACCTTGATGGGCATTGATAATAATTTGTCTATGCTCTCTCTGTTTGGCCTGTAAACTGAACTGAACCAGGCCTGAAGGCACCTCATGCATAATCTGTCAGGATCTATGTCTGAAGTGCCTATGGTCATATGCCCTAGAACAGTGGTTCTCAAACTTGTGGGAGTGGCAGCCCTTTTCCTCATCCCCGCGGGCTGCCGTGACCCCTGTGTCTCCGCTGAAATGCCGCTGAGCCAAACTCTTCCGGTTTCAGCGGCATTTTGGCGGACATGTCAAGCACTTCACAGTGGCCACCGAAAAGCTGCCAAAACTGGAAACATTCACTTTGTCAGTTTTTCAGGTGGACACTTTGAAGCGCACAGCACGTCCGCCGAAATGTCACCGAAAGTGAAAGCGTTCGGCTCAGTGGCACTTCAGCGGTGGAGGGAGCTCGCAACCCCCTGGGAATCACCCCCATCTAATATTTGATTGTGACAATTTTTAGCAATCCCCTTGAGGGAAGGCAAAGGGTAAATTGTTGTCTGTCAGATATGGCAAGGATTTCAGTATGCATTATTAATATAAGCCAAGGCAGTGTAGGTGCAGAGCCCAGAGAGGCCATAAGTTCCCTCACCCCTGCCTTGCAATTCTCATGCTGGAATTTTCTCAAGATGAACTGTAACTTGAATAAAACTGCCCCCATTTTGCTAAAAGTAGCTTAAACGGTTTGTCAGATATTTAATTAGGCTGAACCTGCCTTGGGTCTTCACATTATCACACAATTTAAGGAGACTGGAGTTGAAATAAAAGCAGTTCACTGCCTGTGTTCCATTTTACTTATCCATGTACAAATGTAGTATGAGCTGGCATTTTATTTTACAGTTTATAAAATGTGTCTTTCTGTGGCCTCTAGAAACTTATCGAATGTCCTCACTTTCCTTCCCAGCCCTGAAAATGATATATATTAAGCTTGATAGCTGTCACTTATGCAATATATTCCCTCCACTGCAGAAAATACTAGATGAAATTCTATGGCCTGCATTATGCAGGAGGTCAAATTAGGTAATCATACTAATGGTCTCTTATGACCCTAAAGTGTATTAATCTGGCAGATCGTATTATATACACGATATCCAATACCTGCAACATATCTATGTTGTGTACATGTGATAAGTTTCACAGGCAAGTGATATATTATTTGTTACTTCATATGGACCATGGCACCTGCTCTCTGCTCATTTTATATCTCCCCCGGGAGCTATCCTAACATTCCGAAGGCCTGAGCAGCTTCCAAAAGGTGACTATAAAAATATTGACCTCAGAGAAAATATTTCTCCTTCTGTCTCCAAATGTAAATTTAGACACTCCACCCCCACCCATCTATCTCCCCCTATCCCCCCCAGTCCAACACACTGAAGCCTAGGACAGGCAAGATGTCAGTTCTGGACCAGTTACAACTCTTTCAATGTAACTGTATCATATTTTAAAATCCAGTGTTTTGCACTCCTTCAGGGCTACATGTTTTGTGTACAATATTGAGAAGATGAGATTCCTCCCACTTCTGGTCCTGGAATGCTCTATGTATTTGAAGTTAAAGTATTTACAATTATATACATGAAAATACTTGTTAGGCCATTTTAAGGGGGGTTTTTCCATTGATTGTTTTTCATTTTTCTCTGTTTCTGAACTTTGCACAGTTTAAGTCACAAGGACAAAGGTTGAAATTCTGTGCTGCACCTTTAATAGGCATCATACAGAACCTGCAACCCACACAGGAAGGGAAGCGAAGGTAGGCTTAAGTCACCTTTGTGCCCTTCAAATCCCAGGCTGCTACAGGAACTGGAGACGCCCCTGACAATTTTGAATAGTCTTGTTGAGGGGTTAAGTAAAGTTACTGCAGTTTCTTGACCATCCCGTAGGCCACTAAGCTGCTACAAATCTCCCCAAAGGTGTGTACTGTAGCACTGCTCCTAACATAGAAAGTGCCTGTGTTGGGAGAATCTTCCCATTCTCATAATGGGGCCTTTTTAGAGGCCCATGATGTCACTCCGGCCCTTGTACATTGTGAAATCACTGTTGGTGTAAATCAGTGTAGCTCCGTTGACTACAGTGGCATTTTAGTCCATTCACACCAGAAGAGAATTTGGCCCACAGCAGCTAATGTTTTATTACCATTAAGTGGAGACAACAGAAGAAATTGCCATAATTAACACTTTTAAAACCCTTTAAATGTTCCTGAAATAGTTTCTGTAACACAGATGGCAAATTCAGACCAGGTGCAGTCTAACACTTTTGTGAGCATCACTTCTTTAGGAAGACCTGTGTAATTCACTCATGGGTTTGCTGCCACTCCTGACTAATGCAGCCATCCCAAACTCATGCTGATAAAATCTTTGTAGTATGCCATGCTGCATTCCCCATTTTATGTACACATGCCTGCACAACATAATCAATGCCAATAACCACAAATACCCCCAAATCCTTCCCCCCACTAAAGAAAATTATCCCTCTGACATACAACTGCTGGGACTGTATCAAATTCAATATCCTAATAGATCTTGGGTGCTGCATTGGATCACGAAAAGAAGTAATCTCTCTTTAAATTTAGGAGGAGCTGTACTTCTAGTGAACTTATCCAAGAGCGAGGTTGTTCCTAAATTTGCCATAGTCATAGTGGTATATTTAGGAATTAAACAAACAGAATAGTGAAATCTACTAATTTAGAAGTGGGTTTGTATATGCCAAATATGTCACTTACTCCTACTGTCTCCAGTGAAGTCATTGTTTAGAAAGAACAGCAGAGTGCCAAACTTGAGCCTGTTTAACAATAAGCACTATGTTAAGAATCATTACAAGTAAATAAAACTCATAGAAAGAAGTCTTTCCTAAGATATCACTACAAGCTGAGTTTGTCAGCAGTTTTCTCCTGTAGCTGCAGTTGCAGTTAAGTCTCAGTGTAGATTTACTTCCTTGCCTTTGCTATATTGACTCTAGCAATGACCCTATCTTTAGTCAACCAGAGTTTGATTTTTCTCCCTTCATCGTGTCCTACAGAACTTATTAGAAAATTATATCCCTGCTATGGTATTCTATAGGATGATTTAAAAAACTGAAGAAGAATTACATTCTTTATTAAATTCTATAGATTTCTGGAGTTATTTATTTAGAACCTTGTTAATTTCACCCTAGTTAAATTCTGCAGTCTTTTTCCACAAATTTCCTATTGTCGGAATTCTGATAGTTTCTTTCCCTTCTCCCCTCCTTGCTCCCAAAATTAACTGTTACAGATAGCAGCCACTTTGGTAGAGGAATCCAATTTAAAGGATTAACAAGATCTCCGGGGGGGTTAGCACATTCAAATCTGGATTTAGAAACCTGAGACTCCTATTCAACCAATTTTATAGTTCGGGCACTTGTAAAGAGCTGAAATTTTTGCACTGCTATTATGGAATAGGGGATGAGCAATTTTGCATCTAAATAACTTGCTAGAACACTTGGTTCAGAGTATTAAATCATTAGGCAAAATCTTATAAACATCATTTTCCCAGGTGTGTTTCGGTCCAACTGAAAATGAAATTCTTTTGAGCCGAGCTGGACACATGCCATGTATCTAGCTTTCCAAAAAGATTGGATAAGACAGTAATGAATGCATATTTCATTTCTGAACCTGCCATTATTTCATCAGGGCAGGATATCGTTCGTACCACAGATGTTTCAGTGTAAACACCACGAATACACAGCTATAACATCTGACAGGCATCCCCCTAACTCAGCCCTCCATCCTAGCACACAGAACTATTTCATTCAAAAAAAAGTCCATTTTAAAATATTTACATGTTGCTGTAAACTGCTGAGCATCAGGAACTTTCAAATAATATGTTTGCAGGTATACTTGGAGGAAGGGAGAATAAGAAAGTTTAGCCAATTGGACATTTGAAAACTCAAAAGAAAAAACTAGTTAAGAGTAGATTAATGGAATTCAACATGTTAGGGTATCTTTGTACTAAAAAACTTTTAGGATGCCTGCACACACACGTGACATTTTGAACATATCAAGTAGAGAATGTAAATACCATCATAGACTTTGTTTGAAAAATATTCTTTTGGATTCCAAATGGCTGTTTGTTTCAGCTATTTGCTATTAATGGTTAGGGAGTGGGGTTGCATTAATACTTGGGAAATGACTTTCCTCATATGAATACCTGTGTTCGCATGCAAACAAAGGCATTTTTTGTGAACAAGATTATTCTATACATGTCATTTGTTATCACTTGTTCATAGGTTCTTATTCACCTGTTCAAAAAGATTCAGTCATCCACTCAGGGAATAGAAACATTGCCATGTGACTCAGGTGACCAATCACATACCATAAAGAATTGAAGCGAACAGTTTACAAGTGCTCCAGAACCTAAAATGTGTTCATAGACTCCAGCAAATACTTACTGATAATGATTATATTTTCAAAAACCAGGATCAATTTATGGATGGAAAGAAAAGGCTGAATTCAGTTAACTAATTTTCAATGAACAATTTGATTAGCTCGAATCCCAAATAACATTGCTCTTGGAAAAGCCATTTCCAGATTCAATACTGTGACAGGTTTCCCCCCAGGGTACTGCCTGGAACTGGAGTACCACTGAGCCTCCTGAACCACCAGCTTGGGCTCCCTTTCACACTGTAGCACTGCGACAAGCTACAAAGCCTTCCAGCCTGCACTTTCACCAGCATACATACAGGCAGAGACACGCCAAGCTGCAGTTACAAACAGGCTCTCTGACCAGCCCTTGCATAGGAAAGCTATGCCCACTCTTTAGGCAAGCACCTCTTCTGGAATATAAACCCAAAATTATACTATCTTGAGCTGTACAGTATAAGCTCATAAAATTTGCCCCCTCCCTCAGTGTGATGAGGAATATGCTACAGCCTTTTGCCCCTGAGTTATGATTCCTACACACTAGTTTAAATAAAGAAAAACAATTTAACTACAAAAGATAGATTTTAAGTGATTATAAGTAATAGCAAACAGATCAAAGAAGATTACCTAGCAAATAAACAGAAAACATAAACTAAACTTAATATACTAAATAGATTGGATATGAATAGCAGATTCTCACCTAAGAGATGACACAAGCAGGCTGCAGATTTTTAAGGGGCAAGCTGCATATGAGGCATTAGAGATATCCTTTTGTGCCTAAAGGAAGGCCAGAAGTATTGAGGGAATCCACAGCCAGCCAATCCAGTTTTTCAACACACACCGTTTGGATAAATAGATATGATCCCAATCCCTTTTTGTTTGTTTGTTCGGTTTTTTGTGTGGGTTTTTTTTTTTTGTGGAGAAGTGAAACAGAGTTCTGCTAATTTTTATGCTGTTATAGTTTTAATTTTCACTTGCCTCTCCCCTTCTGTGTTGTGCCTAAAAGTGGAAGTCCCAGAACACTGAAGAATTAGGTTCTCAACTTTCATGCATTTATTTAAACTAAATAAAAACTATATGGTCTTTTGAATTTGTTGGTCAATAATTTCCTTTTACATCTCATAGTGCTCTTCTGATGTACAAATATTAAAAGGTGGTAGTCAGAAATGACTTCTACTTTATGGGTTATGTGCACACAATTTATAACAAAAAATAAACCATGCAGCAAAAAATAGGGATTTTACACTGTAATGATCATTTATTTCTATGTGAGCAGAACAAACAACTTTCTGAGTCTAACTTTTAGTAAGATGTAAAGGAGAAAGGAAAAAAAAGTCATTTTCCCCTGTAGTAATATACTTTAAAGTCTCCCTTGATTTTATATGCAAATAGAGTTTTTCCCATTATTCTGGATAAGACATTCTATCACTTGTACATGCCAAGAGCACTTCATGAGACATATTCGACAAAAGACCAAAAAAATTCCAGCATTGATAAGCTTTTTAATAAGAATAGAACTGAAGTAGTGAATGAAAACCATCTAATTATTGATCTCTTTACCTGCAGTAGTTTTCCATGCATGCCAAGTGTGCATATTTTGGAAGGAAAAATCCTGTATCTTCAGCAAAATTTAATACTTGTGAAATAAATCCTTTCCTGCCAATTAAATGTATGTAGTCTTGTGCATTTCAATTTGGTCAAAATTGAGTTCCACATATCTATTACTAATTTTAGTTTTTAGCATTTTTAGTTTTTCAGTGTTCCTTGACTCCCTCACCCTTTTTTTTTTACACTGAAGAGCAACTTGTCTTACTATAGTATATTAGAAGCCTTCCCAGAAAGACACACTCAAGCATGTGTGAAACAGTTATTATCAGCCAAGACACAGTGGAAATGAATTCCAAGTCAAACCCCAAAGAGTAATAAAAAATTAATTTTCACATACTGCTTGATCACAGAAAAAAAAGAAAAGCTGAAACTCCCTACACACAGTGATGCCAAAGGAACTAAATGTAGATAATTGCTTGCTGTTACATAGCAATATAGTCCTGCGCCCTGATTGGCCTCAAAATCAGGAAGCTGTCAAGGTATACTAGAGAATTACAGTGACCCAACTCCCTAACTTTACACATTTTCAGATTAATAAAAAAGTTCAGTATTAAGAGGATTTGAGCAAAATGAATAATGCTAATCCTAAAGCAAAATTAAATCTGGTATTCTTGTGTCACGTGGGACCCCCTTCACTTTAGTAAATGTTTGGTGGAAAATTCCAACATATCAACATATACATTAAAATATCATGGATTTTTATTTCACACCATTGATGAGAACTGCTCAAGATGTAGATTACTGTGTCACATAATATTGCTCTAGAAATTGTTTAGGGATTATTATAACCAAGCATACATGCTCAAAAAGCAAATATATTACACAACTGGAGTGTGTGTAGTGGAGTATAGTGTCCCTTTAAGGGCAGAGGGTGAAGCCTCAAGCGACCACATCTAGGAGCTCCATAGTAGGCAGAGAGCCAGGGAATGGCAAAGGCGGCTACTCAGCAAGAGGAAGTGATCCCAGTGATTGGAAACACCATAGGCTACTGTTCTCCTCAGAGTGTTGTAAGTAGAGTGGGGCAGGGCTCCTCACTCTCTCAGCCAGCCTGGCAAATTTTGTGAAACAGCTGTGCCTGCCTTGAGTGAACAAAATTGGACTGTTTGAACTAAGTCCTCAGACTGTGGAGACGCACTGGGAAAAGCCCACCTCAACAAGGACTCCTGGGAGAATGGGAGGTTTTTGCTCAAAGATTTAATTCAAGTTTTATTTATTTGAGAGGACACCAGTCTAGGTTGGAGCCATGTGGAAGTAATTTAAAAGGCCTGTTTGGTGTGACTGCCTGAGTGTTGCAACCTGCTGCACTAAATTAAATAAAAAACATTTTTGAAGTGATTTAAATGTTTCTGTTTCCTATAGTCAGGCTATGCTACAGGATATTATATTGTTGTTGGGGGAAGACTTCCACAGAGTTGAGGTTTACAGTTCGTTCATAGTGGCAAAATGTGTGATCATCCTGATTTCTGATTGGAGGAACTGCACATCTGAGCCTTCAAGCCTCTCCATGGGCACTTTGAGCTTCATTATCCAAGATGAATGCCAATATTGGTGTGCAATGGAGAAGGACAGTCCCTGAGCTAGCCAGGGCCCTTTCTACTGATGTCTTTGAAGATGAAGACCAGGATCTTAAATTTAATCTGATTAGAGAACCAGTGACGTGCGCTGCACACTGGAGTAATGTGCTCTCATTACCTTGTAATGCTTAAGAGATGGGGCACTCCATGTTGGAACGGGTGAAATTTCCACATGGCCTTCACTTTACCTCCAGGCACGGCGCACTGCTGTATTGAAGCTTTGACGTGTGTAGGTCACAATGTCTAACCTCGACTACATGATTACTTATCCAAAAGACAGCACTTGCAATAGCACAATACCCCGGGGCATTATGTTGAGGCGTTGGTTCAGTACTTACAGCAAAAAATGCAACCTTCTGCATCCCAACTTAATTTTCTACAGCACCTTTGGTTTTCCTTGTAAATCTCTCATCCAAAGATTGACTTGACTTCCGACCATTCTTAGAGAGCTGCGAACAAAGATCAGCTTGCCTACCAGGTCTCAGCATGTTCCCATCAACCATCTACTTTGGGGCTAAGTATGTTACAGATGGTCCTGATAAAGGCAGTCCTACATCTCACAAGAGAAATATTTATTGCATTCATCTATATTTCACACATACACATTAGGCATGAGTTGTAGTGTGCAATCTCACTAAATGTTACAACATTATGAAAAATTCTAAAAAACTTGACACCTTTAAAGTTCTCCCATTCTCATGTGCAGGGTTCTGATTTCTCCGAAACTTCTCTTTAGAGTGAAAGAAGAATGCAGTGAATTTGCTCCAGAAAATTAAAAACTTATCTAAAAAAAGAGATTAACTGAATATTGTATAAAAAGAAAATAATTTTAAATATCAGCAAATGACATTGCTTCATACCTCAGAGTAGGGATATATTCACTCTCCTTGGGTAGGTTGAATGGCTTTCGTGTCCTAGATACAATTCAATTTGGAAAATCTCATACTGTGTTCAGCCTTGCTCAATGTTGATTTCATTGAGCATCCAACCCCTTTGTTTCTCAAGGTTTGTCCTCTCATTTTCCCATGTTTTTATTTATCTTGTAGGTACTTATCTTGCAGGTACTTTCCTTGGCAAAAGACTCTAGTCTCTGCTATTCCCCCACCATACCTTCTGAAGTTTCTTTTTGTATTCCAGGAGTTAACTGGCATTACTATGTGGGCTTTTTCATTCCCCTCCCTCATGATTCTTCACAAACCCATCTTCTGGGTTTTTAAACATGAGCACTTTTAAATTACTTCCAATCACACTTGCCATCTTTTCTATTTTCCTCTCAGAGACTCCAGGACAAAACTTAATGGTTTGCTTGTCCGGACATGTTAGCTCCACACCTCTGCATTGTGCAAGAAACTACCCACAGTAAAAACACCAACCATAGCACAGAGCATGTCCCTTGGACTCTAGGGAAGTCACTGCACCCTTGCATATTGACATAGATAATGATGGGTAAACCACAAAAGGTTCCATTTTCAGCAGCATCTAAAATTAAGTTTGGATATATACCTGCACCTCATTAATGTGGAAATATATTCCAAATCTCACAGCTTTCCAGTAATTCCTGGAAATGCTGAAAATAGGTTCTTTCATGCTTTGTTTCCAAGCCAAAATGAAAAGGACAGAGGCACATGAACATTAAAAGCTTAAAGAATTTTTAACCAAATTTTCACTCCCACCCCATTCCCATGCTAGGACAAAAGTGTGGGAGGTGGGAGGAGTGGAGGGATAGAGTGAGCATAATGGTCAGATAGAGGAGAGAAAGAAGCAAGAAGCTGGGCAAAAAAACAGCACTATTTTTATTTTACTTGAACCAGTTTAGCCATCTCTACACTTGGAACTCCTGGCTTTCTTTTTTTTAGCTATGGAGGCTAAAACTGGCTAATCAATTCTTCTAACATTAGACCAATGGCTGCAACAAAAAAAAGTCACACAGGTAATAAAAGAAATGGATGAATGTACTTCGAAATCTTTGTAGTAAGTGAATATTGATGGTCAGGAGTTGATAAAAAAACGATTTAAAAGTGAAAACAAAGCCAGAATATATTCAGGGAGGTGAGATGGCATAATTGGGGGGTTGGCTATCCCTCCCCCTCAAGGTCAGAGGGAGGCTACACCGCCTCACTATGCTGTTGGGACCTCAGCCTAGTATTTGGGGGAATTAGCGTAGGCATTAGCATCCTGACTAGTTTAATGGGCTGAGCAGCCAACCATCTAGGGTTGTCAGAGCCTTCAAGAAAGGCCTGCACCCACCTTAGTCTATGGCCTTGGGGCCCTCGGAGCAGGGGCTCGGACCAACACAGGCGTTAAGTAGCTCCAAGCCCTTTAGGCCAGGGCAGGGCAATGCCAGTACTCAATTAGCCCTGGAGGCTGGGGCAGAGCAAACCCAGGAGTCACTCAGCTCCAGTCCCTTGGTGCAGAGACAGAGCAGTCCAATAGTCAGTTCGCTCTGGGCTCTTATTACAGAGCAAACCCAGGAGTCAATCGGCTCTAGCCCCTTGATGCAGCCAGAGGTCAATGAGCTCTGTCCTCTTGGTGCTGATCCAGAGCTGCCCCAGCATTCAACTAGTTCTTGGTTCTTGCAGCAAGGTCAGGAAAAACCCAGCAAACAATCAGTTCTGGGCTCTTGCAGGAGTGCCAGAGAAACCTCAGGGGTCAGGTGTCCTAGCTTCAGCAGACAACTGACAGACACAGGCCACTGGGCCTGGCGAGGGGAGACTCTCACTCCAGGGGAGGTGACAGCTGGGATCCAGGCCCATCTTACTCCACCAGACCCCGACCCAGGACCCTAACTGAGGCAGAGTGGTCCACTACTGGGTCAGCAGGGACCCCAACCGCAACACGCTATCCGTGTCTCAGACAAAGCTACAGCCAGACCAAGATCAACTGCCCTGGTCCACTGCCCCCTCTCACCTCATGTTGTACCTGGAACGTCATGTCATCCTCCACCTTCTCTGTGTAGGTGGCCTGTGGCAGTCCCAGCAAGTCCATGGCAGAAGTGGGCTCCCCAGAGGGTAGAGCATTGCTGAGTTCAGCAGCAGGGTCAGCAGCTGGGAGTGAGCAGGGTACATCTGCTTCCCTTGGTGTCTCCATTACAACTGGGCTGGAGGCCACACCCTTTAGACTTCTCGTTCCGGTGATGTGCTTCTGGGGAGGCGGGGGGAGGGATGAAGTAGGCCTCGCTCCGCCATTGGTGCAGGGACAGTGGTTCCTCCCCCTCTGGCTTGGAGGGAGGCCACACCACCACACTACAAAAGGTTACTGTTTAGATTGAGTAGCATTAAATATTACTTCCAAAGCAGAAAATTTGCTCATAGACTGGGACTCAATTAACATCTAATTGCTGCAAGCTAAATTTCAAACATGACATGCGAAAATGACAATTGTACAATGTTATGCACCAACAAACCATCATGATGAGAGCAAAGATCAATATATTTTACAATTGCTTACAAACTCTGACAAAATCCCCAAAGATGACATCTGTTTAATAATAGGGGACTTCAATGCCAGCGTTGGGGCTGACACCAATGGAGTAAGAAAAACATCGGGCAAGCACAACCTTGGATCTCAAAATAGTGAAAGACTGATAGAACTGCCTAGTATCATGCACATAATAGGTAGAACACTATTCCCACTCAAAGACATCCAGAAAGTAACTTGGAACTCCCTAACTGGAATCCCCAGGAAACAAACTGAACATCTATGTGTTGGAAGGAGATTTAGATGAACTTTCCAAGATGTCAGAGCACAGAAAGGAGCTTGCCACAATTTATGTGTGGCAAGAATGAAGATCAAATTCAAGAAAAAAAAAAACCCTCAAAAGTATTAAGAAAATTGACAGTAAAAGCCTAGTAGACAGATGTACCAGTAGCAATTTCAAACTGAACTGGAGAACAGATTTCAGGTGCTACAAGAATTAAATCCACTGAAAGAAGTCAACACTGATGTGTAATTGTCTTTTCTGAATGACAATATCATAGATGCTGAAACAAATGTAGCTTGTTTCCAGACAAGCAAACATAAAGTCTGTATATGTGAGGATATGTGGAACTGAGAGAAAAAAAGATGGGGTTAATCATCAGTTATGAAAAAAACAAATCTAATGAGAACCACAACAATTGCCAACTCAAGCATTATATAAGGCAGCAAAGGCATGTAAGAAGTGACTCAGTTCATACATTGGCAATAATGTGCAAGCAGTGGGGACCTCAAAAAGGAAATACCGTTACAAATTGGCAAGGCTGCATTCACCAGTTTCAATAAGATTTAACCACTGAAAAATCTAAAAGTTAAAGACCAAACTACAAGTCTTCAACTGCCATAATAGCAGCAGGTCCCCACAGCTGTACCCTAGAGTTCAGAGCTGGGAGACAATCTTGACAGCAGCTGACTGGAAGAATCCCTCCATCAAACACTTCTCAGAGTGGGACAACTAATAGGGATTAACAACACAGAGAAAATGCAAGGAGCAGCCCAGGATAGACAGGGATGGCAGAGCCCTATGTGACATCTGATGGCATAGGAAGGATTTAGATTCAGAATTTAAGATTTGAGAAAGTTTGAATTCAGCTAGAATTTTGGGAGAATCTTCAGCTTTTTTTGGAACTTTTTAGCTACCCAGCCCTATGCTTAATTTGTAATGAACGAGGTATGAGGACTCAAGCAATTTCGTGCCAGGACTAAAGGTACTAGGGCTCAGCTTTGGCAAACCCCGGTAAAAATTAAGCACTGCCCTACCCTTAGACACTGATTAGATCCCAGTTTCCTGTAGAAATTGGTTTTGGTTTAGTATAAATTGGACATGAAGGATCCCCAAGCCAATTTATCCAGAATCGTTCTGCATAATGATTAATGCATCTACATAGCCTAAATTTTACAATTTGTATTGCGAAACAAAACTCACAATCTCAGCCAAAAACAACAGAAACACAGAACGAACTAACACCAAAAACCCTTTCCATTTTCTCAATCCATTCCAAGCCAGCAAGGAAATATTTGAGCAGAATTCAAATTTAAGGGAATAAGCCTTTAATATGCAAGTTACCGTTCCAATGAGCTGAGTTTGGCATTTAAGGTATTAATGAAGGAAAACCAAGCAGCCATGCTTTATTACATTGTGCATGGCTTTCCAGTGAAAAATTAGTTGACATGATTGAAGGATCACATCTAGTAGATTACTGTCCCCAAGCCATGTCCAGCATACAAAGTTAATGCATAGGGAAAGAAACCCAGCTTGAAAGTCCTTTGAATGGAATAAATCACTAGTTTAAGAAAGTGGTCTCATTGATAATTGGATAGTTAAGTTTATGTTCACTGAGCAGTAAGTAAGCAGGGAAATAAATTGACCAGGGAAACGTGAAACCACCACACTAATGGACAAGTGAACTGTGTGTGACTGATCTTTAAAGAGACACTATTAAATAATTCAGTGCTGAGTTTAATCCTGCTGTCATTTAGTACAGAATGTTCTTTTAAAAAGTGGCCATTTGGAAGACCTCAATCAAAATAAGAATTAGTAGTTTTGTGCTGCTTTTGTTGTCTTTGTACATCAGTTAACTCAGCTACTGTTTATAGTGCTGTGGAGTCTCCTGGTCACAGCCATGATAAATTTGGAGAGACAAGTTTCTACTCCATTAGAAAAAGTGGATGAGGATGAGAATGAGTTGCAAGGTGAAAATTTTTTACTTTGAGTCCTTAACAGGAACAGCACAGAATGTCAACCATAGTGGCCACACTACTTCATACTCCACAGAAGACACGAACAGTATCCCTGTGTTGGAAGTGCATGTGTGTGAATTTCACCTTCTTACACCCCTGCACTTACCCCAGTTCTTGGGCTTCATAAGGAGACAGTAAATTGTACCCAATGAGTAAATGGCATAAAATCTGTCCCCAGAAAATATCTTTCCATTGGATACAATATAAAAACTATTCTGGCCCATAAGGACAGGCTCAATCAGATCTTCTCTCTTCCTCCTCTCCCTAGGAACCCTACTTTCCTCCCACTCACCAAGCTAGCTTTCTAATAACCCAATACTGAACATCAGAACCATGATATGTTTGTTGCATCTTTTACAATATTATGCTATACTGTATACATCCTGCAGTAACATCAGGGGAAATCTTGACTGTTACTCTATAAAGCCTGCCAATATTTAAGTCATAAACACCATGTCGAAGCATGAAATGAAAATCTTCATTGACGCTCATAACCTCTGGGAGGGGGAAATTAAATTTTTTTGCTTAATTTCACCTTCAGTATATATTAATACAAATCACATAAGAGCGCACAGCAGAGAAAGGAGCGGGGAAAGCTTCTCTCACTGATCTTTCAGTGCATTTTGATCCTCTTGATTTACAGAACGCTTGTTCCGATTTAAGGAGATATTGTACAGTTACCAGTCATGCTAAACTCTACCAAAATTGGGAGATGGCTTGGCTTTGTGACTACTGATAAACAATCTAATTCCTAGAAAAGAGTTCCCTACCCTTAAATTAAACAGATTAAGGGAATGCCTGACTCACGGTGCTATTTGATGACAATTCACAAATACGCAAATAATGTCATATGGACTATGAACTTGATCCAAACTCCATTGTAATCCTCATTCACACTAGTGTCAATTGGCTGTAGATCAAGCGCTAAATCGCTTTTGAATTTTTTAAAAAATTATATTCAGAAACATGAAAAAATTAATTAGGCTAACTGAAAATAAGCAGATTACTTAGCCTCCCTGCCTCAGTTGTCCCGGGAATAAAAAGGGGAATTACTTTTAGATTATTAAGTACTTTGAAGATGAAGAATATGCCTTGTGCGATCAATGTTACAATTATTAGGAGCTCAGTAATAGAACATTTTCCAAATCACAAGTAAAACAAAAACAAGTTCCAGCAGGTGACATTTTGAATGAGTTACAGATAGTCTCAGTCCCTTGTTTAGGTTGGAATATATCATAACTCTCACCTTCCTGTGTTTCCATGAACACAAATGTCATTTTATTTCCCCTGCAATTTAAAAATTATTAAAAGCTTTGGGAAGTGCCTGCCACCTTCCTAGAGAACACCCCCTTGTATAAGAAGTGTGTCACATCTGTACATGAGAAAACAAGAGTTATTGGAATCACCTATTCTGCCATGTATTGGCACTGAACTGCTAAGTATATAATGTTGTCCTTCTTGGTCTGTTTTGGGGATTTACAGAATTCTGCTATTCTCCCCTCTTAAATATTTCACTTATTTCTTTTATCATTTTGACTGCATTATTATTTAATTGAAAAAGTTGAAATGTCCCTCCACCCCCACCATCACCATCAACAACCATGCCTCAAGCATTTCTCATCCGCTACTGCTATTTCTTAATGGGGTAGAGCAGATGTGTGAAAGACTACCTAGTCTTGTCACCAGCATTTGTCACACACATACAGAACCCCTGTCCCCTCATACTGCTGAGCTCTTAACTCCTGCCATCCAAATGCACAGATATACATCACCACATATTCTGTAAAAAAAACAAAATAGCTTTACTTAACTCTGGGCACAGGGAGGGCAGAACGAGAAGCAAGCCCTAAATAGATTTCTTTCTCCCCCCACCCCTCTCAAGATTTAATGTTTGGAATTTGGTTTGCTCACTTCAGTACCTAATTAGGTGAGGTGTACAAAGGGCCAAATTCTGATTTAATGCTGGTGAAAATCAGCAGTTAAAGTCCATTGAAACCAACGATTTACGTAGTGTAAAAGACATTAATTCAGAGCCAAGGAGTCTCTCTCTCTTTTTCTTTCTTTCTTTTTCTTTCTTTTTCTTCTCGTTCTTCTCGTTCTAATTTACTTTCCCATTAGCCTTGACCATTTTGGAATGTAAGATAAGATTTCAATCACAGAGTCCCATAGGAATGACACTCGTTTGATCTATGTAAAAATAAAAATAGTAATAACCTAAAAATATAGATCATCATTTGTCCCAAAGAATCAAGACTGTCGAAGGACTGATAGTAAATGAGGGGATCAGTGATGAGTAGGGGAGCAAGTATTGAAGGACATAATAAAGTAGTTGTAGGAAGGGAACACAGAGTCCATAAATATATTTTTACGTGTTCAAATAAACCATTATCCTAACAGTATTATTTGGATTAGTTTTTCCTCTACATTTGTACAAATGACAAAAAGAAGTGGAACCAAATATAGGATATAAAACATTATTCTGCAGCTTTTTAACACACACTCTCTCTCTCCTGCCCCCTCTTTTTTTTGTCTCCCCTCCCTTTGCCCCGGTCAGGCTTTGTCCCTGTTTTTCTATGTGGCCAGCCAAACAAAACCACTTTCCCCTTTCTTCTCACCATAGGGTAGTTTATTTAAAAATCTAATTGTTTTTGAATTACTGATATATTTGCATCAGAGGCTCCATAAAATCAAAGTACCATATAGTATCTCATATTTAAGCTCATTTATCCTGTCAAACAGTTGACTTTCCCCCCTCTAATACCTCAGCTTACTGAATAAGTATATTATTTTCTAACATGTTCTGCTTATTCACAAGAGAGGACTTGAAATTCTTGCATTTTCCAGCACACATATTATTTTGTTCGTATGCAGGTGACAAAGGGTATCTCACAATTTATTATTGCATTAGCGTTCCAACCTGTTCATTTACACAGAGTTTCCCATTGAAACTTGTTTTGCAATCTGATTGCTGTGGATAACACATTTCATTGTTTCATACCACAGTGGATGCTTTTGCGCTTAGGGATGAATGGCTATCAAAATGTAGGTAATGATCTCTGTCTCTTATTTTCTTCTGTGCTGCAGCTGAAAGTGGTGGAAAAATAGCTAGTATCTTGCAGTAAAGATATATGCCACAGCTCTTGGCCCCTTCAGTCAGTCTCACCTTCATTCCTCAAACAGATACCAGTTTATTTCATCTTTAAATTAAAAGTGATTGAGGGAGATGGGTCAGAAAAGAGTTATTTTTTGTCCTTTCCTCATGTTGTGAGCAGTGAAAGGTGCACCACATTTTTTCATATTTAGTACACACACACTTGAGGAGTAGGCACAGGAACAAGTTGATGTTATTAGAACTTAATGGTGCCTGTTTTATTTATTTTGCATACTTTATGTCAGTTCAATAAGATAACCTTAGGGGGAAACAAAAAATTTTAGGACTGCCTCAGTGGCTCTTAAGTCAGTCAGATGCATGAATTGCATAGAATCATCATCCGTTGAGTCTCAAGGGTCTTTTGCATTCATTCTACTTCTTAGAGTATGGCATTTACACTGACAGCAGGCTCAGTAAACCGGACTTTCCCCCACCCTGGAGTTCTGATGTAGGGATGGACTGTCAGGCTCCCTTACTGGAAATCAAATACTATTGAGTTGTGTTTCAGGGTTATTTGAAAGTTGAATACTTTCCCGAGGAATTGTTTCTGCAGTGATTGCCAATTTTCTGCTTGAGAGGTTTATGATCACATAGTTTCTGGCTGGTGCCTTCTGTTGGGTTCCTTCTACTGCTGGTGTTCTGAGGACATTTTCAAGTGAATGTGGAAATTTCTTCTGCTGTGTCTGTTAACATTTACAGAACAAATTTCAGCACCTGCTAGAAGATGAGAAGCACGGAGAACACATAGATGGGGAGGAAATGGGATCAGCTCTGGCAGGAAATAATAAATAAAGTATTTTGACTGCAGAGGAGATGATAAAGGTATAATCTAAGTGACAGATGCTAAATAAGGAAATGTTATAGAGAAAAGGCTTTATATTTATTGTAAACAAACCTCAAAAGAGACAAACCCAGCTAAGAGGCATATTCTGTCCCCAATATCCTTCGAGGATATTGTAATATTCAAATGTAGTTTTCAAGGGGAAGTGGATGCAGTGGTCATTCCTTGTACACAGCTGTTACAAAATCTATGTAAAGTATTCATATCTATGCTAAGATGTAACTAAGAAAGCAGTGGCAAACCAAAACCCTTGTTGTTAAGACACAGAAGAGATGAAACTTGCATAAGCTGGGAGTGTCATGATAAAACGAGGTACACTAAATAACCAGGCACTGGCCGGGAAGCGATGCTGTAGCAATATCTATTTGACTCCAGTGCTGTCAGCAGCAGCGTGCTGAGGAAGTGAGATACATTTAAGTTAATACTGGACACCAAAATAAGCCTATTAGCAGGCCATTTTTACATCATTTGCATTTACAGGCAGGGCCATTTTAAAATAGATACATTAAGAAAATTGAGACTCTCTGGAGGGACTGGAGATCAGCTAGAAAAAAGGGTAGTTGCCACTGTTCTCCGGAGAGGATTCAAGTTGATGGAGAAGTGGTAAGGCCATTACAATGGCAATCAACAAATGTTATTCTTTGTATATTCCTCCAGAGGTCATTTTTAATTGGTTTTTGTTTGTTTTTTAAGAAAATTTAGTGCTTGAGAGGTGTTAGGCTGACAACACTGGAAAATGAAACCCAACACGTTTATCCACGAAACAAATACAGCATAGGCAGGAGGAGAGCAAGCTTCCTTACTGTCTTCTCAATGTTCTTCAGTCATGACTTGGAGGGGACCATCACCGTAAATCCTAACTGTGGACTCTGTGACACAGACACCTGTCTTCCAGTAGCTGTGCGGAGACCACACAAGGAACACCAGCACTGGAATAAAAGACCCACATGGGCATGGGCATTGCTTGCCCAGGTCAGCTGGCCTGGGCTGTGGAGCTAAAAATGACTGAGTAAGCACTCTGGGCTTGGGCTGGGGCCCATGCTCTGTGATCCTGCTCTATCGTGGGGTCCCAAAGCTTGAGATCCAGTCTGAGCCCAAACACCTATATGGCAATTTTACTGCCTCACAGCCTGAGACCTGTTGCAGCTGATCCAGGCCAGCCATGAGTGTTTAATTGCTGTGTAGACATATACAGTTACCAGATTGTTATAACCTGCTTTCATACACAAACTGGTTAGTATTTGGTCTCATGAGCTACAGATTATTATTTATACTTATGTATTTGTGCTACCATGCTTGGAGGCCACAACCAAGATCAGGGCTCCATTGTGCTAGGCACTGTACATATATATATATATTTGGGGGAAGGATATCTCAGTGGTTTGAGCATTGGCCTGCTACACCCAAGGTTGTGAGTTCAATCCTTGAGAGGGCCACTTAGGGACCTGTGGCAAAAAATCTTTCAGGGGATAGAACTTTGTCCTACTAGTGTAGGCAGGAGACTGGATTCAATGACCTTTCAAGTTCCTTCCAGTTCTATAAAATATATATATATACAGAGACAGATAGACTGCTTGCCTTGAATAGCTTACAAACTAAACCCACAATTCAGTGAAGCACTTATGCATTTGCTTGAGTGCTTTGCTGAGCAGGGATGGACTGCCTTCATGAATCAAGGCCTAAATAAACAAGGCCAGCAAAGGTGGAACCATGCTCTAGATAGAGAAC